>CM065054.1:39454677-39749964 GCA_032883995.1 Coronaproctus castanopsis
ATATATATATATATATATATATATATATATATATATATATATATATATATATATATATATATATATATATATATATATATATATATATATATATATATATATATATATATATATATATATATATATATATATATATATATATATATATATATATATATATATATATATATATATATATATATATATATATATATATATATATATATATATATATATATATATATATATATATATATATATATATATATATATATATATATATATATATATATATATATATATATATATATATATATATATATATATATATATATATATATATATATATATATATATATATATATATATATATATATATTATATATATATATATATATATATATATATATATATATATATATATATATATATATATATATATATATATATATATATATATATATATATATATATATATATATATATATATATATATATATATATATATATATATATATATATATATATATATATATATATATATATATATATATATATATATATATATATATATATATATATATATATATATATATATAATATATATATATATATATATATATATATATATATATATATATATATATATATATATATATATATATATATATATATATATATATATATATATATATATATATATATATATATATATATATATATATATATATATATATATATATATATATATATATATATATATATATATATATATATATATATATATATATATATATATATATATATATATATATATATATATATATATATATATATATATATATATATATATATATATATATATATATATATATATATATATATATATATGACCAGGATGAGGAAAGGCTGCTCACCTAATAGCTACTCTGATCATGACTGAAGATTCATCTGCATCAGCTAATAAGGTGTGGTTTAATCTGCTGATGATGATGTTGGTTATTGGATATATGGCAAATTCATATACGCTACATGTTTAAAAAACAATATGCAAGTATACAAGGCGTTATTTAAAGGCCCGTTAAATGAGATATTTCTTCCTATGGCTTCTCTGATTGGTCGATCAATTCATTCACCGATAAGAGAGTCATTAGTTATTGCACAACCTCAGTCCTGTACGATTATCGTTTTGAAGCTATGCAGTCATTCTGTTTGAAGTCTTCTCGCAGTTAAGACGTATTACAAAATCGACCCGTTATTTTTGTTTATTTATTATATATCTATATATAGAAATGATCTCTCGTTTAATTTAAATAATTTTTATAATTATTGAAAACAATTAAATATTGTTTTAGAATTTTGTTAACACTTCTGCATTTGTCACGCGATGCTTCCATGTTAGAACATGCAAATTTTCGACATTGTAGTGTTACGGATATGCTAAATCTCTCTCAGGCAATTAGTAGAGAAAACCATAGAACAAAACACCCCATTATGTATGGCTTTTGTTAAAAAGACGTTCCATTCAGCAAACAGAACAGGCTTTGGAAATGTTTGAAAACAGTAGGATGTACACAAAAACTACTACATTTGATAATGCAACTTTATGATAAAACAAAAGGATCAGTCCGTGTGAGACACATTTGATATTAATACTGGCGTAAAGCAGGGATGTGTACTGGCTCCTACGCTCTTCAATTTTTACATGGGCATGATAGAAATGGTTTTACAATTACGGTTATCATCGGAAGCGGGGATTGAAATAAAATTTCTGGTTCGATAAAATCCTATATCATTTAGTGAAATACAAGTCGTTCCAGCAACCAGCACCTTCAAAAACAAGTCTAGAATAATTCTACTATTTTGTTCATTAATCTAATAATGCAACAAACGAAAAACGTTTTACTTGTAAGACGGAATAGCCAAAGCCAGTGCCCAAATTAAATGCTTTGAAACCACGAAAATTATCTCCTGTATTCGATAACATCTTACGTAGAGCGTATACGTGACCTTCCGCTAAATCCATAATATGTATATAATCGCGAACACCTACATAATAAAATGTGTAGTGGTTAAAACGAAGATTAACAACAGTTTTCGATATCTTTGTTTTCTGACATATCATTTTTATATAATTCATTTAACATGATTAGCTATAATCGAAATATTGATAATACATTCTTTCTTATTTTTCTTTTTAAGAAATCTTTATAATTGAGTTAAAAAACAATGTACAGAAACGAAGAAAATGATTTTTTAATATCGATGTTAGGCCAAACGTAGTTATTATTTTATAGTAAACATCGAAAATTAAATCGCTAAAAATGATATATATATATATATATATAAACGCATTTTGACCATTACATCATTATCAAACACATGAACTAACAGTGGTAACAGTTAGTTTAGACGTTTACGCGTTTGATAATGTCGTAATGATTGATTAAAAAAGGCTTATGTTTAAGTATATTAGAGATTTAATTTTGTTTCAAATTTTGTCTTATTTACAGATCCGGCGGAATAACCGATGGATGTTGAAAAAATCTTGTGTTTTAAGTGTACCATTTTAGCGATTTCATTTGTTTTTGTTAAACGAAAATAAAACGTTTCAAATTTGGGCTCATTCGTAGCATACTTGTACAACTCAGAATCGATTGGGGCTTGGATAAATTGATGTATTTTGCTTCCCTAAGCGGAATAAAAAATAAAAAAAAAACGCGGAAAAATTTTTAATTCTAAATTACAACCTTTTAAATTTTACTTATAAGTATGTTTATAAACATACCTAGGTTAAGTTAGATTCAGTTAGGTTAGAATCGGTCAGGTTTATTTCGGCTAGTTAGAAGTAGAATTAAAAGAAAAAACGAGAATGACACATTTAAACCAGAATAACAAAATACCTAGGTTAGGTTAAATTCAGTTAGGTTAGAATCGGTCAGGTTTATTTGGGCTAGTTAGAAGTAGAATTAAAAGAAAAAACGAGACTTTCAAAAATGGTTTCCGCGGATTTTTAACTTCGTAACTCGTTAAAAATAGTAATTTTTGATATTTAAAAAAAAAAAACGAAAATCGGGAGTGTACAAGTATTCTACGAATCTACCCAAATTTGTTTTTTTTTTACAGATAGGTTGAAATAACCGATGGCCGTTTAAAATTTTGTATAATTCGATCGATTACATCACATAGTGCCACTAAAAACGAACTAATTAATTAACCAGTTCCATCTATCGTATCGTAATCATTTCCAAATATGTTTAAAATTTCTCGTTTTCCAATCGCGACTTGAGCGATGTAAGGCACCAAATTATTCGGAATACCACTTGGATCTTCGCCAATTCGACCAGTTTTATGAGCACCGACCGGATTAAAATAACGCAAAGAAATTATGCGCCATTGCTATGAAATAACAAATAAACTTAAGAAAAAACCACAAGCATATACCAAACACTGAAGTAATTATATATTATTATATACACAGTATATACCGTTCACACACATACACAAACACACTCTGGATATAATCCATCAGTAATTTGGTCACTACACCAGTTTTCTCAATGCTTTAACCACATTCCTTGTGTCCCATCTTATAGATATATATTGGAACTCCCATTACCATGGTCAAAATAGCTCTATGTCGATAACCTGTAAAACATCACGTCTCTCAAAATTGTATCTCTCTACATGCAACATAAAATATAAGCCTCTAACTAAGTAAGTTCAATTTTTAGTTTTCAATTTTATTCAGTCATTTTGATTCTGTGTTTATTTTATTTTTAGTGCGCATTTTTCTTTTAGAATCGATATTGTATATGTGTAAGGTTTCATCCTAGCTTGCACTATTGGTTGTGATAAAAATGATAAAATGTACATAAGAATTAAAATATAAATTTTTACATTTATTTTCCTCATACAGTGGACTCCCGATTATCCGTGGTATTGGGTGGCGTGGCAACCGCGAATAATCCGAAAAATTTTCAAAAGGTCAACAAAACAATTCAAATCAAGTAAAAAAGTTGATTTATTATGTACGTACGCACATGCATACATATATGTATACATATCATGCAATTTATAAAGTAAAGAAGGTTTTAAAAGTTACTTGTAAATTTCACAAAAAGTCTGTCACGAATTTTTGTTTTTTCGAAATCAAACACCTCTTTACTTGAGATTGAATTCTGACTCCCAAGCAGTATTTATATCGTAAATGCTGTCAAGAATCGTGTAATCTTTCCAGAAACTGTGAAGATCATTTCCATCTTCAATCCTTTTTTTCAGTAAGTTTGTTCTATACTTTTTTTTCATTAACGCAATCACACCCTGGTCCATTGGTTGGATAAGAGCAGTGACATTGGGAGACAAAAACTTTACAATGAAATTCTATTTTCCGATTTTAAAACGTTTTCCCCTGGGTGAGATGGGGCATTGTCAATTAGCAGTAGAGCTTTCTCTGGTAAATTCTTCGACTTCAGACGTTCTTTGACTTGAGGAATAAATTTTTTTTCAAACCACTCTTTAAATACTTGCAGGTCCATCCAGCCGTTCTTCTGGTTAAAGTAGTGTACAGGGAGGTTTTCAAATCTTGTCCCGTTAAAGGATCTCGGTTTTCTTGATTTACCAATCACTACCAATTTTAATTTGTGAGAGCCTGATGCATTGCTGCACGTCATTATGGACTTATGTCCTGGAGCATGTTGCTCGCTCCCAAAGGCCAATGTTTGCGTCGGCAAACATTTCCAGAACAGTCCCGACTCATCAGCGTTGTACACTTGATCGCATAAAATTTCCTCTGATTGAAGAAACTCTTCAAAATTGGTCTTGAAATTTTCCGCTGCCTGTATGTCGCCACTTAATTTCTCGCCGTAAATTCCAATCTCTCTTATCCCGTGGCGTTGTTTGAATCTTGTTAACCAACCTGATGTTGCATAAAATGTTCCTTCCAAACCTAGCATCCGAAAAAACTGTTTTGCTTTTTCAGCAATAATAGGCCCTGAAACAGGAGTTCCTTCACTTCTCAATTGACTTACCCATTCTAAAAGTGCCGCATCTAATTCTTCATAACTGCCCTTCTTCATAGTTTTTCGTTTTTTCATTGACGAGTAGTTGTCTGATGTGGATGCAAATTAAATTAATTTATCTTTTGTTTTAAAACGTCTCTAACAGTGGATTCTCCTATTCCATACTGCAAGCTAATTTGCTTTTTCGAAGCGCCATTTTCAATTTGTTCTATTAATTCTAGTTTCTCTTGAATTGATAAAACCGCTTTTTTTCTTTTTATTAGTCATTGTAAAATAAAATAAAACCACGAACACACTTTTATAATAAATTTGGCAAAACTAAAATCACGATTCACTAAACAAAGTAGCTACCTTCTACGGCCAAGTTGACAAAATTGACGTGAACGAGACAGTAAAACGTTGAAGCGAAAAAAAAGTAAGACGAGAGTGCGGTTCTGAGAGTTGTCACTCATACAGACTTCCGGTAACGATGACTAATACACTTAAGTAAACGAACGTTTTTTCTCTAGAACAAAAAAAAATCAATCCTAGAAAGACTGTGGATAATCCGCCAGCGGATAATCAAGAGTTTACTGTATATATTTTTCAATTAATCATACTTCTTGTTTATCACAACCAATTTGATTTCGAGTTTCCAAAAATAGATTCATGTTATCTCTCTTTTGACTCCTCACGTTTTCAGGAAATAAAAATAAACTCTGATCGAGTTAGATGAAACATTTTTATTTTTATCGATGTTAGGTAACTATGATTTTAACAATACAAGAACAGAACAACATTTTCTTTAATTAAATTATTACTTGTGAAGAGGTGCAAAGATCTTTCAAAATTTCTTCAACAAAATATTTAGTCCTTCCATATGGATTAGTGCAACCTTGCCCAGTCAGATGGTCTTCAGTTAATGGTAAATATTGAGGTATGCCGTAAACAGTGGATGAAGAAGAATATACAAAGCATTTCACATCATATTTGTTCATCACCTGCCAAATAAGGTAAAAAATTTATAATTTATTCATATATACATGGGCACACACACACACACTCAC
This sequence comes from Coronaproctus castanopsis, assembly GCA_032883995.1. Classification (NCBI taxonomy): domain Eukaryota; kingdom Metazoa; phylum Arthropoda; class Insecta; order Hemiptera; family Monophlebidae; genus Coronaproctus; species Coronaproctus castanopsis. Next base: position 39,460,724 of record CM065054.1, read on the forward strand.
ACATTCTCTTTTATATGTAAGTTAGTTTGAAACGCAAAAGGCTCCTAGTGAACATTTGAGAAATTAAAAAACCAGAATAAACCATCTTAGCAAGGAAGTAGGACTAAAAGTCAAACAACAGTTTGTTGTGTAACCAATTCTATTCATTGCTTTGGGATAGTGGGCAAACATAGATGATATCTGAAATGGAACTTAATATAAATTGTTATCATCACACACATGACACTTCTAAATCACAATTACAATTGAAGAACCTGCATTCACCTATGACATAACTGTATGTTGTTTTTAATGTAATGCATGATGGCTATGGATAATTTGCATTTGTGTTGAATCCATTGGTTTTTTAACAGTGCTCAAGCTCTGTTGGTTTTTAATGGTTTGGTTTGAAATCAGAAAATAAGGCTTGGCTAGGTTGGAATAGGTGTTCGGTTAGGTTTGAATAGGTTTGGTTAGTTTTGAATAGGGTTTTGTTTAAAAAAAGGATAGTTTTTTTTTTTTAAAGGTGTACTTGGGCACTGAAACCACAATTCATCAAAAACTTTTTTAACAGTGCTCGCTGTTGGGTTTTTAACAGAGCTCAAGCTGCAGTCAATAGGTCACTGTTCTATTTAATACCTAGTGCAGCAGTCTGTATATAACATGTCTTGAAAACAACCCAGACGACAGCCAAAGCATGTTATACCAGTGATTGTGAATGAAATGCAATTTGTATTAGATTGTAGCGGCAGTTCCCACTCCAGCCTATAGTTACTCCTCATGACTTACAATATAACGCGTTCTGTTGATCAAATAAGGGAAACAAGGGAATTTATCATCTCCATTTCAAAACTGCATTCCATGACACAACGAGCACAACTGTTTGTTTACAAATCCGGATCAAAATTTGAGTATTTTAATTTTTTAACCAATTTATTTTCTAAAAAGTATTTACTTCGATTAGATTTATCGTTCCCGCTACATTATTTTTGTAATAATCAATTGGAATTTTACATGATTCCCCAACAGCTTTCAATGCTGCAAAATGAATGACACAATCAATTTTATGCTGCGAACAAAGAAAAAATAATTTTTAAATATAACACTTATACCACCATACACATTATATAAAATATTTGTGAATTGAACATGCATCATTAAAACTTTAAACAATGTGTTTAATAAAAATATTTAATAAACTTGGAAATAAAATTATTACATCTATGTGTAAATTTAAATAATATCACAACAAGAGAGAACAAACATATTTTAAGTATATACTTTTTTTTTTGTTTTTATAGACCCACGAGATAAATTAGTTATATAAAGAGCTCAATGAACTATTTCAAGTTTATTATTCATCGACACAAAATTAAACCACACACATGGAAACGTGCCATCATATATTTAAATACATAAATACATAATTAACTACAGCTATATGCACCGGACTTACAACAAATAAAATTATAAATCAAATAATATAAGGGAAGATAACAAAAAAATCTATATAATATCGGTTATGTGCATCTGTATGGTGTGGTTGTATGTATTATATTTGTAGTCATGAAATTTATCCAAAAATTATATTTACATGCTTAAATTCCACACCCTAAATTCATGAAAACGAATACAACACACTCGACAGCTCGAAAATAATGTAATCAATTAAAAATCGTTTAAAAATTATTTATATTGCTGAATTATGGATAAAAGCAACATAATGTGCTTTTGTAGTCATGAAGAAAATTATAAGAAAAAAATCTTAGATACATTACTTTGTTAAATACAAAATTCAATTTTTCTGTATCCAACAAATCAACGGTATAATAAGTCACATTTTTTCCAGTTAATTCTTCAACACGAATTAATGACTCTGGTTTTTCGGTGAGTTCGTCTAGAAAAAAAAATAAATATTATAAAGGACAATGCTTGTTACATGTTACATATAATTAAAATGTACATAAAAGATATTCAATGTTGAGCATCATTTCATCACTAATAATTGTCTGTATAAAATGTTACAATCACACTTTAATAAATTGCAATAAATAAATTGGCCTACAAAAAACTTGAATGTTAAAATAATGCTGATATACAGAATTCAACCGAATTATTATTATTATTATTTTAAATAACGGTCCTGGGACTATTAATTGTTACAATGTTAATATAACAATTAATTTAGTAACTAAGTTAATATGCAATACTTAGTATGTACATACATTATTTTTAGGTCCTAAAATATACTTTCATTATAACTACATATTAATTATAAGAATTATAAGATTAGGTTTCCTGATTAGTGTGCTGTTGTAGTCTCCTTTATGTTTAGTTGCTATATCCTTTATGACATCTGAAGATTGTGATGTATATCGTCATTGCGGAAATATCGATCTGTGATGGAAATACCTCGTCTACTGGTGAACAGTCGAAAAAAACCGCTGTTGAATAATCGGCAACAGCCTCTAATGAAAAACATACTGCTATACATCCGTTATAAAATTTTGTACAGCATCCTTGATAAAACTTAAGGGTGACTGAACCTGCATAGTCAATTCCAGTGTGTCCAAAAACTAATAATGGTATAAAGCATACTGTCACATTTTTATTGTGTCCTTGCTCCTCAAATTCTAGCTTCTATTTCTGCTTGAGGTGAATACTGAACTGTGCAAATGCTTTGATGATTGATGCAGCCAGTGAGGGCCATATCACCATAATTCGTGATTAATAATTGAGAAGCACTAAATCCATGAGATGCACAATCAGCAGGATTTTGCTTGTCAGAAATAAAACGAAACCATGCATCAGGAAAGAGTTCTTGAATAGCAGAGACCCTGTTGCAAACGAATTCTTCCAAACGGTTTGAATGTTCTTGTAATCAACATCAATGTGACTGATGAGTTAGTCCTGGTACATTAGAGATATCTAAGCCTTTGTTTTTGAACAAATAAGATTAATAACGGTGGTTTATTTGAAAGGTTGTCATTAAATATACAGCTGCTACCATAGCAAGTTGAGATGCAAATCATAAGATGATTTTTAATCTGCATTTTTGAGAATCGTGTAAAGAAAAATCTGATTTCTTTTAGGTGATTTAGGCAACTTCTAAATAACTGTAAGTTTAATGAATTTAGTAGGTGTTTTGTAATCACGTTGGTTTACAAATTGTAGTTGATTCTGGATGAGTCTGAAACAGTGCAAAAATTTCGCCGTTTCTAAAAATTATTAATAAGATTAATTATTTATCTGAAAAATAATAAAATAATCTGAATGATAATTGATCCAATGTGAAATTTGTAGTTGATAGTTCATTAAGCTCACTTCTGAATTTTAACCATGTTGTAAGTTCTGTCTGGCCCAAGTGATTTATCCCAGCCTAGCTTGTCAAGTCATAGTTCTTGTACAAGAATTTTAGCTCTTATGGCACACGGTGATAGAGGGTCAAACAGTTGTGAAACTTTTGAAATAATGGTTTGACATAAATAAATCATGAAAATGTCACCACTCAATGTAATTGGACAAGGATTTAGGAAGCTCCATTCTTAGAATTTTGGACACATGATACGCATCAATCAGGGAAATACTTGCAAGATCTACACAATTTTCAGGCTTTAGCTGCTTCCAGTGCTGAAAGACGTTCATATAATGTAGCCCCTGCATTTACATACCATTGTGTTACAATGTAATGGGATTCCTTTTTAAAGTACTCTTGAGTGAAATCAATTACAGATCTCTTGCAGATATAAGTCGATCATGCTCGTTGTCAATTTTATCCTTAACATTCTGAGTGTACATCGAACTAATGCATACATATTAATTTTACTACTTTCGGCATCATTGTTAACCCTTTCAATATGCATAATGCGCTCCAGCTGTAGTTTAAGAATACTTAGACAACACGCTTTTAAACTTTCATAGTTTATATCCATACATCTACAATTTTTCTTCAGTGTAAACCATGTTCGTATTTTTATATACCCAACCTTAATAAAAACTGTTTTTAAAACGTTACGTGAAAAAATTACGAACATGGTTTACACAAAAAAATCGTAGACGTACATTTTAATAGTACATAAAAACGCCAAAAATGGAAATAAAAAAATAACTATATTAAACACTTACATCATGAAAATGTTTAGTTTCAATCTAAAATCCGTATCTCGGCTGGAGAAACAATAATTTTGTACAAAAAACTTGAACGGGAAAATAATGTTGCTATAAAGAATTCAACGAATTAAATTTAAACAGAAAGTATTGAAATAGCGCGCACAGAACAATGAATTTATTTTCAATAGTGAAACGCACAAAAATTATATTAAATGAAAGAAAGACGATCACTTCTATATATAGATATATGTATATAAATAAATAAACATTGAAAACAAACGGTCGCTTTCATAACACGTCTAACTGCGAGAAGGGAAAACGTAGTGACCCAAATTTGAATAACGCCGTCCTGTAGACTGCAGTGCAAAGCTGCATCATATTATTTAAACATATATATATATACATATATTTCTTTAGTCACACAATTAAATTGTTTGACGAAACCAACGTCAACACCAATTTTACAAGTACTCATTTTTGCCAGTTCAATGTTCCAATTTAGGGTGACAGATTGCTGAGTATCCTCAATAAATAATGTACTATATTTTAATTATGTTTGCTGTCGCGCATAGTTGCATTATATTTTCTAAACATGTAGCTCATGTAAAGTTGCCATATATCGATTATATTATATAGTGTTTGTAGTTATTTTATATCATGTAAATCGTTCGATTCTAAAATTAATTTTTATAATTTTGACTTGTAATAAAATATTTCTTAGCGGAATGTAATTTTTTTTTAAAATATTAGTTTAATATAGTTGACTTCGAATTGCAATATGTATCAAATATTAAGCTAATAGGAACAGATTTGATCTTGCTCAATAGCCAAAGAAGCGATATCAGGTTAAGTTAGAGGTGTATCACAATTCAGCTGATAAGAATAGATAGATACTTCATTTTGATTGTGCTTTTGCTTCTAGTAATTTTATCGAAATATGAGTTTGGAAACAAAAATCTCATTTTTCGACTCGTGCAGGGGATACAATCTTCCCCAGCATTCACATTCAAGTGTGTGTACTTCAAGGATCTGGTTACATTGCAATCAGCAGTCTCCAATATAGTCCCATGTACACTTTTTATGCACCAAATTTCTGTATAACAATGGGTGCAGCTTCACGATGCCTTCTTTAGGTTGCTCGAGTGTGCAAACCTACAATTGTAACTAGGCATTTCAAAGAACTTTAAAAGATTTCAACTTATTATACTCTATAAAAAATATATAATTAACATTTACTTATTTTGTTTTTATCTCTATAAAAAATGAGTACTTTTAACTATTTTATTACATCATCAATTTTTATGCTGTTCTGGATATTTCTGGTGACTGTGCAACCTTTATGTGAAAATATATTTGGTGCTGTGCACCCATGCAACCTTAATGTGTAAAAAAAGTAAAGTTCCGCAAAAAACCTAAACGACTAAAATCATTTACTTGATAACACATAAAGCCAAAGTGTGCCCAAGTGACATCCTGAGGGAAAATCTTTAACTCAGTACTTTTAATAGTACCAGTAGTAGGAACAGTAACAATATTTATAACAAGAGTGATGAAAGTGGGAACTGTTATGCCCCTGTTAACGATAATACCAATGCTGCCCATGAAATAGAAATGGAAGAAAGCAACAATCTTAAAGAATCCATTAAATCAGTACCACCATTAAAGATTGTATCAAAACCGCATAATACTTGGCAAATAATCCCTACCTGAAAAAGGGTGTGGATTCCAACGCCGGAATTATCACCACAAATATCTTCAAAATGTACAAAAAAAAGTAACAGGTTCTGGCCTTTACTGAACCATACAGATTCTGATACTAATCAAATACTCTCGCAAGAAAATAAAGAACCAACCGCATTCAAAACCAACGAAGTTAAAAATTTGCCGAAACCACCTCCTATAATTATATACGGGGTAATTAACTACAAAGAAATGACAAATTGCATATCTTCGATTATAACAAAAGAAGAATACACTTGCCAAGCCTTAAACGATAACAAAATCAGGCTGAAAACCAACAGCTTTGACAACTATAGAAAAATAATCAAACTTTTGAAAGACCTAAATGTAATCTACCATACTTACCAACTTAAAGAGAAAGAGCATACCGTGTGGTAATTAAAAACCTTCATCATATGATTCCGCCTGATGACATAAAGGATGCGTTATATGAAGCAGGCTTCACAACAAGGAATGTAATAAATGTACTTAAACCTAAAACAAAGCAACACCTTTCAATGTTCTATGTAGACTTAGAACCTGATAGCAACAACAAAAACATTTACAACCTACAATACTTGCTCAACACGAAAATCAATGTAGTACCACCATACACGCAAGTAAAAGGATAATACAATGCACGAGGTGCCAATCATTTGGTCACAGTAAAACATATTGTACATTACCATACATTTGTGTTAAATGTGGCGAACAACACGAAACAAGGAACTGTCATAAATTAATGGATACACCTGCAAAGTGCACCCACTGTGAAGGTAGCCTTCCGGCTAATTACAAAGGATGCACTATATATAAACAGTTACTACAACTAAGAAACAATTCTAACAAGATACCCCAACGAAGACGAAAACAACAGCCGCAGCCAATTGATACAAATTATTCACAAACTATCGGTCAGACAAAGTAATCATATTACTAATAGTACTTTCGCTGATGTGCTAAAGGGTCGTATTAAAACTAACCAAGAAACAATAGATCCTGATAAGAATAATCGCGTAACTAATAACGAGATTATCAGTAATGACAATAACTGAATTCAGAACCATGTTCTATCAACTAATTCAGAAAAATGGGATGGTAATCAACATGCTATCAACGGTAGTTAACAAATTAATATAAAAATGAGCAGGTTTCTCAGAATAGCTATTTGGAATATCAATGGTCTGGTGCAGTACCGCCATGAAGTGGAAGCGTTCTTAATTACCAACAAAATAGATGTATTAATGTTATCTGAAACACATTTCACTGATAAAAGTTACGTTAAAATTCCTCAGTACACCATTTATCATACACTACATCCAAGTGGTAATGCACGCGGAGGTACAACTATCCTTATAAAAACGTTTATGAAGCATTATGAGATGAATAAATACTCAAAAGAATACTTATACTTTTTTTTTTTTTTTTTTACATTATACCGGTACCAATTACCATAAACAACGGCGATCACAATAAAATACGTATTAATTTAATGTCTCCAACAAGACATTAGATTGCGATAAGAAGATAATGAGTAGGTGTGGATAGAAAATTAAAATTAAAATATTACGATACGAACAATAAGATAGATAATATAAATAATGATTTAAGAATGTGATTTAAAAGTATAAAGTTATGTATGATTGATAAAGAATATATCGTGGAGCGTCTCGACACCATTTTCGTCTGACTCTTTTAGCTGGATTGCCTGGAAGTCCTGATGAGTGCATTCTGGCGATATTGGGATTACTGCTATGTTTGAAGTTGTTAAACAGTTTTCGTGTACTGGCCAATGTAAATATCCCGAACAAATGGAATGTACAAATCGTTGTGCAGAGTTAAGTTGGAGACATAGAATGGCGCGGACGTGATTATGCGAAGTATCTTCGACTGCTGTTGCTGTATTCTGTTCAGATTACTTGCGCTGGTCGATCCATATAATTCGATGCCATAACGCCAAATTGATGCAATCATTGTTAGATAAATACGCCTTTTAGTTTTTAGATACAAGGTTGACCTTCGTCCCAGCAGCGGATGTAACAGCCTGGCACGGGCAACGACGGCTTTACGAGTTTGCGCCACGTGAAAGCGCCATGTAAGCCTTCGATCCAGGTACATTCCGAGATAACGTACGAAATCAACTTGTGGGATTACGTTATTATTAATTATTATAGGTGTATACTTAACTGATCTATTTGTAAACATAATATGTTGACTTTTGTGTGAATTAAACTGTATTCGCCAACGCTGGGCCCACTGAACTATACGATTTAGGTGGTTCTGGACAGCAGAGTTCGCATGTCTGACGTCTAAATTCGATGCGAGGATGGCTATGTCATCAGCGAATGTAGCTAGTATTGTTTGATTACAGGTAGGCAGATCTGCTGTGTATATCGTATATAAAAGGGGTCCAAGTTCACTACCTTGCGGAACCGATGCTAAAACTTCATGTTCCTTTGAATAAGAGTTGTTGATCCTGACTACGAATGTTCTGTCAGTTAAATATGACTGAAGTAACACGTAGAGATCATAAGGAAGTATCTGTTTCAACTTGAAGAGTAGTCCAGGGTGCCACACTTTATCAAACGCTTGGGCGACGTCCAAAAAAACCGCGGAACATACTTCTTTTTTCTCTAGCGTCGAAGAAATAGCATCGACCAGCCTATGACACTGCTGGATCGTGGAGTGCTCAGCACGAAAACCAAACTGGTGGTTTGGTATCACTTTATTACTGTTTATAATCGGACGAATACGATTTAGAATCAGTCGCTCTAAGACTTTAGATAGCGAACTCAGTAGACTAATAGATCTGTAAGAAGCTACATCAGTTAGCGGCTTACCGGGCTTACGAATCATAATTATCACCGATTTCTTCCACGACTTAGGAAAGAATCCAGTCCGCAGAATCCCGTTAAAAATGTAGCATAATAGAATTGCCGATTTTCTAGGTAAGTGCGAGATAATTTCCCCATTTATCCTATCTAACCCTGCAGCTTTTCTCAACGGCACTTTCTGAATACCTTCGAATATCTCTTTAGGTGTAAAGAATTTGGTAGACACATCAGTATTAGAGTACTCATTTAGTAGGGTTTGTGTGATGACGAACTGTTTGTTGGAATGGTCAGGATGCGGACTAAATACTGCGCCTAGGTGTTCTGCAAACACGTCCGCTTTTTCTACATCTGTTTTAGCCCAGTTATTGTTAAATTTTATATTGAATGGTTCGTCTATTTCATTCAGTAATTGTTTTGCATTTCTCTACAGAGATCTATTATCGGTGTTCATAGAATCTAGCTGCTGAGACAGAGTATCATTTTTATACTGACGAATATTGTTTCTTAGTTCTGTCTGTAGTTGCACATACAATTTTTTTAAGGATGGATAACGAGTTCGTTGCCATTTTTTTCTAGCTGCTCGAGTTTCTCGTATTAACTTCCTTATTTGAAGTGGAACGTAATAATTTTTATGTGTGTTTATCAAACTGTGATTAGTGGATACGTTGCACGCGTGTTCGACAAGATTGGTGTAGTTTTGAATAGCTATTTTAACATCATCACTACTTTTGAGTTTAGTTTTGAGATTTATATTGTTTTCCATTATTTCCGAAAAAAGATTCCAGTCCGTAGTTTTATTAACCAACTTTTGTTGATTAAATACCCTCTTAGGATTCACGTCTAGTACTACAAGTACGGGAACATGATCGGATGACAGATCAGCAACGGTTTTACATACTCTATTATAATTTTGTAATCCATGAACAATGAAGAAGTTCAAAACATCTGGAAGCCTGTTGACGTGTGTGGGCCAGTATGTCGGTGTCATCGGAGACAATATAGCCAGTGAATTATTACGTATCACTCTATGAAGTACTTTCCCATGATTGTTGGTTGATCGTGAACCACATACATTGCATTTGGCGTTATAATCACCACCGCAAATGAATTTAGTCCCTAATTTCCTGAACATTGCATTATACTCGATTTCAGGTATAACAAATTTTCCGTGACGGTAAATTGCGGCCACCGTAAGGTCTTTTGTAAACGTTTCAGTATTAACAGCTACGATCTGATACGCGTAGGTATTGTGGGAGAAGTTTTTATGTTGCTTGAACGAGCTTTTAACTAACACCATAGCTCCCCCCATGGACTGTACCATCAGGATGGTGTGCTGAATATACTTTATATCCGTGTAGTTTGAAACTATTTACATGTGTAAGATGCGTTTCCATAATGAGTGCTACGTCTATAGCCTGCTGGTGAAGAAAGATTTCTAATTCGTGTTTTTTTTTGTGAAATGCCATTCGCATTCCACAACACAATCACGAGTGAATGTTGAGAGAATTCTGTAACATTATGGCAAGATTTTTTCAATGGCTTTAGTTAACAGTGATATTAGTGGATTGATGACAGATTTAAATTCATTTAAGAATGTATTTAGTAATACAGAAATATCATTATTGTTACTGGGCCCGTTGTTGGTGTCATTAGTACTATTAATGGTATTTTTATTATTATTATTATTATTTAAGTTACTGTTACCGGTCCTGTGGTTAGTTCCGATACCGCTACAAGGCGAGCTTACTTGATAATTTGCTTTATTGCTTTTTGCTGCATCGGAGTACTGGTGACGAATTGCATTTGTTTGATAGTTTGGGTAGTCTTCATTAGAGTGATCGTAGGTGTTTATTTGCATCCAGGGAAAGGATGTACGTGTTTTATTATAGAATTGTGCCTGCTGCTTATATACAGAACAACTTCTGTAGCTTGCTGGGTGATCTTCATCGCACAAGGCACATTTTGCTGGCTCTGATGGATTTTTAGTACACATTTTTGTGTCGTGTTTCCCAGCACATTTGACGCACCGAAGAGGTAGATTGCAGTAGTTAGAGGTGTGACTATACAATTGGCACCCGTTTGCATTGCTTCATTCTAGAGTCTTTATTTGGTTCTTCGACAGTGACAATTGTATTTAAGAGACGAGTGATCTGGAATATTTCGTCATTTTTCGGTGAGGTTTTTAAGTCTATAAAGAACATAGGAAGCGATTGTTTCGTTGCTCTTTGTAAGATATTGGTAACACGGATCACCTGAAACCCTTTTGACTGCAATTCTTCCGCTATGTCAGTTGTGGCGGTAGAAGAGTGCAGATTTTTTAAAACTACTCTAAAAGGTTTGTCCTCTGCTAAGGAATATGTAGAGTAGAAATATTTATTTTCTTTTAAAGATTTGATTAAAGTACGATAACCTAATGCATTGTGTGGTTTAATAGTAACCCCCGATAAGGTTGATTTTAATGTAAACTCAACATCCGGTATTGTCAATAGAAATTTCCTGAAGTTTGTAAAATTTTGTATGCCTTTGACCATAATTGGTGGTGGCAATTTAGTACTTTTCTTTAGAGTGGCTTCGTTTTTGGATAGGGAAGTAGTATTATTTACATTTTTATTTATTTTACGAGCGATATTGACGTTTAAATTGAATTTCTCTATAACGGGACTATCCGTTTGCATTTCTACACTATCGTCACTATTATCACTGTTACCATCTACATTATTTAAAAAATTGAAAATATTACGTTTAGAACGAATATACAATGGCTCAGGAGTAATTGTTTCGATTTTCTTTATTTTGGAAGTGCGCTTTGGTGTTTGCCAAACTTCACTTTCTGCATTATCAGAGTTAGAAAATTGCTGCTTTATGTTGTGATCGCTCGCAGATTTTATTATTTTGATTGGGCTTACTACCCGTTGACGGGAGGTAGAAGCAGTGATAGCCGAGTTTACGTTAGTCGTTGCGGCTACTGACGACATCGATGAATTTAAAGAGATAGTTGGGGATGGAGCCTGACTTAGAGGAGGTGAACGACCGATCATTACGATAATTAATCTTAGTTACTTACGCGTGTGAATTCAATGGCAACAATGAGGAAGCACGTGCCGCTGATAAGGACGCACTGTAGTGCGCGTACGCGCGCATACACTAACCGACAATGACGATATTATAGTAATTATAATTACAGCGATAATCGAAGATAACAACGATAGTACTGGTAATATCGATAAACGATTATTAATAAAATTTAAAACGAGTTTAAAACGAGTTTAGGTAACCAAGAGCGCAGTAACGCGCACTCGGTGTATATAACGCGACACGATCGAAACTAACTATACATATACTACACTACACAGACACAAGTAGATAACAGCGTAAACGAAATAGAAAAGCCGAAATAATAACAAATGATATCTAAATAAAACACGAACGCGCAACATACGAAGTATTCGACGACACACGTAATACACAGGCTACTACTGTAAAAATTTTCATCTTGTTTGGTCCACTCGCACTATCGTCTGTCTAGTGTCCTCCGAAAAGTTATATACAACAAATTCACTTTGAGGAATATTTCAAAAGCTTAGGAAATAAATTTATATCCGGTGGCGACTATAACTCAAAGCATATTTCATTTGGGTCACGGCTGACAACACCGAGAGGAAAACAGCTTCACGCATGTATTCAGAAAAATAATTATTGCACTCTATCAGATGGAATTCCATCATACTGGCCAATTGACAGAAGAAAAACTCCAGACTTGCTAGACTTCTTTATCAGTAACGGAATTAATAAGAACCACACATTAATCGAATTCTCTCTGGATGCTACCTCCGATCATTCACCAAAAATTTTAAACATAAGTACCAGTACAATACAAATAACAATAAAACCAGTACTATCTAACAAGAACACCGATTGGACAGCATTCCAAGAGTTTGTAGAAAGCGGAATAAACTTGAAAGTGCCGTTGAAAACACGAACAGATATAGAAATAGCTGTAGAAAACCTTACTAAGTGTATTCAGAAGTCTGCATACTTAGCCATGCCTGTAAATGAAGATAAAATGATTATAAGAAAACATCCGAAAGTAATAAAGAAGATGATCTCGGAGAAAAGAAAATTGAGAAGAATTTGGCAGATTGATAGAAATCCCGTTAATAAAACTATTCTAAATAGAGCAGCTAGACAATTAAAAAAAAAAACTTCTAGAACTAAAAAACGAAACATTTCGAGAGTATATAGAAAATCTAACTCCAACTAAAACAACTGATTACAGCTTGTGGAGGGCTATAAAAAATATAAAAGCAGATCACACCTATCAGTGTCCCCCTATAAGAATGAAAAACAAAGAATGGGCACGAACTGAACAAGAAAAAGCGGATGTCTTTGCCGAATACCTAGCAGGAATTTTCGAACCATACAATTTATTTTACCACTGGACACTTGATATATTCTGATATCTGGTTTAGTCAAAATGAAATAAATGATCGTTAACGTTAGTATACACATCAGTTAGTTACCAGCTAGTAGTAGCTACTGGAAAAAAGTATTGAACAGACTAAGCAAGAAAAAAATAAATGTTGTTGTATTGGAGGGTAGTGATTTTATGAATTTTTGTTTTGTTAAAAAAAGAAATTGTCAATCAATAGTTTATAAACATTTTACAATTGTCTTTAAACAGTTTAATAATTTGTGTGACTGTTAGAAAGGAGTATGTAATTTATATGCATATAGGACTACGCGCATGTAGTAATACGTATAAAATAATATAGTATGTGCAAATTACCTTTCCACGCATTGACTAAGTTATCTATGACGATAACTTCGTAATGATTTTCAAGTAGTGTTACTATGCAATGTGAACCAATGTAACCTGCTCCACCAGTGACTAATATAACTTCGCCACCCATTTTGAAAACCAGCACACAATTCTGTATTAAAATCATATTTTAAGTTATATAAAATTATGAATTATCGAATATAATACTGGGCTTGAAGAGTTTTGGATTTTCCAGTGTAGTACATATAAACATAAATAAATTAATGTGAGATTAAAGTCGTTAAATAAATCTAAATACTTTTAGTCACAGAAGTTGATGGGAACAATAACAAATTATATTTGAAAAAGTAGTTGTTTTTTTTTATTGCAAAAATAATTTTAATAAAATAAAAAAAAAAACAAGTTTTCCATGTTTCGAAAACCTATTAATTTTAAATAATTAAACTTAGATAAAGTGAAAATATCACGCACTTGCGTTTTAATACAATAAATGCAACACGAATTATCACTATAGCAAGATTTAATCTCAAACTAGAATACCGTTAAAAAAACGTGAACTTAACAAACTCAACAAAGTTATATGGTGAGAGGTTAAGTGATAAATGTTATCTCATTTTGTGTAAAATTAACTAAGCACGCGTTTTTTTCAGAATAATCACATGAATAGACCACATAAACATTTACTGATAAGGTTAAAGGTGAAAAGAACAAAACATAATTTAATATTAAAAAAAAAAAAAGTATATAGAACTAAAAAAACGAATAAAATAGTAAGTTAAAAAAAGACGCACGTAATATATATGAGAATAGTTCTAATAGTTTTGACGAAAAAAAAAATAATAATTTAATTTAAAATATAGCGTTTAATTATGTAATGTAGTATTAGTTAACATTCTCAAATTCGAAACTATCCAGTGGTGTAATACTGAGAATAAGTTTTCTATTTTTTATTATGAACATTAATCGTTCCACTTTGAGATTCATTTTTAATTAATGAATCATATTTTAACAGACATTCAGTCAGTAGCTTTGACTGAAAACATTAATTTGGTATTATTTTCATGAAGTAATTCAGCTTCGAAATTTTAGCATATATTACATTATTGTCATTCAAATCTGCATAAACATGGGATATAAAATTTTATAAACAATAGAATGATGTATTTTGAGTTTATCAACACTTATTCAACAGTTGTATTAAATAAAGATTATCAGATTACTATATAGTAATCTTTAAATAGGATAAATAAAAACAGATCAACATCAATCAACAAAAAAAGAACGTAAATTTTAAAAAATGTTATTAAAATATGCAAAATATGTTTTTTTTTTATTACCGAATGCATTTTTTACATAGAAAATTCTTATCTGAATATATCTTGCATTTATTTTTCATTTTGGTAATATTAATTAGATCATAAATTAATTCGAAAATTTATATATATTTAATTTCATCATAAAATAATTACTGTAAATGAACACTAAGTAACAATTTACGTTATGTTAACGTGCGAATTGTTATAATCTGAATGATATTTTTTGTTTTAAAATAGAGTAACAGGAAAAAAAAAACAATGATGAACACCGAAAAAATTAGAAACCACAAACAAAAAAATAATGTTAAATTAAACCGTAAATATATTTTAAGAAATCAAAAATCACAGCGCTACAAAACTAAAACCATTCGTTTGTCATTTACGTACATATTAACATGTACATACATTATAAACTGATTTTAGATCAGCATTGATTAATTTAATCAAATTAAACGTATAATTCAAAAAATAAAAACGAATAAAAAACCTTTTTTTGACGTATCAGTAATGATAGTATATTTGAATTCGATGCCCACTTCTTTATCATACATCGTTAATAGCTCGTTAAGTGATAATTAATAAAATTAAAGAGATTTATCAGCTGACAGATAAGTCAAACACATCAATCATTCGTAATTGCTCTTAATTGTTAACAAGGTTAAATGTATTAATTTCTACGAATGGTCACTTCAACTGCAATGCGCAAGCTGTACATATTGATAAAATACATGTAAACAATAACTAAATCGTATATTCGCACAAATTGTATCAAATCACATACGTCACAAATACAAGACATACGAAAAAACACATTCATAAACATCTATATAAATGCATATATATTTATTATATGGATATTAAATACCGTCAGAATAATGTACAGGACAATAACATTATTAATCAAAAGCTGCATATTTTTGTTGAACAAAAGTGACATTTTTTCCAAACGTATAAAACCTATTATGTGTATATTAAAAACAAAAAACTTTTTAAGTGCATAACATATACGAAATAGTATCCATTATTTAATAACCTGCAGGATTCATACCGGATCACCTTGAATTGATAAAAATTGTTATCTCAATATTATATAAAAAAGTTATTTCACCCGTCATAATTTCGCGGTTAAATTTTAACTGTCGTTTCATTGTACAAAGCTGTTTCACATTTTATAAATAGCACAATAAATAAATTTAAACGTGTTATGTATTATATAAAATAGTAAGATCAGTTTAAACACAAATAGTTACAAAGTTATTTGTTTACATGTTTCTCCCGCAGCGATGTTGTGATAACACATTATTTCAAATTATTGATAACTCTTGTGACAAACTCTAATTGAGTACATTTTTTATAAAAAAGCAAATTGATATTGTAGAACAATAATTCCAAAGTGTCAAATATTTTATTATTTCTGTAAATTTGAGAATGTACTTTTGTTAGAATTTAAAATTAGTTACTCTAATCTACATGAAACAAATTATTATGTCTACATTAACATATTTTTAATATAATCTGTTTTTATTGCAATAATTTTTTATTTGAAAAAAATTATAATTATAAAATCAAACATTCATAAAATATTTATTTCCAAAATAACTCTGTATATCGTGAAAGCATTATCCATAAAATAATTAAGTTAATAATCACAAAACACACCTATATATAATGATTACAATACCACTATGTCAAAAAACAAATTAAAAAAGAAACCTTATAACCCTTTTTTTGTTGTTCGTATGTATGGTTTAGTTATTCTTTATTATACTTTATACGTTCACTGTCACCTCGTTTCATATTATAAATGCAAAAAGAATCATATCTTTTTACGTTTTATTTTCTTCACAATCTGACCAAGCATAGCTATTTAGCGATATTTTTGGTTTTTATTAACTGTCATGAGGGGATAGTGCTCACCCAGTAGCTCTGACCCTAAACTTCATCTAATGGTTTAAGCACCATAATCTTCTCACGTCGTGTATAGTATGTGTTTGATGTCTTTTCAGTCTCATACTGCTTTATAACATCATATACGTAATACGTACGATGTTTATGTAAAGTTGCGTTGTTACGTATGAGGTTGCTTTCGCAATTATTTTTAAGATTTTATTTTGAGATATTTATATTATTCTAATATTTATATCTTTAGCACGACCTCACAGTTCAAGTTAAATGACCAAGTACTATTTCTACTTATGAACCCGTTCATTTTCTGAATTCGTTTATTAAGTTCATTTTTGTTGTTGCCGTAACTATACGATGATGGTTATGTCAACCTACTGTACAAGTGAATACTCAGATATCTAATACTAGGCTGAATTGACATCACTACATTGTTAATTTTAACGGATATGACTACAAGTTTCTTATTGGTAAACTGTATATTGAAGGACTTGTTCTCGTAAACACTTACTTTCAATATTTTGAATCAGTTATCCACTTTATTTAGCGCTTCTTGCAGGTTACTACAAACGGTATTGAAGCGTAGGGCCGTATCATCAACAAAAGTAGCCACATGCACATTCTTGGTTGGTGGAAAATTTGCAGTATACAGCACACAACAGCGTAGGCCTCAACACTAAACCCTGCGGTCAGAAAGCGCTTGTTCATAACGTATCTGGAAGTCTCTGTTATGGATATAAGAATTTATTAAACATAATAAATTAGCGAAAGTTACGACTTCAGTTTAAGTAATAAACCTTCGTGCCACACACTGGCTTGCGCAACATTAATAAACGCAAAACCTGCCTCGTTTCTAGACTGTTTTCTATATTTGAATCTTGCTTCCTAGAAGTCAATCGATTAGCTGGTATTATATCGTTGTAACGTAAGTAAGGACGTAATCTATTCGATACAAATTTTAACATTACTTTTGACAAAATCGGTAATATGAAAACAAAACGCAGATCTTCACCGGGCTTAGAAATAATTATGTTTGTGCATATTTCCACTGTATTAGGAAATCAATCGATCAATCAATCATCCGTTTCATCCCCATTTGAGATATCGTGACCATTATTTTTTGTCTTTTGAAACACGAGTCTACGCCATAGATCTCTGTTTTGCGCACAACGAACGCATTGAAGGAAACTTCGACCCATTGTTTTGCAGACCATGTCAGTCCATCTCATAGAAGGCCGGCCTCGTCTTCGACTTACTTCAATGATACCTTGTATAATAGCTGTTTCCAACGTTCCTGCTCTGATGCTGTGGCCAAAATACTTTAGTATCCGTTTGCGAACCACTGTTGATAATCTGTTCTGTATACCAACTTCCAACAGAATAGAGTCATTAGTTCATTTCTCGGTCCATGAAACGCGTAGCAGTCTCCTCCACACCACATTTCCAACGCATCTATTTTCTTCATATCCGATTTTCGGATTGTCCATGTTTCCGAAGCGTATAAAAATACCGAGAACAGGAGAGCCTGTACTAAACGTATCTTTAACGTTTTACTTATCGCTGAATCGAGCCAGATTTTCTTCAGTCGTCCCATCGCACTGCGTGTTATTTGTGCTCTATGACGGATTTCAGTTTCGCATTCACCAATATTTGCTATTATAGATCCCAGATATGTGAACCTATCCACAACTTTGTAGCCGGCTATTTCACGAATTTCTGGCGTATTGTTCTTGGGCCGATTTATTATCATAATCTTTGTTTTTGATTTGTTTATTATCAGGCCGTACTTAGCGCTGGTTATTTCTAATTGGTGTATTAAACTGATCATGCTCTCTAAACTTGTTGTTATTAGTGTAGTGTCGTCCGCATATCGAAGGTTTCCAACGCGTATTCCTCCGACTGAAATGCCATATTTCTTCTCCTTTTCAACTTTATTCCCGACATTATTGTCTAAAAATTCTTTTATAACTTCACGTATTACTCATTCTCCATATATATTTAATAATAATGGGGATAATATGCATCCTTGGCGAACGGCCCGTTCAGGATGAAAGTTATCTGAGGATATCGAATGATTCACGCGGATATTTGTTGTGGTTTCTTCATATAAACGCCTGATTAACCACACGAGGTGCTTTGGAGCACCCATCTCAATCAAAATATGCTATATAACGCAAGCGAATCATAGCATTACAGATGTACGTAAACAATATAACTTTTCTATGAAATTATTTAATAATTTCGCTGTTATTAGGTCATAAACTAGACTGTTCTTATCATTCAATAACATTATAATATACTTCACCTCTTGAAATGATGTAAATTTAATAATTTAAATTATTCGCAACACAATCGAAGTTATTTTATATTAGGCACAATTACTGATCTGAATACATTTGATAGATGAGCGCAACAGCTTTTTCTTTCTCAGTCCTAGCATGAAAGGTGCCATTGGTATCTTTTAACGGCAGTATATTTTTTATAGTGGTTTTCATGTTTTTACAACATTTCTAAAATAAAATTAATCATTTGTGGATAGTGGCAGTAGGTTAGACAAATAATTTTTGAAAGTTTCACTTTTAATTTTTCGATAATTTTTTAGTTTTATTTACCAAATCGGATACCTTGTTCGGAACAATTTTTTTCCAAGACAAGCTCCTTAAATGACCTAGAATAATCATTATTAAAGTTTTTTTTTTGCGCTCATTTTTAGGTGTACTTAAGATAGTTGCAGTCTGCATTTTACGTGTAGGTATTGTATAACGTTCTCGATATTTTCGTTGCTATTCAGTGGAACTTTTAGATTTAAATTAGATTTTAAATATTCACTATAAGTCTCTCAGTCTGTATTTGAATTATAAAGTGATACCGACTTGTCTTCAACATCACTTAGGGTTAAAACAACTGGCGAATGATCAGAGTTCGAAAGGAGAGTGAATATCATTATATTGGTATGTTGTACCTTTTGCAATATAAAAATCCAGTAGGTCGGGTAACATATGAAGGTCAGTTGGACTTGGTTAACCATACATTTTTATTGTCTAAAATATTTTTTAGAGTTTGTCCTCGTGTGGTGTATGTTTAGAATTCCATGAGTTGATGTTGTTGGATACACCCGAATTTCTTAACTGGAGCGTGTTGGAAAATAATTGGAGCCGGTAATACTAACTGTAAACTGTGTCTAAGCTTCCGTTAAGGTACTCTTCCCTATATTAATTTTTCAAAATATGTCTAATTATTAAAGTATAAAAGAAACATAATTAACAATGTTATGCAAGAAATGATTTTTAAGGCCTATTAATTATTTTTAGTTTATCAAAAGCTAACATAATTTATTTAGTTGATGTTTTTTGCTTTCAAAACATGTTGGACTTGCGAAAGAATACACTGTTTTAAGCAAAAGATTTTCTTTCAACTCAGTTCATTCGATGCAAGCAAAACTTTATTTAAACATGTAGTTTATTTGGTAAACGAAAAAACGTACAAATTCTCACGAAAAATTCAGTGAAATTTGAATTGCTGTGTATGAAAATATTTTTCAATATCAGACTATCAGTTACTAAAATAAACGGTCTTACAGTAAAAGTTACGGGGCATGACGATATTTGGCTAACATATAATAAACATAGAATTTTTGTAATTGGGTTTTGTCATTTTTTTATCGATGCATGATGAAAATTTAATATCACGATAGTGCTACTACTTGAGATACGTTTAAAATATAGATAATTACGTTTGAAAAACATATATTCACCATTATATATACACCTACACGTTACCATTTCTAATACGAAAGTTAAAATTACATCGAACACGACTTTTTCGTTATAAAATACTGATAATGAAGTCGAGGTTTAATTATTATTATTATTTTTTGTCAACAAGTTTGTCCTTGCAGAAAAATGGATTAACAATCTGTTGAGTAGTGTATAATTTACATGCGTGATGTTATGCTATAAAATCTTTTTTTTTTTATAACGTTATTGCTGAAAGGAAATTTAGCTAGAATTTATACTATAAATTACAAGTATTAAAGCGATATATCTTCACATCTAAATAGGATTAATTATTGATATTTGAAACATCCTCGTGTCGTTGCAAGTTTTTTGTTTTGCTTAATTGATTAGTAGCTTCGATTATGTTTTCCGGTTTAATATTATTGAATCAGCTTTATTCAGAAAAAGTCTTCATTTTTATCTGCCAACAGCCGTTACTTTTCGTTTAATAAGTCAGGCGTATTCATTGGCTAAACCGTTTATATGTTAGACATTCATTTGATTTATCGACGCAAACGTAATTATTTAGAATTCTTTAAGTGCTCTTATATTAATACTAGGAGTTACACCACGGCTTCGCTAGTGTAATTATTTTTTTAATACAATATAGCTGTCTCTTTCTTTTACTACGCGAAAGTAAAAAATTCAGAACGGACGGATATACATATATATATATATATATATATATATATATATATATATATATATATATATATATATATATATACATATATATAATGTTCGGTTAGTGAAAGTCGTTGCCTGTTTTGTAGTCGTTCCGCTTACTGTTACCTGTTTTCAGGCGGCCCTTAAATTTTAAACGATTTGGCGGAGACATCGCTGTTTACTATTTTTTTAAATTTTAAATTCATGTAATTTCTGTCCTATTTGTGATATCAATGTGAAACAAAGCTTATAACGAGTCCGATAATGTATGCAATAAGCTATGCGCGAATTTCATCATTATTGCTTTAATAGTTTTGTAGTTAAATCGGAACAGACAGATTCAACCTCTCATTTTGTTAAAGAATTTTAGTTTTCTTGAAAAACACTACCAAATACCTTTTAACTTATCTAGATATCGTGTAGTCATTATCACGGACAAAAAACCCAAGAATATTTTCTGATTACTTTACGTAACATAAAATAATACTTTAAATTAATACTACAACGAGAGTTTTCGTATAGGTTAACCCAGAGAAGACGGACGGTTTTGTTTTTTGAATAACTCAAAAACTAGTCGACCAAAATTTCTGAATCAAATTTTATTTAAAAATGAGAAAACGAGAGATTAGCTTACAATCATTTGTGGAACACGATATCGTTCCGATGACCAATTGCAACAAACATTCATTCAGTCTTTTTGCAACATTTTCGAACACTTTTTCAAGCATAGGTCGCTGAATTTTTGAAATTTTTTTAGAAATCCGAGTTTTCAGGTCTTACAAATCTCGTGGATGTGTTTCGTCAACGCGGCTCTTAAGGTATTCCCCCCGCAAAAAAAATCAAATCTGACGACCGCGGCAAACAAGCGAAACCCATGCGACGCGACAACATGTGGTTACTAAACGCTTTTTTCAGTACTGCGAACGTTTCTGTCAATGACACGTCGCAGCATCTTGTTGAAATCATGTACGGCCACGACGACAAAGTGAGGGAAACAAAAACGGTTCCACTATTTCCTACTTCGACACTAAAGCCTAGATGGTTATTCGCTCGCTGCGTGACGGCTTCTGTTCGATTGAATTCGGATATGATTCGGACCAGTAGCGGCAGTTCTGTTTGATTACGAATCCGAATAGCTGAAAATGAGCTTCATCGCTCAACAAAAGATTGTTTAAATCGATCTCTTCGTATTCGGCTTCTTTAGCATCGTTTCAGCAAAAAGTTTTCGTTGTGTAAGGTCAGTACTTTTTTTATAAGGATGAAATTTCAAGTCTTTAAGCAATATACGATGAATAGATTATCTCGACAAGTTTAAAGGAGTATGACGACGAGGAACCTTTTTTTATCTCTCGAAAGTTTTTAACCACCTTAAAATTGAATCGCGAGATGGTACTGGTTTACACCGCGTAACTTTTAATTCTTTTCGAAACTCTGTTTGCACTGTCTTGATCTATTCATGTCGAAAAGCCATGATAATTGAAACTGGACAGAAACGAATCTCTCGCGTGTACGCTACAATTGGAGCATGCGGTTTGCGTTGTATCAGTGTTACCGACCGCGTTATAAAAAAACAACAACACTCTAATCTTTTCTGGGTCACTCTATAGAATATGCAAGTCAATAAACGAATAATAATATTCATATTAAAACTTTGTTTTTTTGTAATAAAAGTTTTTTTTAAAAATCATTGAAATAAAATTCAATCACATGAGTTACTATACCTCAGCGATTGTATATCTGCGGAATTATTTATTCCATTTAGTAAATCGAATGCCCAATACCAACAAATTTTTTACATTTTTGTTCGTTTTTAATGGACTTAGCTCAAAATACATATCGTATATGTTGTCCCTTTGTTAGTTTTAAAAATTACTTCGTTTCTGATACGATATTTACTATTAATTTCCGTAGTAACTCCTTTTTGACCAATATTTTGCTAAAAACTTTTAAAAGTGCTAATTGATTCAGTTTGTAATAGATCTAATTTTCGTACACATGATAATTTAGTTTTAGAATTGATTTATGACAAACTTCGTCGTTCATATCTTCTTATCTAGTTTACGTATAAGTCATATAAAATTTAATATTGTCAAATGACGTGTTCACTTACAGTAAAATTGAGTACCGTTCGAATGACGTCTTCATTTAGAGAATTGCCATTTTTCAGTATTTTTTATCGCTTTTTTATTTTACTAATTTGCGAGATGTATGTACGTACGTAAGTACGAATATATACTTGTATACAACTAAAATTTAATGATGTTAAAATTTTAAACATTGAGAAAAATTAATAATAAATAAGAAAAATGATACGATAGTCATTAAAAAAAAAACTTGGACGTAAAATAAAATATTTAAAAAGCGTTAAAAACTTTTATTATACCATGCATTAGATAGTGTCGTCAGAATAAAATAATTAATGCATTAATATTCGTATTTTGTAAATAAAATAAGTGTCAATTATGAAGTAATACGTACATAAAATCAGCGATATATGTACAGGAAAGACTTTAGGCACATTTCATCAATTAATTTACCAAATTGCAATATATTAATGTACCGTTACAATAACTATTAATATGTATTGTATATAATGTGTTATATCATTAATAAATAGAAACTCAATAGAGATGATAGATAAAAAACAAGTTCGACACTTCTGCTTAATTTAGAAATGTTAACGTATTTATTTAATGATAAACATATTCTATGCAAACAAGTCACACGTAAAATGTAACTTCATATTTGGAATATGGTAAAAGGTAAATATTTATACATTCCTATACATACCTTTTAGACACACACAGACATACGCGTTTGTCCTTAACTTATTTTGAGTACCGGAATCGAAGTGTATTGATGTATCTACTTTACGTACAGATGGCGTAATGTGTTTCCTATATCTTCATACGATTTATTATTTGATGTGATTTACGTTTGTCCTTGTTATCCTATATTATTTAAACACGTTTATAAATTTAATACTCTTTCATTCGAATGCATCACCAAGTATTCGGTTGATGTATCGAAATTAGGATTATCGTCCCACAATTGAAATATCATTGCGTCAACAACATTCATCACAAAACAAAAAGAACAGGTTTGTTTTGATAATGTATTAAACGTAATATATCGATAAACGCGTATTAAAAAATTCAATAAATCTTATCAATTTTTATAGTTGATGACTTTAAAAAACATTTACCTTCTAACTTATTTATAGAAATATGTTATCTCATTGGCAACATAGATAAGAGAATTCAATTGAAATCGAGTTAGTATATTATCTTACGATCGACTTCCACTTTTAATATCATTTAATTTTATGGACATAAATATTAACGTAAGACAATTCGAATTAAACCTTTCGTACTTAATAATAAATAATTTATACATAGGTTCAAAAATCTTGTTCGGGCTAGATTTGTGCACAGCTGCAGTATTGATGTATATCGACTTTGGTTTAAGCAAAATATTTCATCTTCGACAATTAATATTTATTTATCCTATTAGTATAGAATTCTTCAAAAATTTCTACCGAAAAGTTAACCTCATATTAAACCAATTAAAATGCACAATAATGGCCGTTGATAGAACAAGAATACTACCCAAAATATTTGATTCAGTAACTGATATTAACCAGCAACCCGGAGATCTCTATATCGGTGTTTGTATAACAAATAACGGAAACTGCGAAACAGAAATTAAAAGGGTATGCCAAAATAACGCTTTTGGCGAATTTACAAAAATATGAAAGGATCGTCATATAACGTGCTAACTAAAAAGAAATTAATACAAGCATTAATACACTGGATATTTCGATATGGTTTAGAGTCTGAACCGCTATAGACGCATGCTAAGAATACTCCGGACTGAACATAGAACTACTTCCTCGGTTCAAGAACAATTATACATAGAACCGCGAGACAATGATTACTACCTATTATAATACAAGAGATAAAATTTATCGGTCACGTAATAAGACAAAACGTATTGCAAAAAACACTTATACAAGGGAAAATAAATGACAAAAGGACCAGAGGATGGCCTCCGATCAGATTTATAAATCATATCAAAGCAATTACGAACTTACGAGTACCAGAACTAATAAGAACTGTAAAAAACAGGGGAAAATACGACAGGTGGTTTCCAATCCACTAAATCCATTGATTTATAATGGTCGGTCAGGACGTCTGCAAACGGGCATACGACTGAAGAAGAATAGAATTCCAGAATTATTAGTAGTGTATCTCTGTTTATCCTAACTCGCTTCAGGCTTTGATAATTGTATTAAATTTAATTTACAATCGGAGTCAAATATAGGAATTTTACGATAATTAGCACGTTTACGGTTATGATGGTTATATGGAAGTCCACCTTTACTTGACTAATAGGTTATTATAATATTTTTTTGTTGTTTACGCAAACATGTTTTAGTACTATATTAACTAAATATATATATTTAAGTGATACATACATAAAGTTTTCTCACCTTTTTATACTGAGGTCATTTTGATGTTCATAAAATATTCATCTGTTGTGAATTACACACATAATGTTCATTACTAGGATTTACTGTTTTCTTTGTACAAGTTAAATGTTTTATCATTTCAACACAATTATATCTGAAATAAAATACACTACATGTTATACCATCCTTTTTTTATATCCATGAAAATTTATATATACAACATTAAATATTACACATGAACCAAACACACTAACGTGTTATATTTCCATAAACACATTTAAACCTTTTAAATATTGATTATACAAATTTGCTCTCTAACGCAAATATCAAAATTTTTAAAAACTTTATTAATGGAAATTTGGCAAGCGAGGTGGTATAATTACACCACCGGGAGGAAGACACATGTTTTTCCCATTTATTTTTGACAGAGAGAAACTCAAAAATTTAAATATAAACTTTTATAATTCACAGGTACTCTCGCTCGGGACATGGTAAGTTTGGTTCATATTTACATAGGTTCCATCTAGCCAGCGGCACTAAGTGCACACTGTGTAAGTCTGGTGCTGTTGACAATATTGAGCATTTTATGTTCTATTGCTCAGAACTTTCTGATCTCAGGTTACTGCATAAGATTGACAACTGTAAATCACTTATCTTTAATAAAGAAAATTCGAATAATTTTTTGCTGTATACGGAGTCGGCAATGTATAGAAAATTTAGGAGTAGCCATTGAAAACTGTCTTAATTCTTAAGTCCTAATCATTAATTCAACCGTCATCCTCATGTGTATATTATGGTCTGCACTATCATTTATATTGTTAGTTGCTACTTTTTATATAAAAAGAATATTTTACAATTTCTTGATTGATTTTTGTGTATTTGTATATAAAGAATATTATACTACCTTTTTTTTGTTTAATATAATATAATATAATATGTTTTGTTTTAAGATGAATATTATTTTTAGTACCCACTAATTATATGTAATATTTGCACCACTTATTTTATAACACGCACTCACAAACTCAATCATACCCACAAAGATGATAAACTAAGGGACTATGTTATTTATCCCTTTTCCACCCTATTTTAAGTTACACATTGTAGGGAACTACTTCACACCTGTTTATCTTTTGTATTGTACATATGTGTTTCCTCTGTTTTAGTTACACAACACGTACACGCATTTATAATTAAACACACTAGTTCCTTGCACCGTTATAATTACAAATTAACTAAATACATTTGCCTCACCGACTATGTCCGGAATGGGGAACCATTTTTTTGTTTTAAATTTAAAAAATACATTATATTCCTAGTACAATATTTACAAAACTTTTAAATTCAAATAATATTTAATCAATAATAATAATTTCCCAACACTCCCCAAAATTATTATTCTGCACAGAGAACAAGTTCTTCTCTCATTCTGACGAATTTAGTGGTTTCTAATCCTTTGGTTAATATATTCGCCTTTTGTTTTCCAGTAGGAATATATTCCAGTCTGATTTTACTTTCTTCCACTAATTCATTGATATATTTATATTTGATGTCCAAATGTTTGGTTCTACTGTAATTTGTTGTGTTATTAGTAACTTTCATACAATCTTGATTAAAACCCTTCATGGGAAAAAAGCAGTTTTTAACGAAATGTTCAAGATTAGTAAGTTTTAAAAAAAAAATAACATTTTGATAAAAATGATGTGTAATAAAATGGTTTTCTTGCGGAAACCAATAATATTTTTCGAGAAATTTAAAATTTTGAAATGTTAGTTGTAACTAGAAATTTGGACACTGGCGCTATCTGTGGACACATTGTGAACTTTAATTCCGCTAGACAGCAGTAGTGTCGATACTAGCAATTAGAAAAAATAACGAAGCAAGTTCCCGCAAAAAAATTTATCATTACCATCAAAAATATTGAAATGTGATTTTTCAAAAAATACGAAATAAGTAAATTATTATAACATACTTAAATTAGTTAATCATCGGTAGAATCCTCATGGTAATAATCTAGTTCTTCACGAGAAACACAAAAATGAGGCTAAATTGGATTATAAACTTTTCCAGCGTAGTAGAAAAATTCGAGTTGTTTCCAGTTTCAACAAACGACAGCGTTTGTTAAAAACATACCGCGCTAAATTAACTGGCAAATAAGCTTCGGTTCGTCTTATGTATGGAGTAATAGGTTTAGCAGCTCTCCTAGTACTTTCAATACCGTTTGTGTGAGCACCAGTTACTGAATCGTTGAATGTGATTGAATGATTTACTGTCAAGTGATCATATGAAGTCCATTGTACGCCTTCCAGCAGTTAGATATGATGACGGTACCAGGTAGCACCCACTTTTGAATAAACGGAACAAGAGTAGCAGCAAACTTATCAATGATAACTGACATAAAAACACGCCCAGTTTCACGCTCATAAGAGCCAAAAACCCAAGCACCATAAACAGGCTTACCGCGATGATATTTGCACTTACCAAATTTCGATTCATCAATTTCAACTGGTCTTCCTGGCCCACCTAGAGGATTACTATCTTCTTCTAATAAATACGCCTCCCCTAATACTTCCTGACAGAATGATGCCCGATCAACAGAAGTGTGCGAAGCTATGCCTAACTGGTACTGAATTAATGTTAACGGTGAATCGTTCACTCACAAATCGACGAATCCTAAATTTGAAAAATATATAAGTGCGTGAAGAAAGTACCTGTCCTGAAGGATACACAAGTACCACAACGCTGCTATTTTTGTTTTCTGATGCTCACATAGCTACTACATTCCCATTTCCAACCATCTATTGCCAAAGAATTATTGTATAATTTTAATTCCCCCTACATTTAGAACATTTATAATTCCCCTCTTTAGGAATAAGTCTCATTCCCGCAATTTTTGAATAATTCAACTTTGTCTAAGCATAAAGTCGTCAAAAAAAGGCAAGTTAACCGTAGACATTTTAAAAAATAATGAAAAATATAAAAAGTAAAAAATATATAAAAAAAGCAAGTAAAACCAACAAAATCCACGTACAATCAATGGAACAATGACTAAAGAAACACCCAACCTTGAAATGAAGCAACGCCAAAAGTTAGAAAGCATGGCCATGTAGGAACAAAAACAACACACCCAAATAACAGTCACAATTTAAAACAAAATAACAAAAATTATTAAAAATATTTTTTAATTTTAATAATAATTTTGAATTATAAAAATATACTTAACTTAATATCGGTTCTCGGCCTGTTGTATATATATATATATATATATATATATATATATATATATATATATATATATATATATATATATATATATATATATTTATATATATAAATACAAGAAAACATTATATTACAAATTGTAAACGACGAAGTTGTAAATTCTAAATGACAGCTCTGATAACTCTGAAACTACTTTCATATTTGTAAACATAATTATGAGTAAAATTTCAATAGACATTATTTTTGGCAAGTATTTTTACTTATTCAAAATTAATGTTTTCATAATTTTCGTACAATAAAACACATAGGTATTATTCTGTTATAAACTGCAATTCAACCATCTTCATGTATTATTATTATTCCATCATCTTTTTATTACCAAATCAGCCAAGACGTCGGATATCCACAACACTTCTCTTTCACTTTCGCTCACAGCGATGGTACTCTGATTCAGCAGTTGACAGCGTCACTAAACTTTTTTTTTTTTTTTTTTTTTTTGTTTTCTAGTACATAGGGTTTCCATAAACATTTATCAATATTCCTAATGTTGATCTTCGATCTTCATTTTTTCCCCCAAGAAGCATCTGCATAAAGTTTGATCGGTTCACTATTGATATTTCGCTTATAATTGGACCTCATTTGTTTAGTCCCTTTTAGGTATTTTAAGACTCTCTGTAAATACTGATACTTCTCTGCTGTGACGTTTTGTTGAAACCTGCTTAATACATTTATAGCATAGCTGATATCAGGTCTACTATTCTGCATTATATAAGCTAGTGCACCTAATAAATTTCATCAAACTTTTATTTTCTACGATACCACAAAGTTGCAGAGGAATATCCAATTTTTATAAACCTTTAATTAGTAAGCGATTTATTAAATATGCAGCTGTGTACAGAGCATTACTATAATATTTTTCATGCACCCGTGATTGACTAAACATATTTTTTTCTCAATATATTATGATTCATTCTTTCTGCCTTTCAATTACTTTCAGGACTCTAAGGCAAAGTGTGTTCTATTGTTATACCATATTCCTCACATAGTTTATATATTTCATTATTAACATATTTTTTACAATTGTCACATCTTAACCTTGTTATATTTTTATGAAATTTATTTTGTACCTTTCGTATTCAATAAATAAACAATTGTAAAATGAGTGAAATCATCTATAAATGTTAACATATATTTAAATTACCTTTCACCCGGTATAAATCTGTACGAACCAATTGCAAAGGTGACTTACTATGTCTGGTCTGAGATTTATGTTCAATTTTACACAATTTAGATGAAACACAAATTTCACATAATTCGATTTTAGATTTTTTTATCGACAAAATCTATATAACCCAATCTTTTTCATATTTGTAGATTACCATTATTTGTATGACCAAGTCTCATATGCCATAATTTACAACTTCAAATTCTATATAATACAATTCATTATTTCCAAATCCTGTTAAAATCTCTTTATTGTTATCGTTTATTTTCATCGTACCATTATTAATTGTAATACTTTTGTTGTTACGATCAACTCTAGATAGAGATGAAATATTAAATCTCACATTTTCACAAAACAACACACCGGTTAACATAAACAACTCTGAATTTTTTCTTAATGTTATACTACCTTGTACTTTACAAACTATATTTTCGCTAATGTTCGCTGTTTGTAATTCGGTAATACACACAATAAAATCTGTAAACAGAGTTTTATCATTTACTGTATGATGTGTAGCACCAGAGTCTGCGACAAATCGTATTATTTATGTATTACTATTTTCATAGTTCTCATCAGTTGTACTTTAACCAATAAAGTGTGTGAATTCTGTTTTTGTCGTATTTTGTTATCAAAAACTTTCCCAATATTTTTATTTCCTTTCAATCTACAGTTGTTCTAGCTTATTACAATATTTGCTCTGCACTCATTAGTACTATGATTATTTTAACCACACTTTTTACACCGTTTGACAACTAAAAATACATTATCCAAATTTGCATTATCATTATTATTAGTTGCAAATTTAGTATCTTTTAACAACAACTTTTGTTTAAGTTTATCATCAGTTAGTACTTGCGACACAATACTTAAACATTTTGTAACATCATTTAAAGCCTTACGATCTTTTCATTTTGTTCTATTTGTGCACCATAGTTTACCAAATTTTTTACATTATCTTCAAAACGACTCAGATAATCGGAAAACTTTTCATTGTCTTTACACTTATCTCCTATTATTATACAGCAACAATGCAACTGTAACGACAAATCTTGTTTCTTATCAAATTTAGCACAAATTACACTGAACATTTTCGTTGGATCTTCTTCAACCATAATAGTTTCAAGCAAATCATCAGATATGTGCATAAAAATAATATGCTTACCTACTTCCGTAACAATATTTTTTGTTGTACCATAATACTTAG
Organism: Coronaproctus castanopsis; assembly: GCA_032883995.1. Classification (NCBI taxonomy): domain Eukaryota; kingdom Metazoa; phylum Arthropoda; class Insecta; order Hemiptera; family Monophlebidae; genus Coronaproctus; species Coronaproctus castanopsis. The sequence continues at coordinate 39,491,928 of CM065054.1, forward strand.
GATCACTGTGAAGCAAAGACCATATTCGCATTTTCCATATCCAAAAGTTATTTCCATCGGCTCCCAATTTCCGAATTCTATAATCCATTTTGTATTTTTCACGGTGAACTCACTTCTACACGTATTATACAAAAGTAACACTTAAATTAAAATGAACACAGTGGAATTCTTTGGACCCACAACCTATTAAGATTTACTGTTTTCTTTGTACAATTTAATTAATTGTTTTATCATTTCAACACAATTATATCTGAAATAAAATACACATGTTATACTACCTTTTTTTTTATATCTACGAAAATTTATACATACAATATTAAATATTGAACATGGCACCATAAACACACTAACGTGTTATATTTCCATAAACACATTTAAAAAATACATTATATCCATAGTACAATATTTACAAAACTTTTAAATTCAAATAATATTTAATTAATAATAATAATTTATTCAAGAATTATTAGTAGTACATGTTAATTTATAATCGGAGCCAAATATAGGAACATTACGTTAACACGTTTACGGTTATGATGGTTATATAGTAGGACACCTTTACTTTACTAATAGGTTAATTTTTTTAATGCAAATATGTTTTAGTACAACTAAATATATATATTTAAGTGATACACACATAGCGTTTTCTCACCTTTTTGTACTCAGTCATTTTGATGCTCATAAAAAATTCATCTGTTGTGAATTACACATAATGTTCATGAATAAAAAATATTAAAATTTTAGATGAATTTAATTCTTGGGATTTCTCTATAGAATTATTGATGAATAAATACATATTAGAAGGCACTTTATAATGTATAAAGGTAATACACTACAATGTTACATAAATATAATCAAACCAGTTACCGTTCACCGTGAAAAATACAAAATGGATTATAGAATTCAGAAATTGGGAGCCGATGGAAATAACTTTTGGATATGGAAAATGCGAATATGGTCTTTGCTTCACAGTGATCCTAAGTATTATGGTACAACAAAAAATATTCGTTTATAAACCTTAAATTAATAAAACAAAATAAACACAAAACAAAAAATTTATGTTAATCAATCTAAATTAATCTACATTTTTTTTTATTTTTGTGTAAAATATTATTCTGTATTTTATATTTACAATTTCTCTTTTATATAATTTATGATAATTTACTAAGATGTACATTATTAAAAAAAAAACAAAAAAAACATTTATATAATAACTTAGAACTGGTTTCCATTCTGCTCTACCACACAGCATTCTAAACACATATATATATATATATGTATTTTAAATACACTGTGAATTGTAGGTATCTTTTATGTTTTCTCTTGAGCTACTACTCGACTTCAAATCTAATTCATTATTCAGAATTTTTATAATTTCTTGATCATTAAGTATACGATTCATTTTCATTTTAAAATATACAAAATCTTTATAAATAAAAATATCAAAATATTACTATGAATATAAAATTTAAAAAATAAAACTATATGAACACAACAGAAAACAATAAAACTTTATGAACAATAATAAATAAACAATGTAAATTTGTAAACAATACTAATCGAAATCAGTGTTGTTATGTGTATAATATGAAAATTAAATATTTGTGGCTGTTATTTAAAAAAAACATTATTATCATAATAAAATTTATAAGTAGTATATTATAATTTAGTTACAATAAATTAAAGTAAAATTAAAAATAGTAAAACAATATGTGTGTAATAATATTTAAATGAGTTAAGGTGATTAGTGAACTGGATGAGGCAATTAAAAACATCACCAGTAGTCAAAGAATATGGCACTTTCGTTTATGTTGTTAAGAAGATTTCTAAGAAACATATTCCGCACAGTGTGCGTAGGTCATATATTCCTGACATGAAATCAAGTAATCAAAAGAAATATGAAGAATATGTTAAGAAATTTAATAAAAATCCGTTTAAGTGAAATAGCTGAAGAAAAGAGGAAGGACTGGATTAAATTAGTTGAAAATCTAGATTTCAGTAAGGATAGTCGAAAGCCGTGGACACCGTTGAAACTAAATGGTGATAATATGCATACTACTTCAGCCTCAAGTATTACAGCTAATTAAATCGCGCATCAACTTTTGATGAATGGAAAGACAAAAGAGAGGGTAAAATATAAAATGCTTTCTCAGATGTACCAGCCCTCTGGAGTAAATCATTTTAAGGACCCCTTTACACAAATCGAGGTCATAAATGCCATTAAAGCAGCACAAAATGGTTAAGCAGCTGGGATCTATGGAATTTACATAGAACAAATAAAACATTTTGACAGAGAAACAATAACCTGGCTATAAAAAATGTTTGACAGCTGCATTGACAGTATTAGAATGCCAAACATGTGGAAAAAGCACATATTATTGCTTTGTTAAAGTCAGGAAAGACCGAATGACGCTAAAAACTATAGACCCATATCGCAATTATGTCACCTATATAAAATATTTGAAAGATTATATAGAATCGAACGGCTGAAACGATTAATGCTAAACATATACCTCAACAGGGTGGTTTTAGACCAGGGAGGTCATGTACTGGACAAATTCTACACCTGACGCAGCATATTGAAGATGGTTTTGAGAATGGCAAAGTAACAGAGGCAGTTTTTGTAGATCTAACTGCAGCCTTTGATACCGTGACCCACCGCGCACTTGTCAACAAGGTATATCAAATCACTAACGATTTCAAGTTTGCTGAAATTGTCCAAATGCTACTCAAAGACAGACGATACTATGTGACACATAACGGAAGAAACAGTGCTTGGATAAAACAAAAGAATGGACTTCCTTAAGGCAGCGTGCTCGCTTCTACACTTTTTAATATTTATACAAGTGATCAACTGGTGATAGGCCAATTTACAAAACATTTCCTGTATGCGGACGATCTTGTTTTAACGACACAGGGAAAAACCTTTGAAGAAGTCGAAATAACTTTGAACAATGAAATAAAAAATCTTAATGAATATTACAAATTAAATCAACTGGACCTAAATCCAGGAAAAACGCACACCTGTGTATTTCATTTCGTAATCGAGAAACGAATCGTCAGTTGAAAATTATATGGAACGGCATGAAATTAAAACATACAGACAATCTTAAATATTTAAGAGTAATACTTGATCGATCGTTGAAGTTTAAACGACACTGCGAAACCACAAAAATGAAAGTTATAGCCAGAACAAATCTCACTCGCAAGTTAACTTGCACCAGCTGGGGAGCAAGGCCACAGTTACTTCGAAGTTCGGCTATGGTGCTCTGTTTCTTTGCAGGGGAATATGCATGTCTGGTATGGAATAGTTCAGCACACGCTAAAAAAGTCGATATTGCTCTTAATGAAGCGTGTAGAATCGTAACGGGTTGTCTTAAACCAACACAATTAGGACATCTATATGAACTAAGTGGCATCGAACCGCCAGATAATCAGGGGAGATGTGGCAGCAAAGAAAGAGAAGTGGAAAACATCTCGTGACAATCGCCACCCACTTTATGACTACACGTAACTTGTTGATAGACGACTAAAATCTAGATGTAGCTTTATGAGGATGAAATCCAGACTGGATCGAACATCTTAATATACATCCAGCAGGCAGAGATTTGAATTACAACTTATGGAAAACTTTAAATCGCATTCGAAGTGGAATGACGCGTACAAACAAATTACACAAGCAATTTACCATATGTGTAATGCGATTTGATTTTCGGGAGAATAGCCTGAAGAGTGGTGTAAACCGACCTATATTATCCTACATAAGAAAGGATCGCTTGATTGTTGTGAAAATTATCCGACTGACCAGATCTCCGAGCCATATAGCAACACCGACAAAACGAGGGAGTTCACTATTCGTATTTTAACAGTTTTACTAACTGCGAAGTCGGTCAAGCTACTATTCAAAGGTTTCATTAGGCTTCGGGTTAGGTGGGCTCTGTGAGCTATCTCACTTCTACAGCCGCCCGCTATTCTCCACTATATAAATATGTGAACCGGTTTACCACTTTAACTCCCATCAATTTCTCGTAGCGTGGGCAGTTATTCTTTGTACGGTTGATGATCATAATTTTAGTTTTGTCCTTGTTAATGATTAGGAATTTTTTTAGCATAACTACTTTGTGAATCATTTTACTCAATTTTAAATTTAAAGTTGTATTTTTTACATCTTTAAAATTCATTTCTAATTATTATTCATGCAATTTTATTTTTTATTTAAAAGTATTTTTGGAATTAAAAAAATATATCAGAAAATCGATCTATTTTTGAAATTGGAAAAAAATACTTAATTTACTCTGTAGGAAAAGTTTATATTATACGCAGGGACAAATTATATTTATATATAAAATAAATACAAGATCAATCAAAGTTTATATTATACGCGGGGAAAAATTATATATATACAAAATCAGTATAAGGTCAATTATGCCAATTTCATCCTAAACGAGTGAGGTTTTTTGATAATAATATAATCTCAATCGTTAAAATTCGAATATTAAAAAACTGAAATGAATAAAGCTTGATAATTTAGTACATTTCAAAAAGTGACGACAAAAAAAATATATAAAATAAAAATTATTAGAAATCAAAAAATGAATAAATAAAAAAGAAAACAAAAACAAATGTATAAATAATCGCTGAAAAAATAATTAAATAACAGTCAAATGATATCTAACACATTTCTTCTTTAATTACGTATATATGAAATTAAAATAAAGTAATAAAACCGCCTATGCGCAACACTTCGTGAGCGGTTGCTGGATTATTATTATAATTTTAACTTATGAAAATCCAAATATTCATTCGAACTTACTTGATTATTAGAAATCCACATAGCCTTTATATAAACAAACACGTATATAATACTGCTAGACGAACAAAATTAATCATTAGCACCCGCAGAGAACTGAACAGTGTGAATTTATGTCTAGTACAAAATAGGTTGGGTATTGACGAATGTAAAGTTACATTTTAATTTTTCTTTTAAATTTTAGTAATTAATTAGTTTAAATTGTCGTTATTTAACATTTCTCTCGTCTTTGCAACAGATATTTAATTAATAGTTTCCTTCGCCTTCTTTTGTAATCAATTAGGTCAGCTTTTAGTTCTGTAGGCAATTGTACTCTATTGCTGCGTCATTACAACCTCATTCTAGTCTTATTATAATGGGGAACTATCGCCTTGATTGCACCTCCTGATCGAATCTTCCCATTATCTATTAATGTGTCAAACTTGTTATCACTTTTAAGAACAAACTGCAGCAAAATCAACGCGTATTAATTTGGTACGGATAGAAGTTTATTTTCTCTATTTAAATTTTCATTCATCAGTTCATTCTCTTTAACACGTAAATAATCACATAATTTTCAAATCATTTTATTTCTTCTTGAATAATAGTTACATATAAAATTATTAAATTTATTAACATCGGCTGTGCATATAATTGCGCGAGTGCCAATGTACCATTTATATGCTACATACACTCCCACATCCACACATTTGTATCACACATATACACGTATACAACGCCTATTGATATACGCTACCAAGTTATGTAACGTGTTAAAATTTGACTAATGTACTTTCACGCGTAAATATCAATAATCGGACATAAGAAATCGATACATTAAATTTATGATAATTCTTTAGTACAAGAGTCAGAAGTTGTAGTTTATATAGTTCAGATACTGTTAAAATCTTACTTTCTAGTAACGCATCGTTATTTCCTCTTATATTACGTGTAACAGATTTGTGTAACATTTTTACTGCTTTAATGTGGCATTCAGCCATACAGTCCCAGGATAAAACTAGCTGGTACAATGCTAAATAAAATCGTTTCAAATGTTCTGGCCAAGAAAACTGCTTTAGGTAATAAAATAAATCAGTTTCCTTAATTTCTTAGACAAATAAAAAGAATGCGCGCTCCAGCTTAATTTTTTATCCAGTAACACACCGAGGTATTTAATTATTTTATATGCAATTGATCCCAGTCTATCAAATCTTGATTTGTGTAGATTACGTATTTCGTTTCCGTATTGATTACTATTAATTTATTGTTGCTTAACCAATCGGATATTATGTGCACGTCAGTTTGAACGGAGCGTGGTAATAATTCTGGGCGTCTAGAATCCACCGGCAACACAGTATCGTCGGTGTAGTAAAATAATTTTCTGCGTAGTTGCAAATCGCGTAGATCATTTATATAAATTAGGAAAAGGTAAAATTCTAATATACTGCTCCTGCGGTACACCAGAGATCTGAACTACGTTATCACCATATTCATTATTAAGTTTGACTACGTATGTTCTACTTTTTAAATAGCTTTCAAACACAATTACAAACATTACCCCTAAACCCACAATTAAAAATTCCTTTAACATTAGATAAATCGAAGTACACCGACATAGCTTATCTACCTTCTTCAAGGCAATTTTTAATTTAGGATACATGCTCAAAGGGCATCATTTGTTGCTTTATTAACCGAAAACCATATTGATTAATGCTAAAAAAAATTTGTTTGTTCAAATAACTTAATATCATATTTTTCATATATTTTTCCAAAATTTTTGTAATAGTAGATAGTGTAACGCTCGTTTTGTCGCCACTTTTATATATGGGATCATATCCACTTTAAGCACATAATAATAATAATAATAGTAATTCAATTTTAAAAAAAACAAACAAAAAACTTCAATTCAACAAAATATAAACGCAACAAAATGCATTACGAAAGAAAGAAAATTTTTAACAGTGAAACGAATAAACTTCTTTTACGTTCTTATTATCGCGACACTCAGGGCACATCAATTTGAGTTTCTACCATTTAAAAATTAAGGAAATATACCGTAGCATATGTGTTATTGTAAACTTTTATTACACATAGAAACGAAATAAAAGTGCTTATCATTTACAAAATGCAGTGATGCAATACTGTACGAGGTACGATGATTCCTTAATTTCATTTCGTACAGACTACTCAGGTAACATATATGCGTTATAATCGATAATATTTAAGAGTCTACATCATTGAAACTTTGTTCGAGAAATATTTTAAATTACTATCAATCGACGATGCGTTCCAGGTTTTTCTTTCGTCATCTTTCTCATATGAACGCCAATATATATATTTATTTATACGAAAATTATATAAAGATATAAATTTGGAAAAAATTACAATAACTAAAAGATAAAATAGGTCAATTGTTGCTAAAAAAAAAAAAAAATAGTTTACTACGGGATAACACATTCGCCGAATAAAATTACATTAAGAGAATATACTGAACGTGATGTACGTTGTCCTGTAAATACGTCTTAAAGTCGAAAACTTCAAACTTTTTTGAATAAGTTGTAACAATCTGAACCGTTTTGATGAAAATTTTTATTAAAAAAGTTATTACAATTTCTAACGTTATTAGATGATGTATAATTTTATTTTTTACTTTTTTTTTTTTTATTTAATATTTCTGAGAAGTAATAATTTAAAATAAAAACAATTTAAAAAATATGTTATGAAATCAAGAAATTTTTAGGTTAGGATGGTTGTTAATCAATGTGCACGTAAATTTGATAGAAAATCATGTAAAATACTCACTTCAATAGCACACTAACTTTGCAAAATGTACAGTTTTTTATGTACACATCAAACACACACTAATTACAACTTAATGTAATATTTCAATTAGTACGCGATTTATTTTAACACGATAATAATGCCAAGTTAAGAAATTTTCCCGAATCTAATCGCAGCGCTATCTGCCGGATTCAATGTAAAACATTCGAAGATCAACAAAAATTTATAAATAAACAATTAATTAAATAAACAATCTATCAACAATGCGTTCATGAATAAATCCACTATTATTTCTGATTTTAAATATAACTTACAGTAGATAATTTCTCATCACAACACAGATTTCGTGACTATCTCATTGCACACTTTATTACTGTCTTCATTTTATTAAAATTTTAATTTTTCAATATTTTAAGCTAAAGGGGAAATTCTGAATTATATAATTTTGACTTTTAAAATATATTTTTTTATTATTTTTAAACGGTAAAATAACAAACATTTTAATTGTAAGAAACTTAAGTAAAAATAAAACTTTAATAACATCTATTACTCAGCAATAAATATAAAATTCATAATCACTAATTACACTGATACGCTTTACATACATATGACTATCCATTAGAGAGATAATTAAAGTACCTCTGGTTATGTGAATTTAATAATATGACTAAAGTTGATTGTATTTATAACTTTAATTCCGATTTTAATAATAAACGATATTATTATTATTGTTACGTGTTACAAGGAAATCATCAACAACGAGTCACGAACGAAAGTGAACAAATTAAAGGATTATATTAAACGATATTATTACGTCAAGTTATTTTAATTATAATAATAAACAATGTTACTATTATAAATTACAAGAAGAACCGTCCACTATCAATTAGGAATATGAACGAACAATATAAACAAAATAGAAACTTTCAAATTATATGGAACTTAAAATTTGTTTTGTCAGAATTGTGAAACACTATTGATATATAATTTAAATATAAACATTTCATTTTTATCCTGACAGTAGTCAATTTTTTGAGATTATTAAAAAAAAATATAATGATTACTTATTTTTAAAATGGATGTTTTATCTAGTCACAAAACGAAGTTATTATACGAAATTAATACGAAACCTAATACTTGCTTTCTACTTTTATTATAAATAAATATGGGTTTGGTAAAATATTATTTAAAACTGTCATAACTAAACAGGTCAAAAATTTTAACAGTCAGTTCAAACAAACTATGTAAATATTTGAACAAATAAGATTCACAGATTTCATACTATCGTGGAAACAATAAATACTGAAATGAGAAATTTATACTTTATGTAACACATTTATCTCGTGTTGTACATATGCATGTGCATGAAATTATCATGAAACATGTTTTATACGCATATTTATCAACTATTTATTATAATATAAGGAGCAACTCCGTGTAATTCTCTTAAAGCATCGCATGTATCCATATTCGTTCCGAAAATTTTATTTAGCATTTCCCATATCTCTTACGAGAGTTGTGTTTCATTTGATATTTTATTCTGCAGATTTTTATCAGTGGTATTTTTATCCGTCATTTTTGCAAATCTTCTTTTATCGTCGTCTGTAGCTTTGCTGTGCATTTCATGAAGTTTTTCCGACATTTTAAACATTTTCTTGCAGGATTTCATCCATACATCGAACGATTTTCTTCGTTTATTAGTCGAATTCTTTCAACGTTAGCTACCGTCTTGCTGGATATTTGGCGGAATTATTGCGGCATTTCGTATAATTGATCTTGTGTAGTAGCATTCGAACATTCTGTTATTATTCTGCACGATACGTTAAGCGCAATATATTCATGCTTAGTATCCACTGAACTGCTTTAATGACGGATCTGTGCATATTTCGCTATTGCGAAACAAAGTGCCGCGCGTACAATATGCAGTTTTTTATCCCAGATGTTTCCGCGTAGTTCCCTTAGAATATCGTTTTATACTCGCTATGGAAATTGTTTCTTTCCCACTGTATCTGAAGGTATTTTTGTTTTCTCGGTGTTCGTTTTCATATTATTTTTAGTATAAATATTAGCATAATTTTGTGTTTCCCCAACCGTCTGAACGTTACATGTTCAAGTAATTATAATATTTAATAATAATAATAATAATAATAATAATAATAATAATATTCTTCTTCTTATCGTATAATCATCGGTTATATATAATTACACAAAATTCTCATCATAAGTCTAACTTTAAATTTGTTAGCCAGTCTATGGCTCCGTCATTAAGATTGTGAACATTATCTAATGTTAAACCTACAGGTGCAAATTCACTACAGTCTTCCAATATATGCTGTATTGTTTGTCTTTGATTTCCGCACTGGCACGCAGCAGTTGTCGTTATACCACATTTCTGCATTACATATCCGTACCTACCTTGTCCGGTCCTAATTCTATTGAGTGTCTTCCATAGTTTCCTAGATAAATCCATTCCTTTAATTTCATTCCTCGGGTCGACAACTAAATGGGAATTTGTTGTGTGTTATAAATTATCATTGTAATAGCTGCTATGTTAAAAAAGTAGACGTAATATTAAATGAAGCACTCCGAACCATATCAGGAACGCTGAAATCTACACTACTTATATGACTTCCAGTTAATATAGCTCCAGCTTCAATTAGACGGGAGTGTAATTATTATTTTTTTAATATATTTAATATATATGTAATACGTTACATAAATAATTCTCCATATTTATCAAAGCTTTATTAACGTGTATATATATATATATATATATATATATATATATATATATATATATATATATATATATATATAATTTCACATTTTTAAAAATGGGAATATTTTAAAATAAGAAGAAGAAATATCATTTATTTAAATTGTAAACATGAAATACAACACATTACTAAGTACACTGAATTACCCTTAGTGGCTAATACAATAACAATTGCAAGGTGCAACGTGTAAAAGCAACGATGATAATATACAGGAAAATTTTGAAAAAAACCTGCTACAAAAAAAAAAGAAATACAAATAGCATAAATTAAATTTAAAAAAAATTGATTACAGTTAATTTACTTAATAAATAAATAAACAAATATATAAATAAAAAAATAACAAGTAAACATTATGTTAAAAATCTGTTTTAGTTGGCGATGTTTGTAGCGCGTATACCGATTGCGTAAGCTGGCCATATTATAGTCCCCTATAACCCTAATTAATTCATTTTCGTGAATTTTACAATTTTCATAAAATTTTTTAGCAAGCTTGTTGATATAGAAAAATACCAGCTCAAGGTTTAGTTGACAATGCATATCTCGAATCCTAGCAAACCGGGTGGCATTAAGCGAAATTCTGCAACAACGGTTTTGTAATAATTGTAATTTACAATATGTACTGTTAGAAACTGAACACCAAACGGGACATGCGTACGTTAACCGGGGACGAATAATAGTTGTATGTAGTAATTTTTTATTTGTAACAGTAAGGTGAGACCTTCGATGAAATATAGGTGAAAGAATTCGAATAGCTTTATGGATTAATATGATTATTGAACGACAAACAAGAGTCCAGAGTGACGCTTAAATACTTGACATCTTTAACCCACTTAATACTTTGACCGTTAATTACAATTTCTGGCAATGGTAATGAGTACCTTCTGGAAAAAAGAATGGCTTCCGTTTTCTCGGTGTTCAGTTTCAGTTTCCAACGCTTATAGTACTTACAGAGAGTGAAGGCGGCCTTTTGTAATCTACTATAAATTGTGTCGGGTCTGTATGAATCACAATACAAAGCTAAATCGTCTGCATAAAGAGCAGTTTTAATATAAGTTATTTTAGGTAAATCATTTATTAAGATCAGGAAAAGGAAAGGACCTAACACACTACCTTGTGGTACACCCGCGTAATAGGACCTCATTGAAGAGCAAATAGATTTTTTTTTTTTAAAGCTTAAAGATGCGGGTTGAACAATAGGCAGCACTGATCTGTTTAAAAGCTATAACGGGACACTTTCCAACGGTCGTATCCCTTAATTTATCTTAGTATTATTATACAATATAATATAATATATGATATATAATATATAAACTAGTTATAAAAGGGGTTTGACTCTTATAATATGCTTTACAGAGGATATAGCAGAACTCGCGGATGATCTTGTTAAAGTTTTGGATGATAGTTAGAAGAAAACATAGACTGAAGTAGTGGAAAACTTCTGCTCTGGAAAATCCGGCCATAAGGGATCGAATTTGTTACAAATAATATTTGTGAAAAACAATGTGTGTAAGAGCAGTGAAATTAAATCAGATAAAATAACAAAATGCATTACGCAAATGGAAAATACACTAAATAATATCTTAAGCACGCATATCGAGCACGGATTCCGGAGAAATAATAAGACATCTATGGTTTTTATTAACTTACAAGCGCTATGAGATATTGACGAGTTTGTTTAATTACTACATTCCTCAAGATTATATATTGCAAAAGCCCATATAAAATATTATTAGTAATCGGATACTTTTTATTAGTTAGGAAATACAAGTAGTATGAATAACGGAATACTGCAGGATTTATTTTTAAATTTATATATAATAGATATTTAATAACGAAATCTGAAAGATGTGAGTACGCTGATGGTTAAAATTACTGAAGAGATAGTGGAAAAATATTTGAGAAAAATATCTGAATACTTCGAAGGATGGAAATCACAATTTAAAAAGGAAAAATTTTCCGAAACAAAATTAAACGGCAGAATGGCCGGTCAATTATTAAGAAACCCCGAGATACCTGGTTATTATATTGGACAGACATCTGACATTCAGTAAATGTCTGACTGAAAAAAAAACGTAGCAGAACGAACATTTTCCACAAATTAGACGGTACATTGTGGGGAACGTCCACAGTTACGTCGCGTACCACAGCCTTAGCTCTGACGTACTTAGTGACGGAATATAGAAAGTATTATCGGATACTGTAGAATTAACTGCTATGGCTCCATACACTTTCTAATCTAATGCCGGTTTAAGCGATAACAATATACTGTGTAAGAGAATGGACTAAATACATGTGGAGAATCATCAACATCGTCGTATTGCTCGGTTTCGAGCGTCGTGATCCATCGTGTAATTTTTCGTATAATTCATCGCTAGTTGTCCCGATTTTCGATCGGTTCTTCAAGTGACAACTTTGTTCAGGACTTGACTTACATCGGTTGGGGGTACGTCCTCTTTTTCGTTTACTATTCATCTTTCTTTGAATTATCCATTTTTCTACAAGTCTCTTTTGAACATGTGTCCAAGGAAACTTAGTATTTGTCTACGGATTGATGGTAGTAAACGGCCTTTTTCTTCGATTCCAAGCTCCTTTAGTACAGATATGTTTGTCCTCTTTGCTGTCCATGGTATGTGTAGGGCGCGGCGGTAACACGTCGTCTCAAATTGTTCGATTCGTTTTTGGACGGTTCTATTCATAGTCCACGATTATATGGAGAATACGACGCTAAAAATACACACCAACATCGATAGGTCGAAGAGCCTGAGATCACTGCTTTCAAACTGTAAAAAATGATCGAACATGACAAAAGTTTAACCACTAATCTACCAAGTGAGGAGATATAAGTGCCTTAGTTCGACTTTTCGTTTTAAATCTGCATAATTCCCTGCTTTTGTATATTTTATTATTTGCTCGATGTATGATTTTTTGTATCTCCCTCTGCATCGATTGCCTACCAGTTTGCATTCGAATATTTATACTAGCGTCTGATTAGGACAGAATAGATGGCCTAATCAACCACGTTTCAAAAGCTTCTATTCGTTGTACATTGCACTACATACTTTACGAAGCGCTTCTTAGGTTCCAAGTTTACACTATTTGCAATCAGTAAAGATTACTTTCTATTTAACAGCGTTTTTAATAGGTTGATTCGCGTTACTAGTTCTCTATCGTTTCTCCCGTCCTCAGTTATTAACCTTCTAAGATATCTGCGGTTATTCACCTGCTTTAACAATTTAAGAATGTCAAAATGATTCCCTAATATTAACACAAATTTAAAAATACGTCTATTGTCTCTATATAATCTTACAAACTTTAACTTATAGTCATTGAACAATTATGCTCAACATTAGAAGCAAATATAAGACACCGACGAGACATATTATTGCAGTACATACGGAATAGAGAAAATATTTTTAAAGAAAAAATTAAAAATGACCAAGAAATAATATTACTGCGATAAACAATTGTTGTAAATTTATCTAAATAAAATAACAGGATGAATACAACGAGAACTTAATATTTAGTAGGAACAAGAGGATGACACTTTATTAATTAAGTCATAACGATCATAAATCTAGAGCCTATATAATATCAACATGAATACAATGTAACTGTCTAATTTTTACAAAATAATTACGTTACTATCTTCAATTACCAAAACATAACCATTGTAATGTTGACAGACATACGCGCCAATACATTAAAACAATTTCAACAGAACTTTACTTCACAAAAATTCGAGATGAATTCAGGCTCCGTTTATAGTTCAAATTATACGGCATTAAAAAAAAACCACACACAATAATAATAACAACGTTCTAATTTTTTTTTAACGAGTATTTAATGCCTCGTGGCTATTACTCGATGTATATGATTATTAATTAAAATACATATAATTAAATATCATTAATAATGTTTGTCTTGATTAGGAAGGCTGTAAGAATTTCTAAGTTGTAGACGTCCGGTATAGCTGAGCTCATCTCCTTAGTACGATGTTGAGCGTATTTCCGGCAGGTCTTCAGTATATGATGGACGGTTAACGGTGCTTTACATTTATCGCATACAGGTGGTGGTTGGTTACCAAGAAGGTACGAGTGGGTGATTTGTGTATGTCCAAGGTACACTCTGTTTACCGCTGTTTCCAATCTCAGTAGACAAATTTTTCCAACGAGTTTTGACCATGCCGTCAGATCCTTCTTGATGCAACCCAAAATACTGGGCTGACTATGGAAGGATCGACTCCATGATCGCAGTATGCTCTGGACTGAGTCTAGAGTCTAGAGCATAGTCCGCACCCGTATGTATTGGAAGGCGAATTTGCGACGGCCAACGGGTCGCCTGGTGTGCGGCATCGTGTGATGAAATATTACGATGGCTAAGAATCCAAGCAAAGGTAATTTCTGATGCATCTGTGTAGCATGTAATGGCTTGAAGTACTCAGAGCAACATCCGTTGTAAGGTTGCGTGTATTACATGGTTTGGTTTGCATTTATTATCGGCTGTAGCAAAATCCCAGCAAATCTCTGGCTTGAATTTACTCCATGGCGGAAGAACTGTTAGTATTCTCTTTAGAATATTACGATGAATCTTTAATGAAAACTGAAGTCCAACTGGTTTTACCAGTTCACTGATATGAGCTTGATTTGGGTGAAGTTAATGGCTAGCAACGGTTACTGCGTACTTTAATGCAAGTTGCTTCCGTCTGTAGCGAAGGGGTGGAGAACCACTTAAGTAGTGGAGGCTAGCTGTAGGCGTTGTTGGAAATGCTTTCAGCGCAATTCGAAGTGCGGTGTTTTGTATTATATCCAGTTTATTGAGCAGCCGTGGGTTTGCAGAGGCATATATGATGGAACCATAGTCCAGCTTAGAACGAATAAGGGTATAGTAGATGCGGAGTAGCGTTGAACTTCTCGGTCCAAATGACTTATTACTCATAATTTTAAGGATATTGAGTAATGGGAGGCATGAATGCTTCATTGCCAGAATATGACTTTTCCAGGTAAGTCTCAAGTCAAAATGTAGTCCAAGGAACTTATGTTCTTTCGCTAGCTGTATCTTTGATTTGTTAATTGTTAGATTTAAGTGTATCGAGTCAGATCGTTTCCTGGTAAAAATAATATATTTTGTTTTTTGTGGGGACAGCTGTAGGCCAGTAGATAAGCTCCATTCTTGTAAATTGTCTAGGCACTTTTGTAAGAATATCTGAGCATATTGTATGTCACCCGATTGTAGAGTGATGTTTAAATCGTCCGCAAAGAGTCTGGCAGAAATTGGAGGGGGGATGACCTCCGTAATACTATTCGTCAGGATAAGAAAACAATATACACTTAAAACGCTACCCTGCGGTACACCATTTTCAATAATGAAGTCTCGCGAGTAACTAACCCCTACTCCAACCTTGAAAGAACGGCTGGAAAGGAAGTTTTTAATGAACCACATTAATTGGCCTTTTATGCCCATCTCTGTTAGCAACTGAATAATTTTGTACCTCCAGGCAGTGCATATGCTTTATGGATGTCAAAGAATATAGAGAATAGATATTGATTTTTATTGAATGTGTTTAATATTTCTTGTTGTAAGCTACACAAGTGTTTCTGTATTTACGGAAACCAGATTGGCTTTCAGGGATAAAATTAGATTTTTCTAAAAGCCATAATAGCCGGTCGGTCACAAGTTTCTCCATTAATTTACAAGCACTGCAGGTAAGGCCTGTATGATGAAGGATTTACACGCTCCTTACCTGGCTTCAGAACAGGTATGACAATCGCCTTTCTCCATGAACTCGGAAAGCAAGTTCCAGTCCATATTCTATTAAAAATATTCAGTAAGAGTTTTTTCATGTCTGGAGAAAGATATTTCAGAAACAATGGGGAGATTTTGTCTGGTCCAGGTGCTTTATTGGTTAGTTTATTAATGCTGTTATTCATTTCTTGCTCAGTGAATGGTTGGTTAAAATCTTCGTGATTATCGGACTCCATATTTAGCTGTCTTTGTCATTCTTTAGCTTTATAGATTTGGAATTCTACACTGTAGTTGGTGTTAGCAGAGATACCAGCAAAAAAAACACCAAAGGTATTTGCAACTTCAGTCGGATCCTGGATTAGACCTGATGAGTTCTGTAATGTAATAACTGGAAAAGGTCTTTTAGCTCTATTTAGGATATTGATTTTTCGCCAGATTTCAGATGGATCGGAATCAGTGTTAGTTTCTGATATAAACTTTTCCCAGCTATCTCTTTTGCTTTTGTCTAATAACTTGTCGAGCTTGAGTACGATAAAAACGGAAGTTAGCTAAATCGCTGTCTAGTTTTGAAGCGCGGAATTTATTTAACGCTCTGTTCCTATTTTGGATCGCTGATTTTATATTATGATTCCACCAAGGTACATTGCGCATTTTTACCACTGGAGATGTGGCACAGCCTGGCGGCATGAATAATGTGACTATTGAATGAATCGATCGCTGAGTCAATGTTATCCAGATTTAAATTTAGTGGTAACCTGCACAGCTGTTGGAATTTGTTCCAATCTGCTTTGTCCGTTACCCAACGCTGAGGCGTTTTGAAAGTGCCTTGTGTACTTTGGTTCAAAGTCCGAATGAAAATAGGAAAGTGGTCACTATAACATAGACTTGAGTGGGTTGACCATAGGAATTTGGAAACTATATCATTAGATGCAATAGATAAATCAATGGCTGATAGTTTCCTATCGGAAGAATTTAGCCTAGTGGGAACTTTAGTATTCAGCAGTGAAATTGATGGCCTTTGAATTATTAATTTTTCAAATGTAAATCCTTTCTTATTGGATTTGTACGATCCCCACAACGGGTTATGCGCATTCATATCACCCACTAATATAAATGGTTTTGGCAGTTGCGATAGTAATGAATTTAATTCTGTAAATGATGATTCCGAATCAGGAGGTATGTAAATGTTGCATATCGTAAGTCGGTGGAAGCGAGTTGATTTGCTGAACTGCACACTAACTGTGACATTTTGGATTGAAGTGGTTATTCTGAGTTCTTTTTTGATGAGTACTTTTTCATGAATAAAAGTTGCCACTCCACCCGATGCGTGTAATCCGCTGGTGTGGTCATAATGGAAAATTTGGTAATTGTTTAGGGAGGGTGAATATTTCGGTAGCAGGTGTGTTTCCTGGAGGCAAATTATAAATGGATTTCTAGGGTGAATAAGAAGGAGGTCAGTAGGCTGTTATAAAACCCATTAACGTTCCATTGCAATAGGAAATTGTCTGTGATTTTAGTTATCTAAAAGTAATCCTTCAGAAATTTTATTTGTCAGTTTAGTTATTCTGATCTTGGTAGAATGGTCATTGATGACTGAGTAAATTGTTTTTAGTTGAACAAATATTGCGTCGGCCGACTTTACCGAGATATGTAATTTATTGAATAGATTTTTGATTGACAAAGATTTATTGCTGTTTTGTATTAATGATGCGATTTGGTCGAATGAGACGCTATCTTTAAGCGTTTTCCGTTGGTTGTCAATATCTAGTTTAGCTGGTTGCAGTATGGTTATAAATCGTTTTAATTCTTCATCTTCATTCCTATTTTTTTTTTCTTTTGTGTGTGACCTTCCTGGCTTATATTTGGGCCACCCCCGGATGAAGATGTAGATCTGTCAGAAAGGTTACGTTTAAAAGTTTTAGAATGTGGTGAAATAATTTGCTCTGTTGGAATTTAAATAGAAGTAAATGATCTGTTCCTCGGGTGATATGTCACCCACCGGTGCAGACTGTGCTTTGTTGATTAAATTATTATCTATTTGACTTAGAGATTCGGTTGAGGTGCAATCCTTTCTAGATAAAGAGTTGTCTGATTCACTATCCATGGGTTCTACCGTATCTGCGTCTACCTCATTATGGGGGTACGTTATATTAGAGTGGTTCCTTGATTTACATATGCTGCACCATTTATCATCGCTAGATAGGAAAATCTTAAAAGTTTCATTCTCATAGGTAACATTTAGTGACTCTGGAATGTCCTCCATTTCATCATTAGTGGGTTGAATATATACCAGTCGTCTGAAACGTTTGATATGCTTAAATTCATTGTCATGCAATCCAGCTTTTAAGAAAGAGATTGGTGACGAGAGTTTCAGATTAGCAATTACTAAAGCTTTTTCTATGATAGAATGAGGAATGTGAGGAGAGACATTGGATAGTGTGAGGCGTTTGGAAGGGTTGATCAGTTTACGTATGCGAATGAGAATATTATTAATAAGGGTAGTAGGAGAATTTTTTGCAACGTTATCAGCTAACTCTTTCGTTTTCAAGTATATACAAATACGGTTGTTTGATATACGTGAAGAAAAAGTAATATTAGACGGGTGAACGAGTTCACTCACAGCAGAAACGTAATCTCTAAATTTTATACTATCAACGGCGTGTAATACTATTGCTTGCTCTCGAATGGGGAAATTATCGTTTTGTATAACGGAGCTGTACGTAGGACGAGTGACCGCCATGTTGACACGACGGATCGTCGTTAAAAGACGAACGTACGCAACGATATAAATAAATATCGGATTTAACGAAAGTATGTATGTAAAACTAGATATCACACGAACGCACAAACGCAAAATAAAAGAATAACCGATAAAATATGAATGTTACGTAAGAATAGTTGGAACGAACTTACATATTAGTTCCCTGCTCGTCCGATACCAGATCGATAAGACGCGTAACACTTACGATGATGACACGCGGTGTGCGGAATATTATTCGTATAATACGGATAATAACCGCGGAACACTATTAACTCGGAAACACAGAACAATGTACCAGCTTATTTTGATGGACGTATAACTTTCTAATTAATGTACGTTATTATTAATTTTACTTTTTTTTAAATATATTCTATTCGCACGTATGTAGTATTCGTGTACAGTTTTAATTTAAATTCAAACACTTCATTTATTTTAATTAACGTATAATAACAGTAAACCATTAAAAACGTTCTTAATATCATATTAGAAATATGTATTACTTTAAGTAGCGTCAAATATACACATTATAATTGTACATATTAAAAAACATTTATCACTACGTATATTTTAAACTGATTCAATCCATAAGAAATATAAGCGGATGATGTATTAATAGCAGTTGTTGTATGCACGATATTCTCCCTGTTATAAATTTGAAAATTCGAGTGAAAACCATTTTTTAAACAATGTAACCTTATTATAAACGATTTTATTTTATCAACACGTATAAAAACTGAAAAAAAAACCCGATGTATATAATTTGAAAATCTGCTGTGAACATTGAAAATTATAAAACGAATTTTTAAAATACATATCATTCATCTATGTCGTATTTTACACATTTAAAAATAATAAAAAAATTAATTATCAAAATATATTTCACAGAAAGCGTATGATGTAGAAATATATTCCAGCATGCAAGTAATTTTCATAGTCAAAATTAGGTGACCAATACATACAAAAAACATCATGATACGTAATCTTTTTAGAAATTTTTAACATAAGAACTTAAAGTATTCATTGAAAAATATAACTTTGCGTATGAAAATAAAAAAATAATTTTCACAGAAAAACAACTCAATAATGATCAAAATCATTAATCATCTAATATTTTTTCCTCATCAGAATCAACTTTCTGAAATTAACATCCGCTATTTTCGAACACTGTTTACTTTTTTTAGATATGCTGTTTTTCTCCTAGAACGTGATTTAAGAAAACATCACGTATACTTTCCTAATTTCATTTTAACATATAAACATTATTTAAGAAAAGTAAAAAAAGTATTTATGTCAATATACTATAAATAAAATGGATATATTTTTTCAATTTTGTACACATAAAAATTTTGAAAATGGTTTATAAAAGCAATAAAAACGGGCATCATTTATCATCCACTACACAATTATGATGATACGCCAATATATATTAAACAATACTATAAATAAGATATATAACAATTATAGGTAAGTAATAAATAACAGTAATATCTATAAATGATAAATTACAAGCTAAAAATAATACCTTTTCCCGAGTATTTAATTAACTGCAACGTTTAAATCAGTTCTTAATGTGACGAATCTAAACAGGGAATGTAGCCTAAATTACCAATAAATTCTGAAGCTGTATTTAAGTACGAGATGAAAAATTAATTCTGATAAAACTATGATTAAAATTAATAATAATAATAATAACAAGTATATTTCAGCTTAATAAATAAATTACAATTCCCATTTATGTACACATACCGAGCTTACATAATTGCTCATACTGTGCGATATTTGATTTAATATTAAATAACTTCAATTATTCAAATTTACTAGCGCCTAATATGTGCAATCTTAAATATAAATTATATAACGTTAACGCTTAATATCTCTATTAGTGCTGTTTACTACTTCTTAAACTTGACTTTTTTCTATGTAAAATAAGAAGTTAAAAATTATACGGGAACAAAATTGTTGTTTTTAAACTATACCTATAAACTTATTTTTTCTACTACTAATTCACGATTGGTCAACTACATTTCTTAAATTTAAGACATAATTCATGATTTTACATTATCAGATATAAAGTGAATTATTTGACTTAAAACTTACTAATTACGTGTATAATTTGAAAAATTTCTTTGGATTTGCAATTTATTTTGTCAGTTATTATTATTATTTAGTAGCACGCTATTAAAAATGTGTTAAGGTTAATTTTGATCATTGTTCACTGCACTATTCATCTGGTGCGTTTCTAAGTATCTACCTTGTCCCGGGCAATAATTTTAAACAGTTTGATTTATAAAAAGTTCTTTATTGCAGTTACCCATAGTCAATTAGATTAAAATTATTTATAGTTATGCCTATCCGTGGATTATTTTCTCCTTACCATTACGATAATTTATTATAATAATTTTCAGACATTTAATAAACTTCAAGTTTTACTTGTTCCACAAATGTACATAATTACATAATGTTCTGTATAATTCTAACATTACTTTTTACGTAACTTTTGTTTTCCCAACTCATATTTCACACTTTTATCGTTAGCTTATGTACCGTTTTCTGATCATTATTAAATTCATGCACGAATTTAAATTTTATACGTACACACCATTGATTAGTGTAGAATTTCATAAAAAAGACACAATTAAAATTATATTTATAAAGTCATTATTAAATTAATACTAACTTTTTATTTTAATAGATTTTAAATTAATTTATTTATGCGTAAAAACGTAAGTAATTTTTTTTTACAAATGTAATTATAACATTATAACAAAATAAATATTAAAGATGCAATAGAAATAAGCCCATTTTACATTTAAGGATTACACAAATTCTAATAATTGTTTAAAAATAAAACTTTTAAGTTCGTAGTTACAAACATAACAATTAACAATCATGAGAATTTTAAAAAGCTCTATGGTTTGATTTGATCGGTTGAGCATTGTATCAATTAAATTAAATTCTTTTTCCACTTATACTATTTCATGTTCATTTTTTTAGTTTATGATCATTTACGCAACTGATAAATTGATGATGTTTCAATTGAAAATAACTGTACAATAAACTATGAAATACATTTGTTCTTTTATCTATTTTATTGTGTTATAATTTATAATATCACATTAAACAGATTACAATATGTGTTTATATGTGGATTATACATTTCTTTTGTACTAAAAACATAGTTAATTGTTGGAAATACACTTGTGTTTTATATATATATATATATATATATATATATATATATATTTGTTGTCTTTAAACTGTTGGCAATTATTGTAAACAAAAAAAAAACAATATTTTATAGTGTACATTACTTATGAATTCATCGAGTGATGACAAGTAAGTTTAGTTGTTCAACTTCGTATTTTCTTTAAAATAAAACTATTTCTTAACTCTCATGAATGTTGCTTTTTTAGTTATGTTAGAACACTGGAAGATGCAGAAGTTGTTATAAATTATGCAAACTTGGATGTAAATGGCATTCAGTCAACTATTCAGGCGGTATATTTAGCAGACGCTATACAAGATTATAAGTTATTAGAATTAAATGATAATGTTTTAACTAAATTGCGAACTGGAGATAGGTAAATACTTTGTTCCATACACAGATAATAATAATAATAACAACGTAAGTAGCGAATTTTGTCTAACTCGTCTAATTTTAATAATTTTTTATTCTATAATAAATGTTTCGGTAATCTTGTAACTTAAGTCACGAAAACATGTCTACGGTGTGTGAATCTTCTTATTTTCGGGTCTTTGAAAATTACGCCATATTGGAAATAAAGTCCATGTTTCTTTTTTTATTATTATTAAAATTGAAGTTAAAGGTTTTTAAATGTTTTAAAATATTGTAAATAATAATTAGAAATAGATAATAAACCAAGTGTTAAAAATATTTTTAATTCTATACAAAATGTTTTACAATCTAGTGCATTAATAGTATTTCAATATTTCGAAATTAATATATAATGTACAAATAAAAGTCACATATATAAAACTGCTGAACCTCAGGAACACGCTTTTCATTTAATATAAACACGCGATATTTTATAAATATACTTACAACGTAACAATGAAATACTAGCAATTAGAATTATCTAAATATCTACCTGAATATATATTTTAAGACGGTGAAGAGTTTTATCGCCTATTTAGATTCTAGTGATGAATAATTTTTGTTTTTGAATAAATATCTTCAATTTTTTCTAAATGTAAAATTTTGTAACATTATCACAGAATATTTATAGTTCCGATTGAATATTACTTATAATATCATTAATATGAATAATAAATATCATTTTTCATGTATTAATAAAAAATGATTAATAAAACTATCGCTTAAACTATTCATGAACTTAACCGATAAACTTAAATAACGATCTCAAATATGTGAGTTTAAAACCTTAAAAATAAAAGTTCACTTAAAACAACTGTTAAGATATCAAACTTACATCGAAACAAAATTTTAAATTAACATATAGTTTTATAATATATATATATATATATATATATATATATATATATATATATATATATATATAAAATTGACGCGAGAAATAGATAAACAGAACAAAAGAATAAATAAAGATTAACGGATAAAATTTCGAAATAAGTCGGGCGAATAAAAAATTAAAATTGACTATTTAAAAATTTTAATATAATCGGTAGTTATTCGATCGTATTATGTCGTAATTGCGGATTTTGTTTTCAGTATATTATTAGATTTATTTCTGCTGCCTAAACTACGAAATTGACAGTTTATTTAGGTTTTTACCATTATTTACATTAATCGCATTAGGGAACCCCTTACGGTATTAGTAACGTAATAGTTTCGTCTTGTTTTATAATAAGTATTTACATATTCCAGTTTCCAACGACGAATAGGAAAATATATGGATTTTTTGTGTTATCATTAGATTTGTACGTTCAGTAAGGGTTCCGCATATAACAAATCCTTTAATATAATTAGATTTATTTTTATTTTTCTATTTAGCGTTCACGCTAATTCGGAGATTTTATGTTTGTTTTAAAAATAACAATTACATGTCTATTTGCATTATGTTCTTTATTCTATCTATTTAGGGTTACATTTCGTGGACAAAGAAACGATAAAGCGGTCCTATGTACCGAATCAACTACGTACGATGTTAGTCAAGTAGAATTACCTACTTCGTTTTTATTATCGCCAAATTTGAAAACTGACACCGATAACGAAATAAAACCATCTTCAAAAAGAACTGTAGTTCATAAACAGGTAATTCGATAATAGTTTTTAATCATGTTATTCGATAATTATATATATATATATATATATATATATATATATATATATATATATATATATATATATTTAAAAAAAAAAAAAGTATGTTATAATAATAAAACAAAAGAATGGCTTGGATGAATAAGTATAAAAGAAAATCGTAAAATACGTGCCGTATAACGTTAGAAAAGGTTACGTTTAAGTCTCCTTATATTTACTATATATTAAATGATATTAAGTAGTCATCGCAGAACATATGCGCTAAATTTAGTATATAGATCCTTAATAAGTTATATTTAGGTTAGTATGCATATAGACGATTCTATAGTTTTTAGTAACATTTAGTAGTACACATATGAGACATCTGCTTTATAATAATTGTAATTTATCGAAATTGATATTTGAAACAAAACTCCAAGATGTACGCGATTACGGGACGAATAAGTGTTTTCATTAATAAATGAGTAAAAAAGGATATATGAGAGATACGTTTTTGTTAGCTTTCACACGGTAGCGTGATTGACGTGTTCACAAAAATTTAATCTGTTATCCGAGATATCGCCGTTTAAATTAGTCTTTTTTTATAATAACGCGAGATTTGATTTTTTCCTGTTCGTTAGTAATTGCTTCAGGTATATAAGAAGTGGAGAGAGAGCTGACGTCAAAAACAAAGTAAAGATAAAAAACCAGAATTATTTTATTATTAATTAACATTAAGAAATGAAAAATTGATGTAAATAGTATAATAATTTACGCGTTATTTTATTCGCGCAGATTGTTGGAATTTCGAATAAATATTACGAGTTGACGCCGGCTAAACCTAAATTTCGTAAATTACGATGTATGTTGGGAAAATACGAATACGCTGGTCCTGAACTAGAACCGGGACTAATCGAAACCGGTGTTAAGATGTTATCGTTAGATGAATTAATGGATAACATCCAGTGCAGTTACGATGAATTACATTCAGCTTTAAGCGATGTAGAGGCATTTCATATAAATGGTTAATCCGTTTAATAATATTCTCGATCGTTTAACGATGTACGATGATTGCAAACTTGATCTAAATAATTGTATCTCAACTAATAATGTCGCAAATGGTGACATTTATTTTTTCTTTTGATCAGTTGTGTTGTTTTGGCCATTGTCGTCGGAATAACTATAAATTTTCTTTCATTCGTGAACTGTCTTTCTTTTTCTTCCAAAGTGGAATGTAGTGATTTTTTTTAAAAAAAAAAACAATAAACATTAGACAAAGTAGTTAAAATAACTAAATTTTGTATTAAAAGGCACAAAGCTTTTCGACTATTAAGCCATTGTCAAGTGTACCTAAATAAAAAATAAAAAACACGAAGAAAATAAAAATAAAATGTAAGAAAATAATTTATATATATCATATTACGAAGGAAAGTAATGTGAAATAACATATTTAATTATAAACTAACCCGATGGTGAATGTGGTAAACAACATAACCAATCTGCTACATACGCATTAATCTATGCATATAATCACACTAGCTAGCCAGAAAAATCGAAAATATAAAAAATAATGAATTTATCATATATTTCTTAAAATTAATTCATCGATACTTTTCTTTGGAATATTGCGCATCTAAATTAAGTATTTTCTTACATTTCATTTTTTTAAATTAAGTATTTTCTTACATTTCATTTTTTTGGTGGTTTTTATTTTGTTCTTTCGAATTGGCCAACTATGGACCAAGTAAAATATCTTCATGATGTTTATTTCTTCCTCTGTATTTCTTCATTGTTTCATGGTGTTTTTTCTTCCTTTCATCTGTTCATTTGGCACCCGATTTTCTTCTTCAATTTTTCTTCAAAAACCTATTTCTATCCGTAACGTCATCTTCCGTAACGTTAATTTTCAATTTTCTTAAGGTCTTCCTTAACTTCTCGGAACCGCGCGATTTACGATCTAGAATTCCTATCGAAGTACTGAAAAATTCGTTTTGTTAGACTGTCTCCGTTCTCTTCAAATGACATCTTAATCTTGTTTTTTTTTCATGGTATTGATAATATCTTCAGTATGACCGTATATTTTATTACTTCTTTTTTTCAATATCGATCGGGTCTCGGTTCCAGAATTTTGCGTACTATATTTTCCTTTCCTTCATTTTGATCCGTTCCAGTTGTTTATTCACATTCATTGCTAAACACTCCGACGCATACAGACATTCCGGTTTAATCACTATAATGTCTTATTACCATCGGCGTGCTCGATTTTCACCGCTGAAGCTTTTGCGATCGTCAAGGCTTTACGCTTACTTCGCGCTTCTAATTTTAGTGACAATATTCTTATTTTATCGGATTCTCTTAGTCGCCTTAATGCTATATCGAACTTTCATGTTGCCAAGGGAATTTATTTTATATTTGCAATTTTAGAAGAAATATATAATTTCAGTTTAAGAAATATTACAATCGACTTTTGTTGGATTCCGGGTCATGTTGACATTCTTGGTAATGTTGTTTGTGACGAAGCCGCAAAATCAGCAGCTTCCATCGGCATTTTGTGTCCATGTATTCCATATACAGATCTCCGCGTTTCAGTGAAAGCCCGGTTGGAATCAGATTGGACTGTTTTCCATATCAATAGAGTCAGCAGTTTTTATAAAAGCGTTAAACCAGTTCCTTCCAAAGAAGCGTGGTATTTTCCCAAAAAGTTTAGCGGACCAATTTCTCGTCACATGATTACAACATTAACTCGGCTTCGTATAAATCATTGTTGCCTACCTGTTCATTTGTACAGAATTGGAATGGCCGAAACCAGCACCTGCTCTCACGCGGACGATACCGATATGATTCTGGATTCGAATCATTTGTTTTTCAACTGTTCCTCCTACTCGGCAGAACAATCGCGTTTATTTTCTAAGCTTATATCTTTAGGCCATCGGCCTCCGTATATCTTAAGTTCATTACTTTCCTCAGATGATGCTTGCATATATTATTCTTTATTTCAATTTATTTTAGAATGTAAAGTTACTTTATAATGTTAGTTTTTTTTTCTTGTTATGTTTTATGTTTTTCATGGACAGATTGGTTAATTCCAGAGTCCAATTTATAATAAATAATAATAATAATGTCTTAATAGATGTTATTATCGTTATTTTTTATTTATTTTTATTTATATACACTCGAAAATAATAGCCGAAAAGCTTTGCGTCTTTTAATACAAATTTAGTAATTTCAAATAGTTTTTCGTTGTTTAAAAACTGTTTCAATATTCTATAAAGTTCCGTATAGATATATAATCATAATTCGACCTCGATTATTCCGATTTTCGTAGATTTGCGTTAAATAATACCGCTAGTATAACTGCCAGCCTGCTAAAATTTTTAAATAACATTAAGCAACCGATTATATCGGTTCGTGTTGCGCGTTTAATTTTAGTATTAAAATAATTGTTTTTTATTTCTCTAACGTGATTATCGATCGTTCGGTCAACTTATTGATAATAAATTAGATAGCGCTATTTTATTTCAATATCGTATCGCTACTATGTAATTTAATATAGATGACGAGGCAGAGGCAACTATAACAAACTAACGTACCGCACCAACATCCTGAATAAGAGATGGAAATTGATGATGACTAATTAAATTGTAAAATATAGAGTTAGTATTGATGATAGTTGTAATTTGTTTTTCCGCGATAAATAAATTAAATAGTTCGTTATTCATTCCAACTGAACGTTGTGAAATTACTCAATAATGTAGCCGGTGTTATTCGATTTTAACATTATACGATAATACGCGTATAATAACAAATTCTTAATGTTCGGGTTAAATGTGAAATGCGCAATTATGAACGCGTGTCAGTAAATATTTATGAAATTCTGCAATGGTAATTTTGAATCGGTCGTAATTTGTTCAGTAAGCCATTGCAACCGGACCGTGTCAAATAGAACATGCAAAGGTTAAGCCGAGTCGTCAAAAATTATACCGACTAATTCGTGTCCTAATTCGAATAGGATGTAATAAAAAATTTGAAAAACGACACTTGATTTTCAATCGAGCGACAATATTTAATCGTCGTAAATAAATAATTAAAACGAAAACGATTTCTATCAATTTGAGAAATTATGGTTTCATGTTCTAACAGGAATATGGCGTATTTTGGAATTTCAGTATCAATTTAGGGTGTTGTCGATATTTTTAAATTGGCTGGATGAAAATGGATGGGAAATCGATGAAATACAATATAACAAAACTGTAGAAACGTTAGAAGAATTAATACCGCTTCCGGTTTTAAATAATTTATTCAGTGTGTACACATCGCCATACGATAAATTTCTTCCGGACTCCGGTATGATTACTACTCCGTTTTACGTATTTCTTTTATTTTTATAAAAACTTAATTCGGCAATTGGTGTGCATTATATAGAGTGACCCAGAGAAGATGAACGGTTTTGTTGGTGGTTTTTTTTTTTTTAATATCTCAAAAAATACTCGACCAAAATTTTTGAATGAAATTTTATTTAAAAATATGAAAACGAGAGAGATTAGCTTACAATCATTTGTGGAACACAATATCGTTTAGATGATCACCATATTCATTCAGTCTTTTTATAACATTTTCGAAGACTTTTTCGTGCATAGGTAGCTGAATTTTCGAAATTTCTTCAGAAATCCTTGTTTTCTGGTCTACCAGATCTCGTGGACGTGTTTCGTAAACGCGATTCTTAAGATATACTCACACAAAAAACAAAAAAAAACAAATGCGTAACTTTGAATTCTTTTCGAAACTCTGTACCCACGTGATCGATTCACGTCGAAAATAACGTTCCATGTAAAACGTGCGCTACTTCTCGTTATAGGAATGCCGTAATAACTGAAACTGGACAAAAACTTTCGTGTGTACACTAAACGTTGAACACTTTGCGTTGTAGCAGTGTTAGCAACTGCGTTATTCAATAAACGAAATCGTCCGTCTTCTCCGGGTCACCCTATAATTAACTAGTCACTCGTTTATGCGTTGTAAATTCTGTACGTTCTTTATAGGTGAACGTTTATATCGGTTAAACTCTTACAAAGTATGTAGATTTTTGGGAGAATTTTTATTACGAACGGCCGGAAGGATTGGTTTAGATGATTTTACGAAAACATGGCAAGATAGCGTACCGGATGGTAAAATTTTTCTCGTAATTATTTATATCATTATCGTTATCATATTTAATTCACTAACATGTTGTCGATAAAACGCCTGTTATTAGCAATTTTTTTTTTTCGATATAAGTTAACGTGTATGTCAAGTCAAATTGTTTTTTTAGGATCAATTTATTGATTAGTTGATTAATGAAGCAAATTCTTCCATTCCTCTCTTGTTCTACTTAGTTGTTTTTATTCTATAACTTGTTCCATGAATGTTCTTCTCGGTCTTCCTCTTGTACGTTTGCCGTCTAATTTTCCTTCTATTAATTCTGTCAGTAACACATGTCTAATCCATTTACTTCGTTTTCATAATACGCTTTTTTTCCTTAATCCGGTTATAAACTTCTTCATTTGTAATCTTATCCGTCCACTTTATTTTAAGCACTCTTCGCCAACACCAGGTTTCAAAAGCATCCAGCTTTGCGATGTCTACTTTCCGCAATGTCCAAGTTTCAGCGCCGTAGAGACAGACACATGTTTTTACACCATTTTTTTACTACGGCTAAATCTAGGTGTTTTTTTTTTTATGTTAACAATTTTCTCGTTAAATGCCGCTTTTGCTTGTGTTATTCGACACCTCACCTCTGTTTTCCATTCCTTTGAATTTTGCTGCCTAAATACACGAAACTATTCGTCTGGTCTATTTTTTCTGATTTAATGGTAATGCCGTGTTAAGCACGTCATAATTTTTGTTTTCCTTTCGTTGATCTTCATGTTATACTTGTTCAGAAGATTATCCACTACATTTAAAATTTAGTCCATTTGTATTTTCTGCTACTGTGGCAATCAGCATACCGCATTATCAGTTCGTTATAAAAAATTAATTTAAACGAAATGACTCGAAGAGACGGCGAAAATATAAAATATCGTTTTTGAACTATCGAATTGTATATTCGTCGTTATCCGTCGAAATTCTTATTATACGTAGAAAATATTAATGTCGGCACTATTTATCGAAAACAGATGCGCGGATAATATTAATTATTCGAAAACGAGTGAATAAAATCGATACAAAATTTGACGAATAAGCCTTGATTCGCACTATACGTACGGTCACGTTCTGGCGTCGGTCCGGTCACACTTACATGACGTTCACACTTACGTCTTAAACCGTCAATAATCAAATTCGGTTGTATTCAGCTTTTAGATAAAAAATATTTTTATCTGTTCATATTTTAAATTAAATTTTTAATTAATTGCTTATATTTTACGTCGAAAAATGTCGTTGATCTTTTCTATTGAAGATATCTTCTTTATGAAGAAAATAGTAATCATATTAACGCGAGGAAATAAAAAATACAGCAAAGAGGAGAATGTAAACGCACCCGAGTTTATTGCAGCGAAAAGGAATCATTTTGAACAAGAGAAATTTTCGAAAAAAATTGCAATTTCCCGGAAGGTTTACTGCCCTGGCAAGAAAATATTATAACCTAATAAAAATTAGTAAAAAAAAAAAAAAACTAAATAATCTTCATAATTATAATTTTGTAGTAAACTTACCACAGTTCTTTCCTCGATTTCATTCCATCGCTATAACGAGGTGATTGCAAATCGTATGAAGCTAGTTTACTTTTTAACCGGTTCAATAAGCATCTGAAAAATATAAATATTTTAGTCGATAAAACTAATACATTTTTAAATTCATATCATTCACAACTGCAAAATAATTGAGTTAAATGATGCTACTTATAAATTATTTTATAAATCTGTAATTGTATGCGCAACAGTTTTTTTATAAATTATGGAAATAATAAATTATTTATACGTACTTTTCAAATATCCGCAATTTTTTATTCATGGTTTACTTTTAGTATGACCTTAAAAATGGATTACATCGAATTAAAATAAATGTACAAGTTACGCTAATGGCTAGAATTTATACATTTCAAAAATTTTCATCAATTTCACGTGATACACTTGTCTAAAACGATTTAAAACGTTTTTGTACAACGACGGATAAATTAAATTTAAAAAATAAATTTTTCATAAATTATAATATTAATAATAACTATATAAATTAATCGCTAAAAATTGAAAATTATTTAAATTTGCATTAATTTCACGTAATGCACTTGTACATTAATTACGTATAAGACACTCGACGCAATTTGTGATTCATCTGACATCAGTTTTCCCAGAGCGACAGATAAAAACTGACCGGAGCGACATCGAAAAGCGTTCCACACTATCGGTACATGCAGCGATAGGTTCGGTCTCGACCAGCCAAAATCTCAGATTTATCGTGACTGGAACGAAATTTAAACGTTGCCGATAGTGTGAATCAAGCCTAAAAATAACGAAATTTATTAGAGTAACCGCGAAAAATATAATAAAAAAAAAAAAAACACGTAGTAATATCGAATTAATCGGAAGAAAATGTTAAGGACAACTTCGCAAGATAAAGTAAAGATAGCAGAATCAAAGTAAAAGATGCCGCCTTAAAAACTAAATGCAGATAGCAGGACACGTCGTCAAATTATGTGAAAACAAATGGACGACAAGATTAACGAAACGAGAAAAGAGACCACTAGATGTTCGGAAAACGATATTAGAACGATAGATAAGGACTGGTGCGTCAACGCCGTGAAGGAACGAACAAGCCTCTATTCTGCGGTTGATTCACAATAATGGTTAAAGAAGAATATCGAATTAATTAAAAAATTTTTTTTTACAAATCGATTTCAAAATAATCATTAAAAAGAATAAAATTACGCGTTTTTTATCTTCTTAATTTCTCAATCTATTAATAGATTGGCGGACAAACACATGATTAAAAGTTTCTGGATAGAGCAATTTTCTTCATACTGTCATCTCTTTGTAGTTGTTTTATGTATTTCTGCCTCGATTTTCCTCTTGGTCCTTTCCCTTCCACGGGGTTCCGTCTATTATTTCGTTGTTTGCTTTTTTATAAGGTGTATTTTAAACGAAAATTTACAGTAACAAGATCGTATATTATCGTAAAAGCTAGCGTCAATTATTACGTAATGGCCATTATATTTTCTTTTAAGGTTTATACGTGACGAAATATAAAACTTTATTATCGAAAAATAATATGGCTTCGGTCGTAACGAAATATTTAATTAAAATTATGCTTCCAAACTTAGATTTATAATCTATAAAACGGTTTCGAAATTATTAGTATTAGATTTATAACCTGTAAAACGGTCTCGAAATTATTAGATGACGAGGATTTGAAAAATCGAGATCCCCATTGTAAATAATCGATTCTAAGAAAATATCGATGATAACGAACTTCGAAAATATATAGAAACTAACATGTTGAAATTGTTCGATCATAACATCTGACGGGATTGAAAAGCTACTTATTCGGGGAGAAATAAACAAAAATCACTATATCCGATTAGAACGGGTTTATCTGAATTGACGAAGATCGTGATAGTATCGTAAAATAACGGTTTAATAAAAGATCCCCAGACACCGTTCGCATATAAATAGACGATTGTGACCGATAATTTTCTTTTCCATTGTACCGGCACCGAAGCACCATAAACAATGGCGATGAATAAAGTAATAAAAATGTGATTAATCTAACGTCTCCAATGAGACAATTACATTCTCAGTGACAGTGCCATTGAATTATTTGATTACTATAGCCATATGTAAGTTTATTATTCGACTTTTAATCGATATTGCGAATTATTTAAAATCGTTTGCTCTTGTGATTTGAACTATTTCTTTTTCGAGTTATTGGAAGAGCATCTCGGAACGATCTCCTCAGGTGTGAACTACACAATTAAAAATTAATGAATTGCGCCGTTGTACTAAATGAATAAAGCATCTATATAAGTCTTAGGTAAATATACGTCCCATCAGATATATATATATATATATATATTCTATACACGTAGACATCCATGCCTGTCATTTCAAAACAATTTGGAAGTAAGCGAACTATTTATATGCCGCTGATTAAACGGAGAACTGTACTATGTACAGATAAGCGGAGTTGAAAATAAAGAGTTACAGGAGGATTTTCTTGGTCCCCTTCATTTATAATTAAGAATTAACCTCGATAGTGCATTGTACGATGTATTTCGATGATAATTATAATAATAGTAATCGGTTATTATTTAGGATTACAAACAGATTGGACGCAATTACGGGGTTTGGCGTATATCGATGAGTTATCAACTCCGACAAGCGTAATATACTTTCCGGAAACAGAACTATCAGAAAATCCGTTGGAACGATTAGAACAGTTATTCCGCACTAAAGAAAAATGGACTTTAGAACAAATAGAACCGTTCATAACGTAAGCCAATTTTACGTCGTCGAAATTTATTTATCATTATTAATATTATTATTTTCTATACGACGAGTTTTTGAAATAGTAGTTTTAGCTATCATAATTCAGTTTTTTAAATAATTTTATTTATCATTTATAGTTCTACAGCAATACGAGTCGCAGAAGTAGTAATATACGTCACATTCTACCAAAAATATAAATTATGTGTAATATAAATTGCGAACCCCGATGATTCCATCGAACGATATGATGAATCGGATCGAGATTATTTATATAGGATAACTCAGAGAAGAGATGGATGGTTTTGTTGTTTTTAACTCAAAAACTACTCGACCAAAAGTTTTGAATGAAGTTTTATTTAAAAACAGGAAAAACGAGATATTAGCTTATTTGTGGGAAGAAAAAAAAAAAAGCGTAACTTTGAATTATTTTCGTGATCGATTCACGCCGAAATAACGTTCCATGCAAAACTACTTCTCATTACAGGATGAATAACTGGATCTGACTCTCGTGTGTACACTAAATATGGAGCACGCGGTTTGCGTTGTAGCGATCTTACCCCGACTGCGCTATTAAAAAAACAAAACCGTCCGTCTTCTCTAGGTCACCCTATATTATAATAATGCCCCAAAAATTGTTACTTTTTAAAGCAAATAAATCAAAAATTAATCTCGATTGTAAATAATTTTTTTTTTTTTTGCGTTAATTAAAAGCAATTTATATGCTAAATTTTCTAGAAATACAGTAAAAAAAATCTCGCGTTATTTTATCTGCGTTAAATTTAAACGTTTTCGTCAGAGGTACAAATAAAAAATATACTAATCATTTTTCAAATGGTTCTGAAAAAAGAAAAAAACTTAAACAAAATCTGTAATAAACAACAAAAAATGAGTTAAAATCGCATAACATTTTTTAATGTAAAATCATAAAGCTTTTCGACTGTTAAACCATTATCAAGTGAATATTAACAAAATTAAATTTTAAAAATATGTAAAAATTTATAAAAATACATATAAATCTAAAAAATATTACTTAAATACACAATTTAGAAAAATTATCAAAGTGAAAAAACGTTTTTTTTTGTTTTTTTTTTTTTAAGTAATCCGATAGTAAATGTAGTAAACAGCACAATCAACCATCAGTTATAATATAAACTTTATAGGTAAACAATAACAAAATAGTAAGTAAAATAAAAACATTCAATAATATAAAAAAATTATATATAAACAGTAACACGTTAGCAAGTGAATTGGTTTATATATAAATTTATTATATTGTTGGATGTTTTTTATTTTACTTTCTATTGTGTTATTGTTTATGTATAAATTTTATATTACTTCCGCGATCATTAGAGATGATGGTCACTACCACAATCCTCGACGTGATAAGTTTTATCGTCTTTAGCTATTGTTCCCCATCTTTTGTTAATTAGAATGTAATCTATTTGGTTACGGTATCTGTCGTCGAATGAGCGCCATGTATACACAATCGTCTAGAATGGTGTTGAAATCCAGAATTGCATATATACATCCCGGTGCTAGTGCAGAACTGCAACAAATGTAAACCAATCCGGTTATTTCTATTATCAATGCCAAACTTTCCACAATGTTACGTATATTTTTATCATCAGTAGTGTCACCAATTCTCGCAATAAAGCAACCAGTAATTAAGATTATTTCGCGAGATGGTATCTTCCTCATTTTTTCTTCCAAACTTAACATAAAAACGATTGGAGTATAGACGCTATCTGGTTAGTACACGCTCAGTCTGTCTTCTCCGTTGGGACCTGTTTGTCTTGAATGGCCCTTCTGATAACTAAGTTACCACCATCAATATGGCCACAACATCATCGAAGCACCCACGCCCCTTCACCACGACAAAGTGGTGTCCCTCTCCCCCAGAGGAGAGTCATAATACCTTCCAAAAATAGGTAAATTAACTAATTTTAAATGTTATATTCATTAGCCTGAAATTATTTTAAAATACATGAATAAGCTAACGGAAAAACATTATAAAACGAATAACAATTAATAATAAATATTGTAAAAAAATGTGGAAGAACTCTAGATATAGAAAAAGACGGAAAAATAATTATCTGGTGTCAACTAATGAGATTATAAAAATATTTTAAAAAATACAACATTAAAGTAGCAATAAGCAATAATAAACCACTATTAACAATAATACAATAGAAGATAGAAATATATTACAAAATTCAGGTGTTTTGGAATTAAACTGTAATTATATGTGAAAAAATGTATATCCGACAAACAGGTAGAAACTAATGAACTTTTATATAATTTATTATTATTAGATAAGTTATTTATAACTTGAAAATAACGTAACTGCCGGAAAGCTTTTTTATATATTTAACAATTATTGATTTCTACTAATAACGTTATTGTTGCTTTTTAAAAAAGAATCATTACATCCATTTCTGTCTTTATATATATATATATATATATATATAGAACAACATACGCATCACCAAAAAAAAAAAACACATTAAACCTTTTTCAATCCCTATCAAAACTCTAATGATGATGAAAAAAAAACATCGTTATTTAAATCAACCAATAAGTCCGTTTCACACACATCTCTGCAATACGAACACCAACAATTTACAACCGTGTGTGTAGATACGTCAACTACTTTCTGTAAATAATTTCCATACCAAAATAATAACTGACATTTTATCCACGTCAAGATGACTCCCCTAAAAAAAAAGAACGATTTTTTCTGATGGTCTCCATCATATATCTTACATTTCTCTCCCAAAACTATCTGTTTAAGGCTTGATTCACACTATAGGTACGATCACGCTCCGGTAAAATATTCTCAAATGAAAACCAATGTAAGCATTTACACTATCGATAACGCTCCAGTCTCGCTTTAGTCACGATTAATCCAAAATAAATTTTTGCGGGATATTAATAAAATTATTTCTAGAATGTAATAAAATACTTTGATTATATTAGTAATGAATAGTACGGAAAATATAACAATTACTTAATTCATTTAAAATAAAAACAAAAATATTTTTTATTAAAAGCGGAATACAACCGAATTTGATTATTGACAGTTCAAGACTGACTGAAGCTCGATCGTAAGTGTGAACGTTATGTAAGCGGGACCGTACTGTGACCGGAGCGTGACCATACGTATGTCGTATAGTGTGAATAAAGCCTTACTGATCTTTTTTACCAACGTCCTATAAATACCGGTTTAAAAAAAAAAAATCCTTGAGATAGTCAAATATAACGTGTTCTGATTGAATATCATAAATTTTATAATATCATTCGCGTTAATAATAAATGTTACAATGAACGCTTAAAATATATAAATCGATTAACTTTAAAAACACAATTGTTACAAAGAAAGATTTTAATTAAAAACATAAATTCGCTTAAATAACCGCTAATAATTCTTAAAACTTATACGAAAATTAAAACTTCATATTATATAATTAAAATATAGTTTGATAAAAATATAAAATTCTCGTGAAAAATAGATACAGGTCGCAATAAACACTGGAACATAAGTTATGCAGATGATATAATGTTGGTCTGTGGGATAAATAAAATGGAAGACATTCAAAAAATAAATGAAATAATTAAAATATCGAGTAAAAATATAGGGTAATAATAAGTTATATAGTTTATATATATGTTTTTTTTTTTTTTAGCCCGATAGCGACGCCTGAATTAGATACCGGTAATATTTTAGTCAAATATACTAGAATTTCCGAATCACCCGCTGGAATTGATCTATATTCTTCGAGATATGGAAAATAATATTTTTAAATATATTTAAATATTAGGTAATTTGTTGTAAAATCACTAATTTCACATGCGATTTAAATTTTAGACGGTGGTAATATAATAGATTTTTATTTTTATTATACACTTTTATCTAAACCGTAATCTATGTTTACATAATTAGTATTTCGGCGATTCTTTTAACGGCTTAACAAACATTTCGTTAGTTTACTAAAACATTTTGATGAGCTCTTAATTTTCTTGAAGGACAATACAGTAGACTATGATATAATCTTATTAACTGAAACATGGCTATATGATGATGAAATTACGCGTTACTGTATTCCGGGATATGTATCAGAAGCGTAATGCCGAGAGCATGAAAGATCTGGTATAACCTACATGAGACGAAGTTTTCAGTATCAACGTAAACAACTGAAAGTACCGACTGGGAATGTTGTTCACGTGCAGTTACGCTTAGGAACTAACATACACTTATCATTTACTGTAATATATCGCTTTTGCAAATCCAAGTACAAAGATTTTTTGGAAAATTCAGATAGTATACTAGATTCCAGTGATAACTTAGTAATTGTTACGGGGGAATATGAATATCAACTTATTAAAAGAAACTAAGAGCAGTACCTATTGTAATCATATGTTTTTACGAGGTCTTAAAAGCCTTATAAATAAAAGAACGTTTACACGGCAACGTATGTATTACGAATCCTGCTTAGATGACGTGTTAATGCGTGGTGCAGACAACAGTGGTATAAATATAACTGCGCACTGTGATACATTAGATATAAGTTTTTCTGATCACTTTGGTATTCCAACTACTTTGTTAGTATCCTCCAAGCAATGACGGACATGCTGTAAGTATGAGTATTACTTTGATAAGGATATGTTTCAAAAAATAACGTCACAGCTGGATCTCACGTGTTTATCAGTAAAGCATCTATAGATGAAAAATTTGAATGGTTTATTCTCAAAGTGAGTGATGTGATAGATTTTTGTAAAAGGATTAAAAATAGTAAAATAAACCGGAAACGATCGGACTGGATCACAGATGAACTTATTCAATTAACTCATGAAACACACGAGTTGTATAAACTATTAAAATCCTCTCTAGTGTGCAGGGAGGTAAGCCAAAGGTATAAAATGATATCAAAAAGCGTACAAAAAAGCTACAAGAAAAGCGAAGCAAGCATACCGCACTAACTTATTGAATGCCTATGGACATAATCAAAAAAGTTACTGGGCTGTAAGGCAAATGAAACTTTGAAAGTGGTAGAAGTGAACGACAGACTCATGAATGTAAGAGGGAATGAAAGATTGATTTCTCGCTGTTTTAACGATTATTTTCGTGACTCGGTCGTTACCTTAGTTGAAAATCATAATCACATGGGTGAGGCGTACACTGCGGATAGTGTCAGGAAGCTATAATCCAAATTTCTTTGGATTTATTGAGTTCTCGAATAATGATACAATACATTCAATTGAATTTTTACCAAACAAGCCTTCTGGTGGATTCGATGGAATATCTATTAACCTAGTAAAGAATAACAAAAATTCCTTTTCTCAACCGTTAACATTTTTGTTTAATGAATCCGTGTTAAAAGTAAAATTTCCTGAAATATTGAAATTAGCTATTGTTAGACCGGTTTATAAAAAAGGTGACAAACATGATATTGCAAATTACAGACCGATTTGTGTTCTCTACAATTTCTAAAATATTCGAAAGATGCGTTAAAAAGATTATTAAATTACTTGCTAAAATTCAATTATTTCAGCGTGAATCAATACGGGTTCTTACCTAAGAAAGGTACTGATAATGGATTATTTGAACATGTAAAATGCATAACCGAGAATATTTAAAATGGTCATTCTGCTGTTGCTGTATATTTTGACCTTTGTAAAGCCTTCGATACATTAGATCGTAACATTTTATTGGAAAAGCTAAAATGTACATAATTGGTTTAAAACATACATAGAAAACAGGCGCTATGTTACAGAGATAAATAATGTAGGAAGTTAAGGTGTAGCAAAAACTTTTGGCGTTCCACAAGGGAGTGCATAAGTCCCTACTTGTTTTTAATATATATAAATTATATGTGTAATATTACGGTTAATAAGATATTTAGCTACGCAGACGACACTGCATTAGTGATTACTTCTCGTCATTCAAATATTCTTAAACAGATGGCGCAAGCTGATGGCTGGATGGCTGAAGCGAAACCGACTAATTGTTAACGAAAAGAAAACAAAATATCTAATTTTATCAATCGCCTCATCTGTGGAATGGTATGAAACTTATGCTAAACGATAAATATGAGATAGAAAGAACGCGTGAAGTGAAATATTTAGAGATAAGTTAACGCGGAATAAACATTTTCTGTACCTAGCTAAAAAAAAGAAGGAAATTGAATTACCTTTTCTCGTACCTAAAGCAATATTTTTCAGTTGAGTAAACGATTATATCTCGTTTTGTATACCAGCCTGTTTTCGGTTATGGAATAATTCATTAGGGAGGGGCGGCTAAACGACACATTAAGCCAATTCAAACGCTGCAAAATAGACTGATAAAATTTGTTTTAACCAAAAAAATCCCTCTTCTCATGACATAATACTAAATATTCAAGAGATATACCAATAACAATTACTTGACTATGTCTTCAAGAATAATCCTTACAATATGTTGCACATCACGGAATACTTTACGAGATCAAATCAAGAGGGGATTTTACAAATACCGAAGTTCAATAAGTATCACTCCAGAATTTAAGCTATCTATAAAGGTGCTGTAATTTATAACACGTTACCCACGGTATGTAAAAATCGACCTAAACATTTTTAAAAAACGTCGCAAGCATTTAATGAGGTACATAAAAACTAAAAAGTAAAATAGAACTTTGTTGGTTTTTAGCGTTACTACAAATTTATGTGTATGCATATGTTGGGTACTGCCGTGTGTGAGTGTGTATGTATTTGAAAATTATATGCACGTGCACCTGCATCCTAAATTACATTACGCTTATGTAACATTTATAACATATTATTTTTGTTTTTTATCAACAATCGCTATAAGCTCGTTTAATTTATTTTTCGTAATAAACACCATATATTGAATAAAATAATTATATTGTTTATGCTGCTACTCGCGAACTCGAACTAGCTATCCAAGAACAATGCCAACACCTTTCTTAATATAATTAGAAATACACACAGACGAAGTTTGACTAAACCGTGAAATCATATAAGTATCTGTTTTGAAAATGTATATTCAAACGCGGATTAGTTTTAAGTTACAAGGTATACACAGACGGAAAGTAGACATCAACGGTGAATTAAAACGAAGATTAGTACGCGAACGCGGTTGATAGAAACAGCGATTCATCATCTTATTCATCCTAGGTATTACACAACTAATTTACAGCCCAATTAAAAAAAAATAATAATAATAATTTGCGAAATCATTCATCATTAATCATTGCACAAGTTATGTAAAAACTTCAACTTTGAAATTTTCATCTTTTATATTACGGTACGTGAAGCGTAACGTTACATAGGAAATCATAATCTATGTAGTCTAGATAATAATTTATTATACGAAAAAATAAATATTTCAAAAACTTAGTCTGACTCCTTTCCACATATGTAGTATACTTATTGTAAAATGTATCCCAAATTATTGAACAATTAATTGAGAACGAATGAGTTTTATATAGTTCTTAATGTTCTTGGTTCGCCTGAATAATTTTGAGTTAAGACGAACCCAAGAACTGAGTTAATATGTCGAGTAATATAAATTATATGCACCGAAAAACTCGAAAGTTCTATCCAGGTAAACTCCATGCATTGCTTCGTCATCGAACAGATTAATCTCAGCATCGGTAGTCCAGCAAATATTTATTTACCATCGATTCCCAGTTTAGTCTTTAATGTATTCTATCTATAGCACCGTTCCGAAAACTACGTCTCAATATATTAATTCGGCATCATAATTAACGATATTATTCTTAAGGGACAAACTACCAGCTTCGTTCTGTTGTCAGGATGATTCTACACGTGTAAATATTTCATAATATCATTTTAATTTATTTTGAAAGATACGTTAATTAATATAGATCATTCTAAGAATTCACGTGGCGCGCCCCATCATAATTATATATATTTAACGAAAATAGTTAATCATATTCTCTCACTGTGTTACTTTCCAGTTTAGTCGGCAAACATCGTGGAAAGCATAAAGATTCTTTTCCTGACACAAACAAGATCAACGGCGATCAAATAACAAAACTATTATTTCAAGTTAAGAAATTCCCTTTAGGGGACCAGCCGACAATTAACTGACTCGGGGGAATATATTTCAGGATATTCATTTAACATGACTGTGGCACATATACAAAAATAGAGTGTAACAGTTTATTACTTTAAAAAGAAAAAAAAAGTAGCACTTTGGGGCTATGTGGTCAGATATCACATTAAAACAGCAGAGATGTTACACCAATCTGTTATACATAATATAAGGGGAAATAATGATGCGTTATTAGAAAGTAGGATCTTAACAGTATCTGAACTATATAAGCTGCAATTTCTGACTTTTGTACTAAAGAATTATTATAAATTTAATATATCGATAAGACTAATCAGCGAGAGTACTTCAGGCGGTGATTCCATACCTCAATAAAACTCATGTGAGATTCTAGGCTATTTATCAAAAAGGGCTGTTGTATTCGATAATTTACACGGAGAACTAAAAATTGACCTTCTCAACTATACGTCGGAAACTGTTAACATCGTTTATTCTGGGTAAATAGAATAATCAACAATAATACACAGTTAAACTGGGTTGGCTTGACTGCGGTTAAGTACTAGCATATGAATATTTTACTCTACTTCTTGTGTCCGGTATTTGAAATTTAGTGCGTGTGAAAGTACATATATAAAATGTTAACGTTACATAACTTGTCGTGAATTTAATGTTC
Source organism: Coronaproctus castanopsis (assembly GCA_032883995.1). Lineage (NCBI taxonomy): Eukaryota > Metazoa > Arthropoda > Insecta > Hemiptera > Monophlebidae > Coronaproctus > Coronaproctus castanopsis. The sequence goes on from CM065054.1 coordinate 39,534,222, forward strand.
GGTAACGTATATCAACAAGCGTTGTATACGTGTATGTGGGTAATACAATTGTGTGGATGTGTGTGTGTAGATAGTAATATTTTTATCAATTAAATTAATATGTGTATTTTTTTAAGTCGAAATTAATATTTTGTTTTCATATGAAGTATTTTTTTTTCAATTAGAGTAATAAAACATTATTTACCACCTTAGTTTAATTTATGCCATGTAATTAATGTGATCTAATTCTGTAACATCCTTTAGCTGATCGAAGGTTAATCGATATATATATATATATATATATATATATATATATATATATATATATATATATAATCAGATGATTCAAAACAACAGACAATTTCGATTAATTGAGTTTTTTCTTTTTTCTTTTCTTTTTTGAATTTTTTAACAGTGCACACAATGGGTAATTTTGGTTATTAGACTTAAGCCCAGTTATTGTAAAAAAATAAATAAATAATAAATAGATTAATGGAGTACATTTATGGTGTAATTAATTTTCTTATAAATAGCCATGCGAGTTCACTTGTTGTGGTGCTTCCATGTTCGACGTGCAGGATAATCGCCACCTTATATGATTGGTCAACACGAAATTGCGTTTTTGCGCTTCGACTGCTCCTTGCGTAATCCTTACAATCCAGATTTACCTAGTTTCTAATGTTTATTTTTCATTTGGACTGAATCTCCTTTATTAGTTGCAACAAAAATGAAATGGAATAAGAATCATGATAAAACCGTCGGAGTCTGAATGAAACGATTCCAGACCATTACTTGTTCTTAGGCTCGTCAGTGGCATAGAAACCCACGTCTGAGGAGGAAAAGATGACGCGTGGGAAACATAATTATCGAATACGTCAAGTGCCGAGGCTGAAGAATTTGGCAGTTGCTTAGAAATCTTTCATAAATTGTAGTATACTTCTGCCAAAAAATTGTTTAATCATCGTCCCAAATCTGAATCCGTCATATAGTCACGTCTTAAACTTCTGATTTCAATTACTTTTCTATACCACAATTGCACTAAATGAAATTGACAACGGTGGTAACAGAATTTTGTGCCGCCTTTTCAAAGTCTAGCGTAATTTTTTCTTACATTTGGATTTACGCTCATCTTCGATGCAATTTCAGAAAGAAATGTCTGTAGTGTCCTTGTCCTTTCCATGGTAGAAGTCAATATACCAACGGACTATATAAATAATTTTTATATCCGTGAATTGTATACAATTGATGTAAAAATTTCGGTCGATATTTAAATTTCATTGTCATGTTTGTGTAACATGTTATGACGGTGATCTGGCGAATATCCTCAACATACAGGAATGGTTGATTTTTGTGTATTTTAAAAGTTTCCGGCATATTGCATAACTGACATATTGCTTCTACCAGTGACGATGGTTTATTACCTATAGAGACTACACACGAGCTCGGCGAATAGCACGCTGTAGGTAATCGACATCTCGCATTCGTAGATTATTCGATTCACTTGTTTCTGGAATCACAAATGAACACATATTTTAAAGAAACTGTCATAATTTAGTAATTAATATGTAACTATCAATAACTTTAATGACTGAGTATTTTAACAAGATCTACACGAAAAATGTGTCAGTTAAAATAGGTTTATCCTTTAAATTAACTTCGAATTCGGTCGCATCATCAAATTGTACAATAAATTTAACATGTTTGTAAAAAAAATTTAAATAAAATTAAAAAAAAATAATTACACAAAAAATTTATTATTTATTTATACATATGTTGCATGAATAGATGGTTAAAATTTCAATGAAAATATTTGAAAAATTAAAAATGGTAGTACTAAAATATTAAACAGGAAAAGAATTCCAAAAAATCGTTATCTTCCAAGATATAAATTATTTAGGAGAATTCAAGTCATATTTTTAAACAATAGAATAATAAATTCAATTTTTAGGCGGAGTTCAATTATTATTAACATTAAATTTGTGTAACAACATAATTAGAATATTCGGAGAAAATGGTTAGAAAAGTAAATTTAGCAGTAAAAACTATAACAACTAAAATTAAAAAAAATAATAATAATTACATAAAGAAATTTATTATTTATTTATACATATGTATATACACGAATAGATGGTTAAATTTTCAATGCAAAATATTTGAAAAATTAAAAATGGTTGTACTGAAATATTAAACAGGAAAAGAGTATCCGTAACAGCTATAACGCGCATTGTTTTAAATTTCATGCTATCAAAATCGAAGGAAAATTCCAAAGAATCCCTATAGTTATCTTCTGTAAGGTATAAATTTATTTCGGAAAATTCAAATTATATTTTTAAACAAGAAGATAATAAATTAAATTTTTCATTATTTAAATAACGAATTCTTCGCATAATTAATATCAAATTTGTGTAATAATATAATTAGAACATTTGGCGGTAATTGTTTTAAAAGTAAATTTAGAAATAAAAACTATAACATCAACATATTATTGGATATAAATTGTAAAAGAACGGTGTTTTGAACAATTCAAACGAAATGCAAATTATAAATAATCGATGATGTGAACATAAAACAAAATATACTGAAAAATGCATAATAAAAGTTAGATATTAATTTCGATCATTAAATTTATGTTTAAAGTGTATTTAGATAGGTAAATTAAAAAAGTTAACAATTCTGGGATTTTTACACGAAATTTTAACTGATAACCATGTTTAATAATAATGAAATAATTACATTCAAATGTTACCTGATTATTTTTAACGCTTAATCAGAAATACGTGTACCATAATTACCAGTAAATTTGGAACATTGAAATAAAAAATCACTGATTTTTAACATAGTCACCTAATCCACTATTTTCACAAATTACAAATTAAACAAATTCAACATTTATTAATAACATCAATATAGAATTATAATAATTTCACACCTGTAATGTAAGTGAAACGGTAAGACAATGGTTCACTTTAAGAACATAAATTTAAATATTTATATATAAAAAAAATTTGACAACCCAATGAGCAGTGTTGCCAGATGCTCTATCTGAAGTGGTAGTTGATTATAAAAAACGCGGTATAAACACTGTAGTATACAATAGTTTTGAAATTATTTCAAAATGTTATAACTCAAAATATATTGTTTATCTTCTCTAACAACAAATTATCAAATACTTCGTTGTAAATAAAAAATAAAAAATTTATAATACCCATTATGTCGGGCTGATTTTTGTTCTTGTTCCTTTTATATTTGGCTACATAGCGATTGTACTATATCATCTTGAACTATCCAACTTTGACGCTGATACATCTAATAAATGATACATTAATGAAAATATTATCAGTACTTTAACGCGTAGATATCAACAATACACATATGTATGTTAAATTATGTGATATATAATAATAGTTTTATAAATGATATTTATATACTTTAAAAATTAATTAGTAAAGAAGCTGTAGCTTATTAAAACTTTTTGCTCCTTCATTACTATGATTCGCTTTACCCTGTTTCACAGCATTTTGAGTTTTCAAGAATATGTACATATAACTATAAAAAGTTTAATATTAAAAACTTGCCAATTCAACATTGATTTCACATCAAATATTTCAAATTTAATATTTTTCTTGGATGGGTGATAAACCTATTAATATGCTCGTTTACGATGTTTTATAATAAATCTTTCATTTTTTAATTCAAAATTTGAATTTAAAGACTTTTTTGTTCAATGGTACTTCTAATAAATAAATGAATCTCATTCATTATGTTATCTATGTTAGAATTCTATATATTATGCGCTGCGATAATCATACATTTCACAAATTTTACTATATATTTAATAAATCACATAGAAGCAGGTAATATTAAATTTAAGATTGGTTTAATAAAAACGCGTATATGCAGGAACATTAAATAGTTATGTACTTTGAGGACAACAAGAATAATCATCAAACATATCAATTTAACGCTCAAAATAATTAACGAGAGTATAAATAGTTAACTTTTAATGGATTTATTGTGAGAATTTAATCCATATTACCAAAAATAAATCGCCAAGTACAATATAGTCAATTAAATGAAAAAGATACAATAAGTAAATATTTTTAACAGTAATCGCTGCAACAGATAAATAAATACTATAAGGATGTTTACCCCAATCCACATACACACACATATATATATATATATATATATAACTACTAAAATTCGTCTACAAACGATAAAATGTTGATTTTATTTCCGTCTATTGTAATTCCCATATTGCATTCTCAGGGCTGGATTTACATAAGGGCACTTGGGGCACCCACAAAATAATTTAACTATTAAAAAATTTGTTTAAACGATGTACTTTTCAACTTTAAAAGTACATCGTTTAAACAAATTTACTAAACAAGATAGGACAGGAATTTGGAATTAATATTAATGTGTCCAAAACAAAATTTATGGTAGTTACCCGTTCACAAACTGCGGGCGAAGCACTATATGTAAATGGAAGAAATATTGAAAAAATAGAGAAATTCAGATACTTGGGCTCAGTAATCAATTGCAGATTGAATTGTGATGAAGAAATCAGAGTCCGATGTGGAATAGCCAAATATGTATTTAGAAGACTTAGTAACGTACTTCTGCAACCAAAGTTCCCCTTACCTATAAGGTTAAAGGTCATCAATTACTATATATGGCCGATATTACTATACGGCGTGGAGACATGGTCGATAAAGAAGAGATCTGAAAAACGGCTAAAGGTAATGGAAATGTGGTTTCTGAGCCGTCTGCTGAGAATATCTTGGACAGCAAAAATAACAAATGCGGAAGTCTTGAAAAGAGCAGCAGTTAGCAGAAAATTATGGAATATCATACGGATAAGAAAAATTTCATATTTCGGTCACATAATTCGTGGACAAGAATACCGCATATTACAAACTATATTACAGGGTAGAATAGAAGGAAAACGGCCAAGAGGCAGAAGAAAGCCCGAATGGATAATGAACATAAAAGTTTGGACGGGAATAAAGGGAATTGGAGAACTAATGGAAGCAGCAAGAAATAGAACACTAAAAACAGCCAACGCATCAAGGACGTAAGGCACTAAAAGAAGAAGAAGAAACGATGTACACTTTAATTCTAGATAAAGGAGTTCGAAAATCTTTTCCATAATGTTGTAATTGTCTTACGATTATATTTAACGTTCATGAGTAGTAACGTAACCGGTGAAAGATCATTTTCTAAATTATTTATCGCGAAAAATGTATTAAGACCATTAAAGTGCTAGAGATCGTTTTTAATTATTTGACAATCGCCAGTTCGGAACGAGATATATTACGAAAAATAGACATTAATGAAATTATAAAAAATTTAGCAGAAAAAAAACCACGAAAATATTTTCTTTAATTTTCTTGTAAAAGTTTGTGTATAAGTATATTTGTTTGTATAAATATATTACGTATTCGATGTATTTTAATTTTATCAAAATAAATGAAAATAAATTACTATATTTTTCGAGAGTGCTAATAATTTCGTTTAAATTAATACGTTTTTTAAAAAGTATTTTTAAATTTCTATATTTGTAATTTTTTCTTCCTAATGCAAAATATTATAGTCGACAAATTCTGGACGCTTGGAACCAGTCCTTCCTATATTCGGTCAAGTATACTTGGAAATATAAAGAAGGATTTAGTAATTTGACCTTTAAAAATTGGTAGAATCTTTTCACCGAGGTTGGAAATGGCCATCAACAGAATGTATATTCGCCACACGCCGAGTACGTACACGTCTCTAGTGAGTATTCAACCATCGCCAATATACAAAGTATGCCGTACACCACTAACGTGTTGTAATCTGACAGAAATATATATTCAATAACGTAGCAATCAGTTGAAAACTAGTATAGCGGATGTAAACGATCTCGACCTTTTCAACAACTTTATAATAAACGCTAGACTTTGTAATTAAGATTTATTTTATTGAAGTGTCTTATGGTTTTGTTTCGAAAATAATACAGTTTCCCTCAACCCGCAAAAGCATTTATCGTCTTTGTTTAAGCCGAAACGACATGACTGCTCAGCAATTTTCACATGCTCTGTTAATAGTTGAGTGGTATAAAAATCCGGTGAAAATTGAAAGTAACGTCTTCCTAAAAAGTTGGGGATCATTTCAAAAGTGTGGCGCTCAACTGTATCTTTTGTCCATTTGGATTGCCAAATTATACTGTAACCATCCCCCTTCCATTATTTCTACTCACGTTCCCGGAGAACACCAATATCTCTGAAATCTTAAAAATCCAAGACTTATGCTACTGTCTTGTAAATTGGGAGAAATACAAATCAAAGAATATTCTTACACAATGTTTTAAGTGCCAATCTTTCGGCCACCTATCTATTAACTGTCATAAGGCACCAAAATGTTTAAAATGTAGTCAGTCTCATTTTACCAGTCAATGTACCACAGACAATATCCGATGCGCTAATTGCAAAGGGCCACATACATCTCACTCAAAAGAGTGTCCTCGCTATCTTGAACTTTATCAGAGCAGAGTAAGACCCAAACCTAGGGAATTAGTCCCCTCAAGAACTATAGGCGCAGCTACATATGCTCAGGTAGTAACCAATGGGCATCATATTAACAACAGTAACAGTACTAATAGTAATAATCATAATAAAAGTAGGAGTAATATTAGTAGTACTAATAATAATAATAATAATAATAGTAGTAGTAGTAGTAGTAGTAATAATAGTGATAGTAGTAATAATAATAATCTAAATTCAGAAAACCTTTCGTTCACAGATTTACTAATCTTCCTAAGAACATTCAATATTAATAAAATATTATCATGTTTCAAAAGAGTTATAAATAAATTTAAAGAAATCGAAAATTGTGATGCTTTCACTAAGATTGCATCAATTTTAGAAATTATAATAAATGACTTCGCTTAACAGCTAGTAAGCATATAAAAGTAATAGCGTGGAACTCCAATAGATACAAAATTCTTGAGCTTAGCAGTCTGGTGCGTGAGAAGCGAATTGACATAATCTGCCTAAGCGAGACAAAGGTTAACGCTAATTTTAGTTTAAATTGTCCAGGTTACCAAGTATATAGGCGTGACCGAAATGAGAAAGGAGGCGGTGTAGCACTACTTGTAAGCAGCAGACTACTTCATTACTCTCTACCTGCTCTTGCACTAAAGAGCATTGAGGCTGTAGGTGTTGCTCTTGAGGTTGAAAATGATACAATTTACTTCTATTCTGTTTACTCCCCACCAAATAGCGCTCATTTTGAACATGATATAGCAATGCTTATGCACTCGGCAAATAAAGTTATAGTTGCAGGCGATTTTAATGCCAGAAACACCGTTCGGAATTGTTACACTAATAACAAGTCGGGTAAAATCTTATTAGATTTATCATTTAACAAAAATTTCACTGTTCTCTTTCCAAAAGAACCTACCTATATCCCACCTGCTAATCAAATGAGACCCACTGTAATAGACCATGTATTATGCAAGCAATTTCCATATGTCACAAAACCTATATCTCTTACCTGTCTAAGTTCCAATCATAATCCAATTTATTTTGAAATTAATAAATCTTTCGAACAGGTGCCTGAAAAATATGTATATAGTTTTCGGCATGCGGACTGGAATAATTACAGAAATTATATACGCAACACACTAAAGATATCTACACGTCCTCACTCTCCAAGCGAGATTAATAATACTGTCTCATTTCTTAATAATGTTATCCTAAGATCCACACAACTACACATTCCGCAGAAAGCACTTGACACTAACCCCATGACTATTCCTTATAGCATAAAAATGTTAATAAAAATTAAAAATCTATTTCGTAAGCAGCACCAAAAGTATAAAACAACTCGGCTAAAATCAATTCTAAACTTCTTAACACGTTTAGTAAAAACTAAGCTCCTAGAACATCGTAATGATGTGTGGAATAACAAATTAAAATCATTGTCTAAAAGCCTCTGGAACATTACAAAGAATTTCGCGCGCGTACATGTTAATATTCCGCCAATAACGCACAATAAATATATTGCATATTCTGATAAAGATAAAGCTGAATTCTTAGCTCACCATTACTATCAAGTGCATAATCAAAACACAACCCTCTCCACCATATCACATACAAAAAAAGTTGATATCACTGTGCGTAAATATTGTAGCGCTCCGCCAGCATCTGACTCATTAATTAAGCTCGCCACACCAAAAGAAATAAATTATTTCATAAAAAGACTTAAATGCAAGTCATCCACAGGACAAGACTTAATACACACATTAATGCTCAAGAACCTGCCTAAAATAGCCATAGTATACTTGACAAATATAATTAATGCTCTTATAATCACTGGTCATTACCCTAAAATATGGAAAACTTCAACTGTTATTCCCATTCCAAAAGTGGGGAAAGATAGTTCATTATCCATGTGTTCGTTGTTATCGTGGTTGCGTCCTGCGTTTACGTATGGTTTCCGTTAATTGATAATCGTGTCATTTACGGAATAAAAGAATTTACGCGTTACAAAATAGATAATCGTAATCGTTATCTTTCGTTCGTCGTGTAGATTTCGAATATTTCGAATATCGTATTCGTTCGTCGTGTTTTATCAGTTCGTAGTATAGTTATTATAGTTACGGACAATAGCGGTTTTATGCGGTTTATTTTATATTCCTTATCAGCAATAATCTGGTGAGACCTTTCCGTTTATTAATATCCGCAATAATAACTCGTATTAACTCGCTAACTCATTTAAATTGACGATAGATAATTCTCGGACTAATACCCACGCACGTGCGCGTAAATTTTTATTTTTATTTTTTTATTTTTATTTTTATTTTTAGATGGAAACATCAGTCTTACGTTTGTTAGATGGTGTTTTATATCTACTAATCTATAATATTGTCGCCTTGGGTTAAAACTAGTGTCAACAATTATGTTACGCACGCCACAATCATCAATTAATCATCAACAACAACAAAATCCTATTAACGATGAGGATACTGTTATTCCAGTTAAACCCATAGTGGTAACGAAAGCAGGAAAATGAAAATCTTTTTCCATTAAAAGGCAGTTATCAAATAACGATAACTGTACTGAGAATAGTTGCAATAGTTCCAACAAAAAATCTTCCGCATCTTATAAGCAGGATTGTGAGCTAACTTTGAAAACTAGTGACGAGCTTTTCCAAGTGATTAATTCACTCAAAGAAGAGCTCAAGGCTGTCAGAAAGGAAAATACAGCTTTGAAGCAGAAATTAGGAGTTGGAGGGAATCCAGCATCGCATACGTCTTCCGTCAAACATCTTGATAGCGATATAGATCTTAATGTATCACAAATAGACAAAGTATCAGCCCCAAAAATAAAAAAACCACTCCCATTTTTTATCTCAGGATTATTATCTATGAAGGCCTTAAATCAGCTGTTAGCTACCATTGACATCACACCATTTGAAATGAAAGCCCTAGCCAGTGGTGAGCTTAAAGTCACTACAATCTCATCTGATGACTATCGAAAGCTCCGAAATGCATTAACAAACATCTCGAGCTTACCTGACTTAGACAAAAAAGAACTTGGTCCTATCAAATTCCATACCTATCGTTTACACGAGGATAAGCCATTTACTATTTTCATAAGAGGATTACACCATTTAACAGATTTGAATGACATCACTAATGAGTTATTAGCAGCAGGTCACCATGTACTTAATATAATTAATGTACATATCAAGAAAAAAGTTGAAAATAATACAACTGTTATTAAACTGCCATTACTTAAGGTGGAAGTTAAAACTAGTTCAAATAACCGCGAATTATTTGATATACAGACTCTCTGCCATTGTCGTGTCTCCGTAGAAATTCCTAAAAAATTCCTAGCCTTCCTCAGTGTACTCGCTGCCAAGATTTTGGTCATACTAAAAATTACTGCACAAAAACTCCTAAGTGTGTCAAATGTGGCGACTCTCATGCTTCTAGCAACTGTCACTCCCACAATATAACTCCACCTAAATGTGCAAACTGTAAAGGTGATCATACAGCCAATTATAAAGGTTGTTCTTACTACCAGTCAAAAATTTCTCTTGCAAAACCTGCTAAAAAAATCACTGCCGTAGAACGAATTAAAAGCAATTCAGTTTTACCATCTATTTCCAGATTTGTCAATTCTCAAGTATCTTATGCTTCTGTGATAACTCCAAACATTTCAACTACTACTACACCTACTCCTGCTGCTTCTCAATTTTCAAGTGATACTAACAAGTTTATGGAAATTCTTCAAAGACTTGAAGCCTCTCAACAAACTCTTATTCAAAAACTAACAACTCTTGAAGAAAGAGTCTCATCTCTTGAAGACCTTCAAAAAGTATTACCGAAAAATCCGAGTAAGAAAAGGAAAAAATGACTCCTATTTGGCATCTTAAAATTGTATGCTGGAATGCAAATGGTCTACTCCTCAGGAAAATCGAATTTGAGTCCTTCCTTCATATGCATGATATTGATGTGGCTCTACTTTCAGAGACTCATCTTGCCAGCTACATAAATCAACCTACATTTCATAACTATTCAGTCTACCTTGCTAACCACCCCAGTAGAATGGCAAGAGGAGGGGCTGCGGTCGTTGTCAAGAATTCAATTAAGCATTATGCTAATGGTATGTTTGACAGTGACAGTATCCAGTCCTCAATTATATCTATAGAATTAAATAATCACACAGTTAATGTTGGTAGTATTTATTGTCCACCTCGTTGTCCTCCTCGTGAAGCTGACTATGATGCATTATTTAATCATCTGGGTAGATATTGGATTCTTGGAGGAGACTTCAATGCCAAGAATCCAACATGGGGATCAAGAATTTGCACTCCACGGGGACGAGTATTGCTTAAGTCAGCAATTCGTGCTAACTGTCAGATTATTTCGCCAGGAAGTCCTACTCACTGGCCCTCTGACATCAACAAGATACCCGACATAATTGACTTCTTTGTTATCAAGGGTATGCCGGTACATCATTTTAAGGCTGAGTGCATAGCCGATCTTAGTTCTGATCATGTACCCATACTGCTATCATACCTTATCTCACCGGTTAAAATTAATCATCCACCACAATTGGCAAATAAAAGTACTGACTGGGAAAGATTTCGAGAACTAATTGATCTCTATATTAACCTCAATATACAATATCATGTACCGTCAGATATCGATGCAGCAGCTGAAAATTTCTCATCTCTCCTATCACACTGTGTCCAGTCTAGTACTCAGTATTTTGAACAACCACCAACTGAAGTCAGATATTCCAACTTCATTCGTCTCTTGGTCCATCGAAGACGCCAAGCAAGAAAAGCCTGGCAAAGACATCGTACTATTGAAAATAAATCTGTTTTCAATAAATTGTCTAAAGATATTACACGTGCCATTCGTCAGTGGAGGAACAATTCATTTTCCAATTACCTATTGTCTCTTGGCTCCACTAAAGAAGCCAACTACTCATTATGGACTGCCGCTAGGCGAATTCGCCGTCCTACTCGGCATTGTTTTCCTTTGAGGAAGGAAGATAACTCATGGGCTCGGAGCGATTCTGAAAAAGCATATGTTTTTGCCAAACATTTTGAGCATGTTTTTGAGGATAATAGCATTCAATCCTCAATAGCTCCTTCCTGTCCTAGTACATCTAATGGCAGAATTAAACCAACTTTTCCCCTCGAAGTAGCCAAGGTTATTGATAGCCTAAAGTCTAACAAATCACCGGGACATGATAGGCTTTCTCCTGTTGTGTTCAAAGAACTGCCAAAGAAGGGGATTGTCTATCTGTCGACGATGATAAATGCTTGTATTCGTCTACGGTATGTACCTCGCACTTGGAAGATTGCGAAAATGATCATGATTCACAAACTAGGGAAACCAGCCGAGGATCCTGGATCGTACCGGCCCATTTCCCTATTACCTATCATTGCGAAAATCTTTGAAAACATTATTTCACAGCGTCTTCGAACAGTTATTGTAAACAAACATTTGATACCAGATGTTCAGTTTGGATTTCGTGAAAAGCACGCAACCGTTGAGCAAATTCACCGTGTTGTACATACTGCAACTCAAGCACTTGAGAACAAAGAATTTGCTACAGCAGTTTTTCTAGATGTTAGTGCAGCTTTTGATAAAGTTTGGCACCTTGGTTTAATTCACAAAATTAAAAGATATTTTTCACCGGGGTTTTGCAGACTACTCATGTCATACTTAACTGATCGACAGTTCTACATACATTTTGGATCAGCGACTACGCACTACATTAGCATTCGCGCTGGTGTTCCACAAGGCTCTGTACTTGGTCCTATACTCTTCCTACTTTATATTATGGATATTCCTCAAACTCCTGAGACAACAACAAGTCTTTTTGCAGACGACACTGCAATAATTTCACATAGTCGCAGTTATGTTACAGCTGCATATATTCTTCAAACAGCTGTAGACAATATTTCAACTTGGGCTCATACCTGGAAAATTAAATTAAATGACAGCAAGTCAGTACGAGTAGACTTTTCTCTCCGACACCATGGTTACATTCCGACTTATTTGGATGGTAAACCGGTTCCAGTATCTAACTCTGCTCGCTATTTAGGTCTGCATCTTGATTGTAAGCTCAATTGGCACGAGCATATTAGAAGAAAACGGAAAATGTTGGACCTTCTGCTCTCCAACTTTCGATGGCTCCTTCAGCCTAATTCTGAGCTTAGTCTTGAAAGCAAGAGGCTCATCTATACGTCAATTTTCCGACCAGCATGGAGCTATGGTGCAGAGATCTGGGGATCCGCAGCCAAATCTAATCTCGAAATTCTAGAAAAATTTCAAAACAAATTCATGCGTATGATTTCAAGAGCACCTTGGTTTGTCTCGAACGCCCAACTTCGTATCGATCTCAAAATCGATCCAGTTCCTGTTATTATCCACCAGAAGTCAAACAGCTACATTAATCGCCTTTACCTTCATCTGAACGTTGAAGCAATCTTACTATTAGATGATTCTAATGATACCCCACGGCTGAAAAGAAAACATCAGCTGGATCTTATTAATATTTAATTTTATTATTTTTTTTTATAAAATAATTTAACTACATGTGAAATTCTCCTATAATTAGTTATGGTAAATGTAATTAGTTTTACAGTTCCAATAAAATCTTTATAATAAAAAAAAAAAAAATTACCCAAAAATATAAGGCCTATTAGTTTAATCAGTAACATTAGTAAAATAGCTGAAAAAGTAATACTTCAAAGATTAAAACAATTCTCAGATGAACATAGTATTATTAACGAAACCCAGTTTGGATTCAGACCCCAACTCTCAACTGTCATGCAGCTAGCGCGCCTTACTGATCACATTCTTGATCAGTTTAACCTGAACAAACATACTGGACTATTGTTATTAGATGTAGAAAAGGCATTTGACACTACGTGGCACAATGGCATAATATACAAAATGATTCATTATGGCTTTCCCAAGCAACTTATAATGATCATGAAATCGTATCTAACTGATAGGCAGTTTATTGTTAAGGTAAATGATACCTACTCTAGTACTAAAACACTAGCAGCTGGTGTTCCACAGGGTAGTATCTTGGGACCCTTCCTATATATTTTATATATTAATGATTTGCCTCGGCTGAGGGATGTTGATACATCTCTTTACGCCGATGACACTGCTCTATTTACAGCTTCCTATCGAATCGATACAATAACAAACAGACTCGCCAAAAGTTATTACAAAATATACAAATATTACACAAAGTGGAAAATTAAAATTAACACCGAAAAAACGGAAGCTATACTATTTACGAGACGCAGACCGCAAATAACTCACCACATTGAAATAAGCAACAAGCAACTACCGTGGAAACCTCGTGTAACATATCTTGGTCTTACAATGGACAAACGACTCTCGTTCCATGAACACATTAAACACATCACGGACAAAGCGCACTCACGATTATATAAAATTTTCCCCATTTTTCACAAACGCTCTAAAGTTAGTATTTAAAAACAAACTAATAATATATAAAGCATACATGCTCCCGATATTATTATACTCTTGCCCAATTTGGTCCGGTGTTAGTAATTCCACCTTAAATAAATTACAAATTGTTCAAAATAAATGTCTGCGTATTGTACTTAATGCCCCTTACTATACTAAGATAACTGACATGCATGCAGCTCTTCATCAGCGTACTATTCCTGAGCTAGTACAGGAACAAGCAGATAGGTTCTACAGCAAATGCCTGACTAGCCATTGCCCTATCATACAGCGAATTGGAAACTATACTCGCGACTCGCTGACCAGAAAATATAAAAAATATAAACACAAAAGAATTAAACATTCACTTCTCTAGCACCAGATTGTCGAACTACTTAAGTCGTTATTAATAAGTCACTATCCTCATGTAATCTATTGTATCAGTATTTCTTTCTTCTATCCTCTTATTTATTTGTTTAACCTTAATATAATTTGTATAATTTTACCCATATCCTTATTGTACTATTAAGATCAAACTATAATTAATTAATTTCTCTATTTTCGGCTACGCAGGGTTTTTAGTTGTATGTTTTTCCCTGTATAATTATTGTATAATTATAAAATAAATTTTAAGATTTCTTTTGTACACTATTTCCTAAGACGCGTAGTAAGAGCGTTAACGCTGCTCGGTATGAGCATTTTTTATTTACTTATTATTTGCTGATCTATAAAAAAAACATAAATATACTTTATTGAATTGAATTGAATTGAATACTGTAACAATTTTTTAAACAGTTTTTAATTCGTTTGCCATAGGATGCCGTAGAGCTTAAGAAACGGTTTGTATTATTGGTAATAAATAGCTCAGTTCTCGATCTATATTGAAATTCATTATTCTTTATTGCAAATATAACAGCTCTGCTTTTCATTAGTTTTATATCCTCTGCATGCGTTAATTAGAAATTTCCTTCGTAATAAATTTTTTTTTGCAAAAATTTTTATTGTTAACCTTTTAATATACACGCAACAACAGTAACATACAGTACTGTTCCAAGTATATATTCAAAGGTTAACAATAAAAATTTTCTCTCTCAAAAAAAAAATAATTTTCGAGTAATAGCTTTATAGGAAGTGGCTAGTCAAAAAATAAAAATAAAAAAAAAGATTATAGCAACTATTCATCAATTTATTTAAAAAATTGTCGACTGCCTTGAACTTCCTGTGTTAAAATTGCTACTGATGTAACCCAATATTAAACACTGTATTTACAATCATTTAAACAAACAAAATATAAATAACTGTTAAAAAATAAATAAATGCAAAAATAAATAAAAGTTTAATATTCATAAAATAGAAAATGAATATATATATATATATATATATATATATATATATATATATATATATATATATATATATATATATATATATGAAATATATTTCAAATATTGATATATTATCGTCGAAGGTTAAAAATATATATCTTACTAAGCCAGACAATCTCGCACAGAACAATGCAAAATGATAAAAAAAAACACGAGTTCTAGAAAAATTGATACAAATTAAAAATATCGCAAAGGATGAATACAAAAATTAATAGAAAATTATAAGCCCAATTAATTTTAGATCGATTACATTTGAGGATGTAGTACACAAAACGCATAAAATACGAGGAAATAAAGTCCCCGGCTGATTCATTTATTAAATGTTATTTAATAATATATATATATGTATATATATTCTACAGCGTATAATGCCTGTCAATTTGAAATTACAAACTCGTTATTAGAAATATAATAAAATGAAATTTATATTAAGAATATTTTTAGACCTTTTATTTGTTTAATTAAATAATTATGTACGTACGGTTAACGTAATAAAATTATATAGTAACAAATGTTACTTTAGTTACTACGCGAATGACGTTAGAATTTCGTTGGATACGCGCGATCGTTTACTATGACCGTTTAATTCTTTTTCTTCGGACTTTCGTCTTTGATCGATTTTGTTCAATTCTATCTGTTGCTGTACGAAATTGAAGTTAAATGCTCAATCAAAATTCGTTAAATATTAACAAAATTTCCGATATAATTAAAACTGATAACTCGATTAATAATTAATAATAATCAAATCATTTATTTTTATGTTATTATTATTATTTTTTCCTATGTTGTACCGAGAATTATATACTGCAACCAACGGTGATGAATAGGAAAGATAAAAAAGAGGCAAGGAAGAAATATATGCGACTAACATCTCCAGTGAGATAAGTTAGATCAAGGATGAGGTTAAAAAAAGTACAACGAGTCTATTGCATTTAAATTAAGTTGATACATAAGTAGTGCTGTTTGTCAAAAATTAACATTTCTTCAAGTGATCGACAAGGCATTACATCATTTCCGTTTCTTGAATCGCTTGGAAGGGTCGTCCGGTAGACTAAGCGTATACACTCGATTGATATTGGGATTTGAGCTAAACTGTAGTTTATTGAAAAATTTTTGATACTGCTGTACATACACATCGTGGACATACGGTATTTGTAAATTAGAATGAAGCGTCAGGTTTGAGACATATGTTATACGTCAGTTTTATACCCATTTCACTATTCTATCTATATGAATCTGTACCGCTAAGCTAGCATAATACGGATTACTATTAGCAGCAAGGATGGCTATGTCATCGGCAAATGTCGCCAGGACCGTTTGATTCGATGTGGGTATGTCGGCAGTGTAGATTGAGTATAGCAATGGTCCAACTATACAACCCTCAGGTACAGATGAAGTGATGCTAAATTCATCAAAGAGTACGTCGTTTACCCTTACTATAAACGATCGACCAGACAAGTATGACCTAAAGTGCTCATAAAGATTTTTGGGCAGAAACTGACGTAGTTTGAAGAGCAGATCCGGGTGTCAAACCCTATCGAACGTATGGGACACATCTAAGAAGGCTGCACAACATATATATTTTTTTTCGAATGCTGATGATATCCTATCTACTAGTCTATGACACTGTTGCACCGTTAAGTGCGCTATGCGGAAACCGAACTGATGATTTGGTATTGAATTAATTGTTTGAATTAATGGTTCTACACGACATAATATTAATCTTTCTAGAATTTTTGACAGTGAAGCAAGGGGACGACTGATCGGTCGATATGAAGATGTGTCAGTCTGCGGTTTTTCTGACTTGTGTATCATGATGATAACAGATTTTTTCCAATACTTTAGAAAGTATCCGAGTCTTATTATACTATTAAAGATATAGCACATGAATATAACTACTTTTTTTGGTAAATGAGAAAGAATTTCTCCAGTTATCTCATCAAGTCTCCTGGAACCTTCTTTTTAGGAGCTATCTGTATGCAATGTAATGCTCCTTTCGGTGTGACGTGTTTTATGATACTGTGAAATTCTAATGGTTTTTGTGTTTTTGTGTAAGGTGTCTTTCACAAATCTTGAATGGTCTCTGTTAGCGTTAGGATTATACACATTCTAGGATTTTTCGAACACACAATGCGTGCAAACAGGCTGGTGAAAATGATCCTGCAGAGAAAGATCGATGGAAAAAGGAAGAAAGGTGGGCTCATGACACGTTATATCGATAAAATCACAAAAATAGGTGATTCCGATTTTCAACAAATTACGAATCTAGCCCAGCCTCGAAACAAGTGGCGACGTTAGCTTACGTTACATAAGGTCACGGCATCCGGATACGGATAACGAAAAAAGAATATATATATATATATATATATATATATATGTGTGTGTACACACAAAACAGTTAAATAAATAAGAGAAAAATCCTAGAAAATGTTTCTCGTTTATGGCCGAAAACTAATTGCACAATTCGCGGTATAGAGATTATTTATTTATTGAATAATAATCATAATTAAAATTCAAGTCTCTGTTCGATTTACAGATTAATAAAAAAAAAAAAGAAAATAAAAATCATATGCGCAATAATGCGCGAATGGCAAAATACATTTCGTCGCTTAATCACGATACACAACAGATCATTCAAACAACATAAACACCTGCAAACTCCAATCTACGCATAATGTAATTTACCTTCTTACATGTTTGTAAATTGTGAACGCGGCGTATAGTATATAAATGATATCAGAATATATGTAATGACAATAAAACTAGCTCATTATTGAACGAAAACACGTAAAAACTATGAACAAGGATTATTATATAAAGATAGCGTAATAATAATAATAATTAAATTTGAAATACCTTCCTTAAAATTTTATTTAATTTCTCGGATTTTAACGTGGTCGTTTTAGTACAGTCGTTAAATTTAAATATCCCGATGATCTGACCGACGTTTTGAAACATAGTGGTTCTTAATGAAATCACAATAAACTGAGCCATTTTTGTTTGTGTCTAAAGTATAAAAAAAAAAAAAAATTGGAAATTGCGAATTAATTTTCAACATTGTTTAAAGAAAAAGTTTCAAAAATCACACACACACATATATATATATATATATATATATATATATATATATATATGGCCTTTATTTCATTTGGATACACTAAAAATTCATACACAAAATAACTAAAATTGGGCAGCCTCTTCGGTTTTTTTTTTTTTTTACCTTAAACATATATATCCAGCACCCATTTGCTTTCAAATCGTTCTATTTCTTGCTTTCACATCCAACTGGTTTCCACATATTTGACGATATCATCTTTCCATAGTCTTCTTAGTCTTTTAATTTTCCTTTTTTTATCCGACGGAATCTATTCTATACCTGCTCGTTTCCGCATGAGATGACCACACCATCTCCATTTTACTTTTCTTGGTATCTCCACTAGGTCATCTGTTCTTAACTGTGCTTTTAATGCCTTGTTTATGTTATTAAATTTTGTAACCCCTAACATTTTTCTCTCCATCGCCCGCTGTGCAATTTGCAACAATTTTATTTTCTTTATAATACATGACCATGTTTGTAAACCGTAGGTAATCGGGTAAAATACAAGTGCTTTTAATGATGGACTCATTTTCGTATTAAAAATTTCATTCAAAACCCAACATTTTTTCCACTCTATTGCTATCCATCTATTTACTTCCTTGTCTGTTTTGTCTTTGGATGAAATTATTTGTCCAAAATATATTACTTCTTCAATCTATTTTAATTTTTTTTTTTAGTTAATGGTCACATCTGTGCTATTAGTTAATAATTTGTTTTTTCAGTCATTTATACTTTGCTTTCCTTTCTTCTAATTCCTTAAGCATCATCTGTAATTGTTCAGTCGTGGAAGCTCTAAGACACACACACACATACATATATATATATATATACATATATACAGTCGTTATAAATTGATTATAAAATTAATTATAGAAATTCTTTTTACGATCGTCGAAAAACGACGTATAACCCAAATAAATTTCTTCAATAATTTTTAAAAGACAAAATAAACAAAGAAAAGAATTTAAGTATACGTTACTTTTGTATTTAATTGATATAAAATACGGTTGACGATGGCGTTCGTTTGTATGGAGCTAAAAGGAATACACTTAAACATCTATCGAGAGTACGGATATCCACTGAAGATTCATGACGTTATGCACATCGTGTCTACTGATGTTATTTTTATTCAAAGAGGAGATTTCGCAACTATCAAATGATCGATAGTTTGAAGTTCCCCACATTCACATAAGGGACTCGAACCCATTTTCCATTTATTCAATTTATATAGGCACATCTACCTTGTCCCGTTCGGAATCTATTTATTCTGTACAATTCCCGGCGTGATAGGTTCTATTCTCGGAGGTTCTATGCTGAGATCTTGTATTAGATCTGCATTAATAGCTTTACTTTTTGTCCATTTATCTTTTCATATTTCCTTCCAGTTTCTTGACGTGTTCTCCATACGTACTGCCGTTTTTCAGAGGGTGGCTGTCTAGATTTCAGTCGCTTATTCGTTTTCAGTCTTTATCTACATACATTAAGCAGGTCTCTGTATGTATAAAATTTTTCTTAAGTTTTTGGAAAGTTTCTCGTCTGAATTTTGAAGCAGCAATGTGAGCAACAGGAAGCTAGTCTTTATTCGTCGAACTTAATGTGCTGCTAATTATTCGCATTGTGTCTTTCAAGTGGGCACATATGGTGCGCAACACTGCTGAATAGGCGAGCGCTAGAGTTGTTCTCAACACATTTGCAGCTACTCCCCATGCTGTACCGACAAGTTTCCTTACACCCTTGTCTTTATTTTCTGTGTCAGATTTTCAATTGCGATCTGTATGTTAGCATTCTATCCAGTATAACCCCAAGATATATTGGCTTGGCGTTAAAATTTATTTTATTATTTTCTAACGTAATGTTAAGTTCGGACTTTGCCATTTGCGTCGTAAGATGGAATAACGATGACTGTGTTTCGTGCAGGTTTAAACATAGTTTCCACGACTGAAAATATCTGTTCAAGGTTTGTACGATTTTTGTTAATACTTCGTTACATTAATTCACGAATTCACTTTGGTACACGAGCGCAATATCATCCGCATACTGGAATTTCCTCGATTCAGTTGTAGGCATATCGCTGATGTATAAATTAAACAATAAGGGTAGCCAAGATAGACCCTTGCGGCAGACCATTATTCGTTCTTCTAGATCGACTTCTTTCATTACCTACCATTACCTTGAAGACACGATTTATTATCATTTCATACAATAAATATATGAACTTATTGCATGGAACCATTTCCGCTACTTTTAAGAGTAATCCTTCTCTCCATACAAGGTCATAAGCAGATGTCAGATTGACAAAAAACGCGCCCGTCTTTAATTTTCTGTCATAAGCTGATTCACTTATTGGTTCTTCTAGGCCGACTGCTTTCATTACCTACCATTACCTTGAAGACACGATTTATCATTACAATAAATGCATTAACTTGTTGCATGCATTTACCTACAAAAATAATTTTCGATTAGAAGAAGAAAATATAATTTATTTAAATTATAAACATAAAATACAACACATTGTATACTAAGTACACAAAATTACCTTTAGTAGCTAATATAATAATAAGAACAAAGTGCAACCTACAAAAGCAACGATGATATAATACAGAAAATTTTGAAAAAAACCTGTCACAATAAAAAGAAAAAAAAAAACAAATAGTACGCAATTAAGCTGAAAAATGGAAAATAAACAAATATACAAAATAAAATTAAAAAAAAAAAATTTAAGTTAAAAATCGATATTTTAGTCGACAAGACTTGTAGCGCGTATACCGATTACGTAAGTTGGCCGTATTCCATGACTTTATTTTCGTGAATTTTTCGATTTCAATAAAATTTTCTGGCAAGCTTTTTTATATAAAAAAAATAAAAGCTCAATGTTTAGTTGAGAGTGTATATCTCAAATCGTGGCAAACCTGGTGGCATTAAGCGTGATTCTGCGACGATTTTGTAATAATTGTAATTTAAAATATGTACTGTTGAAAACTAAAAACCATGCGGGACATGCATTAACCGTGGACGAATAATATATAGTAGCTTTTTTACTTGTTGAAATATAGGTGAAAGAATAATGAAGACAAACGCGAGTCCGAAGTGACGCCTAAATACCTGTCACATCTTTAACCGATTTAATATTTTGATTGTTAATTACAATTTCCGACAAGGGGAATGGGTGCATTTTTAAAAAAAGAATGGCTTCAGTTTTCTCAGTGTTTAGTTTCAGCTGTATTTACCGATAGCGAAGACGGGGCTTTTTGTAATCTACTATAAATTGTATCGCGTCTATATGAATCACAATACAAGGTCAAGTCGTCTGCATAAAGAACAGTTTTAATACATTAAATTGTAGGTAAATCATTTATTAACAGTAGGAAAAAATACAGACCTAACACACTACCTTGTGGGACTCCAGCGTGATAGGTCCCCATTAAGAAGTTATTAGAAAGATGAGTAACATAGAAAACTCTATTACGTAAATACGATTTGATTAACCTAATGAAATATGTAGGACAATGATATGGGAATATTTTATATGAAATAACATCGTGGAAAAGTCGTGTTAACTGATTTTTCTAAATTAATTAATAATAATTCGGCGTGTTTATCTATTTATTAGTTTGATTAAATATTGCTTTGCGGGGTAAGTTTTTAACGATTGTTGCAGAAATTTCGTCCATACTAGATGATGTCTTATTCGTCAAGGATTTAATGTGTTTATTAACTTCAGAAGGCGTAGCGAAATGTGTTACCTTCGAGGAGCTAGCTGCAACAGTTTGGAATTCCGAATTTTGTGATACACTATTATGAAAAATTCCTTTAACTTGAAATTACTTTTTTTTTTTTTTTTTTTTTTTTTAAATTATTTACAGTCGCATTAACCGTTTCATATACATATCACGTTATATCAATCGGTTTAGATTGTTTCAAAAACGTTATTGTCGCATTTTGTATGGTAATTTGTAGTCTTCGGCATATCGGTAAATATTTCTCGCAACTAATTTGATTACGTGGTTTATTGTTAAGGTTCATTATACCTCATTCGCACGTAGGTCGTAGTGTTTTACTTAATACGAAATTACGGGTTAATCTGGTATGTCTAATTAAGGCTACTGCGACTTGTTTACGTCTTTTATTGATTTGTTAACACGACATTGGTTTTGTCATTGCAAAAAATTTTTATCTTCCGGAAGTGGTATTTTTAAGGATTATCTTCGACTTAAACGAATGTTTGGTTGATAGGAAAATTTGTAGATTTTCGATGCTTCCTTGACAAAAAGGTGGTTTTTCTATATCACGGAGGTAGTTTACAACTGCTTTTCCGTGAATTTCTTTACGTTACACCGAGCGAAAAGATTTTAACGCAATGAATTCATTTAGATGATAATAATAATCATCATCGTCGTCGTCGTATTGTTCATTGCCGATCGTCGTGACTAGCTATTATACGTTTACTTTTTACGTACAAAATGATCTAGCATTCAAGGCACTATTTATATGCGACGTACATGCGCGCGCATATAATGTTATACGGAGTGCAGTGTTATCTCCGTGATATTTAATAATAAAAGAATTATGAAAAACTTTCTATGTCGCGTGTTGGTTTTGAACAGCCAATCGTCGAGTTGACAGTCGAGCACTCTAGCAACCACGCCACCACAACATATAATGATAATAACAAATTCTCTTTTTGGAAATCGGCGAAGATATTTACGATGAAAATTGTGGACAAATACATTCACTTTTATACTCCTTATTGACCACTCGATGAGTTTTCAATTGTTAATTTTTGTACGAGGCTAAACGTAATTACATGCTCGCAGGCGACTTGAATATCCGACAGTACGATCCGAAATTAATATCGGGGTACTGCATCTAACTCCAAGATAGCTCGTATGTAAAAGACACAAGCAAAAATTTTACGTAGGGTAGTTAACGCATCCTGGTTTATACGAAATGACGAATTCTTGAAGGACTTGAAGAGATAAGTTCTGTTAAAGAAGAGATTCCGCAGTTCAATTGCACCAATACAAATATATTAGCAACGAATCTGCTGATAGGCTGTGTAAAATTCAATCGAATACGCAGATTAAATCCTCTCCAGCTTCAACATAGATCCTGATTACTCACAAATCATATAATTGTAGATTTTTTAACGTAATCGTCAATAAGTAGGATCAGCATGTCTATCTTTCTTCCGAGTTTTAAAAAAATCACGTCATCACTGCTGCTTATTGTTACAAACTGCACGCATTAAAAAAAAATTATAACCATAATAAAATAATAATCATCATTAAGTGTCGTCTCCGTATCGGAGATAGGCGACTACTTACCTATACATATTTTGATGTACAGTGTAAGTAGCGTACAAGACAATCATAATATGGCGTTAGCGTAGATAGACACACACACACACATCCGGGAGAACTAATCTTAATCGCTTTGTTGTCACGACACAATGCAGCCCTGCGTGTGTTTGTAGTGTATTACATTGTTACTAGGGCGTGTATATATTTGCGTGGTAGTTTGCTATTGACTTCCAGGCGCCAATATTAGTATTATTTATATTTTTATTTTCTGATGATAACTTTTGCGTCGCCGATCGTATTCGAAGCCACTATCCCGACGGCATAAAAATTAAAAAAAAAAAAAAAAAACAGCCAATAAAATTACTTGTAGAAATATAAATATTACCTTAATATAATTTGCTACGATGAAACTGTTGACATCGTCCAAAGCTGCATCTATTTCATCCATAAAATAAAACGGTGTCATTTTATAATGGTGCAAAGCGAAAACAATAGTTAACGACGCTAAGGTCTTCTCACCGCCGGATAATCGGTCCACGGTTTTCCAACTTTTATTCGGTGGACGAACGCTGTTTGTCAAATCGGACAATTAAAAGAAAAGGAAAAATTCACAATACGAATAAAAAATATATTTTCTATTTGAATAACACGATATACCAAATATTAATAAATCGTATTTTCGATCAAATGAAATATTTCTTTTCTCTTTTTTTTTAATTGGGCTGAAGTCTAATAACCAAAATTACCCATTGTGTGCACTGTTAAAAAATTCAAAAATTAAAAAAAAATAAAAAAATAAAAAAAAAAACGACTTAAAGACTAATTTTAGATATGAATACGTAGGTGGCCAGAGCCATGAGGATATCGTTGTTATTCAGGGCCAATAAGTAGGCAACCGAGTAGGGGGAGTAAATATTTAATTGTAAAATTTTCCTGATAAGGTATACAAGGCACAAGCAAAAATCACATGATTAGCGTCGACTATATTTCCCGCATGCACAGGGCAGTATACAGATGGAGTGAAACTGATAGAGTACAAATGGTTAGGAAGGCAATTGTGGTTGGAACGAAGTCTGACCAGGATTGAAAAGAAAAAAGTCGAGCTGGGAAATTTTTAAAAGGCATAAGAGCGAGAATGGATGTGGAAGGGAGGTTAGGTTGGATGGATTTATAGAAGTTGAACCGTCTTTTACAAAACAGAGGCTTCCATCGATGAAGAGGGTCTGCTCGAGCGGATGCTACTAAACAGGAAGAGGAAACCCTCGGAATGAGAATGCCCTCCAATGTCCCAAGTTTTGCAGTCCGATCACATACTTCATTACCCTGAATACCCTCATGGGCGGTGTTATTAAATTGAAAAACAAATAAATTATATTAAAATGATATATCTATATCTATACTATCTATACTAACTGTAGTGTCTGTCTGTGATTTCCGAATATTTTCATTATAATCACTACATTGGGCTATTTTTATCACACATAAATAGAAAATCAATTTTTTGAAATTTTTGTCTGTCTGTCTGTTCCGATTTAACTTAAAAACTATTAAAGAAATAATGATGAAATTCGCACATATTATCGGATTCGTTATAAGCTTTGTTTCATCTTGATATTATAAATAGGACAGAAATTACAATATTTTAAAGTTTTCAAAAGTAGAAGACAGCGATATCTCTGTCAAATCGTTTAAAATTTAACACGTTTTCCGGTTCGAATGTACCTTCATTACCAACATCGGCAAAAACACGTTTTGTTTCCTTAAAGGCGTAGCCGAAATAACGAACAGATATATATATATATTGTTAAGAGACAGCGATATTGTATTAAAAAAATAATTACACAGGTGAAGACGTGGGTAATTTCTAGTATATATATTATATAATAATAATAATAATAATAATAATAATAATAATAATAATAATTATCAGCTCGTTTCGAGTGTCGTGATACTATGGATTATAAGCCGTGGGTAACTTCTAGTATATGGGAGATATTATCGTCCGTGTTTCGATAAGTCGTGTTCGAGCACGTTGTTCGGTATTATTATTCGATTTTATATTAATTTTTTCTTACGTTCATACACACACATATTCGCAGACGTGGTATAATGTGCGTTTGTTTTTCGTTTATTCAGTAGTTTAGTCCCTCTCTCTCAGATGAACGATCCAGATCCCCCCCGACCCGGGGGGTGACTTCCACCCAAAATTCAATCAAACATACTAATTGGGCTGACAACTAACATGAAATTACCATCATCGTCGCTTTGGATAATAATAATGATGATAATATTCACCGTGATAACAACGTTTGCCTTCGTATATGTACGATAATCCTGCGAACCATTCATCAGACGAACGCGTCAATGTTATTCATGTCTACGATATGATCACGTTTCAGGACAGTGTAAAAGTAGTTCGAGACGCGTCAAATGTGGTAATCGAGAGCGCACGGAAGTCCAATGCAACAGTCAGAAAGCAACGTGTTTATTCTGCGGCGAACTTCATAAGTCCACCGATTCCGCTTGTCCGTAAAGAAGTCGACAGATTAAAATTAATGAATTGTTTTTACGTAATTTAAGTTTTCAAGAGGAGTCTTTCGAAATTCCTAAAGTATCAGCAGGCTAATTTATTTTCTAACAGAACTAGAAATAGGTTTGCTTTATTAAAAGATTTTAATGATTTTCCAGAAAGTTCACACGCCGGTAATGATTGTGAATTTTTAAAATATTCTAGCTTATAAATCTCCCCCAATTTCTAAAAAAACAGACTTCTTTGATAAAAATCAGCTTGATCCGAGGAAAGACCACCCCTTAAAACGACCTATCTCGTCCGATGAAGAGAAAAAGGTCTAGACTGTAAACTGTCTTTTAAAAAAATACCTTTTGAAACCCAAACTTTTCTATCGTCTTATATAAATGATCGAATGCAAAATAGAATTTTGCCCACAAAACCCTTACAATCGGCCAAATTAGATATTAATGATCAAGCGCTTTTAAAATATTTGCGGACTAAATCTAGCTCAGTTAATACAAATGAAAAGAACTTAGAACCTAATGTTAAAATTAAAAATGTCAGATAGTAAAAATACTATAAATAAAAAGTAATTTTCGGTTATCTCTTATTTTATTCATCCTAATCAAAAAGGGAAGGAGGGAGTTTTCTTCTCCGTTATAGTATAATCATATTTTTCAAACATATTGTCTTAATGTATTTCTTTAGTAACAAACGTCTCATCTCTGTTCTTTCATGTCTTCCTTCTTCTAACTTCAGAAAAACTTCACACTGTGCTTAGAATACTACAATGGAATGCTGGCAGCATGCTATGTAATTTATGTGAGTTGGAAGTCTTTGTATCTACTAATAATATCGATCTAATCTTATTGCCTGTGGTTATCTCCTGGGAGATAGTTTTGTATGGGAAATTATAGCTGTTATCGAGATGATAGGTCGATGATTATGGTGTTGTCATTCTAGTGAAAACAAATATTCCTTATAACCGGGAAAAAATTATCATAAAATCATCTAACAATAACACTGAATCCAATGTTGTATCGATTAGTGTCAACATCCAAAATAGTTTAATTTGTTTTATGTGATCAGTTAATAAATGTATCATCCTTTTTATCATCTCTTGAAAGTTTTAATTCGGTACCTATAGTAATTGGCGATGATTTCAATGCATTAAGTTCATTGTGGGGTTGTAATGTTGACAATAATAAGGAAGCGGCTATATTACAAATTCTCTCCGATTCCAA
Organism: Coronaproctus castanopsis; assembly: GCA_032883995.1. Lineage (NCBI taxonomy): Eukaryota > Metazoa > Arthropoda > Insecta > Hemiptera > Monophlebidae > Coronaproctus > Coronaproctus castanopsis. The sequence goes on from CM065054.1 coordinate 39,561,735, forward strand.
CTTTTGTTTATTGAACGAATGGTTCCTCAACTAGAATTCCTCATCCATCACGTACCATGAATTCAGATGATTTAACCTTAGTGTCTTCAAACATGTATCTTGACTGTTCTTGGCCAGTATCTTCCAGCTGTCTTGGAAGTGACCAACTTCCCATTTTAATTGAAATTAATAATAATACTTCGAACTCATCTAAGGAACCGAAATTATAATTCAAGAAAACGATGGAAATTTTCTGATGGTGACTGGAATAAATTTAGATACTTTATGGAACGAGAGATAACCAAAATTCCTATAAAAATTAGCCCTATAGATAATTATAACTTATTTCTTGGTATGTTAACTACCGCCTTAGACCGTTCATTCCCTAAATCATTTCCTTACCTAGGAAATAAAATCTTTCCTCATTGGTGGAACAATGAAATTTGAAAATTAGAGAACGCAATGATATGTTAAGAGCGTTCCGTTCTAGTGGTTCTATGCATTCATATTTTGAGTACAGAACGGTTAGCGCAGAAACTCGTAGATTACTGAAAAAAACTAAAAGAGATTCGCGGAGAGAATTTAATCGCAACACACCTCTTTCTAAAATTTGATCTTTAGCTAAACGGTTCAAAAATAAAAATCATCAACCTTTACCGTTAAAAGCCGACTCCCGGTTTTGATCAATTCACAACCTTTATTACTCCTGCCTACGTCCCTTCTTTTTTTAAAACGAACGGTATGATATTTTAGAAACCATGTCTTATCCCAGCCTATATCAGTAGATGAACCTACTCTTAAAGAATAAAGGTGAAGATTCCGCTCCAGATTTAGATGGTATTACATACTCATCAGTGTTAACACATATAGGACTGAATTCGAAAAATACTTTGGTATATATATATATATATATATATATATATATATATATATATATATATATATATATATATATTTAATAAATTGTTATCCAGCTCTTTAATTCCACTAGGTTTGTCAGAATGTTTAATTCTAACTCCTTTAAAACAAGGAAAATCTCCATTGGAAGCTTTATTTTACAGGCCTATATCACTAGCATCTTGCCTTAGAAAGTCTTTTGAAATGGCAATTAATAACAGACTACTTTGGTGAATTGAAAATCAAAGGATTCTCCCTCATGGGATGTTTGGTTTTAGACCTGGGCTTGGAATTTTAGACTGTATTGCCCAATTAGTTAATGACATTTATCTGTCGTTCTTGAATAAAAAGTTCTTAATTGCCAACTTTTTTAGACATTAAAGGTGCATTTGATAACGTCCCAACATTATATCAACAATTAGCAGCTCTCTAGGTATACCGATAGCATTAAGGAATTGTATTTGTAACCTGGTTCTCTTAACAGAAAGTTACAGTTTCTTAATCCGGTTACTAAGGAAGTAATCGTTAGAGTTACATCTACTGGCCTACTCCAAGGTTCTAAGTCCATTTTTTTTTTTTTTTTTTTTTAATATTTATGTTCACCCTATTTTTAATATTCGACTTCCATCTGATTCTAGGATCTTATCGTACGCCGATGATTTTGTTCTCTTTAATTCTAGACCAAATATTATTCAATATTCACAGCAAATACAAAAGATCTGATAAAGGTGCATATGGAATGAGCACACTGCTATTCGAAGCCTACTTGGCTTCTGCATCAGCAACAGTATTGCCAAATATACCAGAATGTCTAACGGAAATACCAGATTCTAACAGCGAGGAGGAAATCAAAATTCGGATTTTATATAAATAAGGCGATGCGCGAGGATTAAATAAAAGAGATTTTAAAGCGGTTTTCCGTCATTAGTCGTAATGTGTACCGAAAAAAAAAAAAAATGTCAATTTTGAAGGCATTTGTATAAACTCCGCGTTAACTAAAAAATAATAATTATAAGAGACTGGGGTTACCTTAATACGATTCCTTCTGAGAACGGATTTAAGGAATCCTTCAATTCTAGATCGGCGTCGCCGCCTAACGTTAAATACTGATAAAGTTCCTTAACTTTACGCGTGATTAATGTGAAACCGTTTTTAAATTCGTTAATACGTTGTTCGGAAACTTTTTCCAACCATCGTTTATAAAACGTTCTCTTTTCGCATATTTCTTTGTACTCGTTCGCCGCTTCGGTAAACTTCGATTTCTGTCGAGGAATTAGAGAAAACTATATTTAAAAAATTTAAAAAAGCAAATTTCGTTGGTTTTTTATTTTTACTTTCAAACGATCATTTGAATTTTCGAAAACAAAAAACATAAAATAAAACTTACATTTCGTTTTACTATATTTAGAAATTTTCCGGCGTTATCGCAATACTCTATAAAATTTATAATTCGAATTATCCGAATCGATACGGAGAAATTACGCCGGATTTTTACGCGAAAACAAAGAACGTCGAGATAGATATTCGAAAACGCGCGAAATACGAATACACGCTAGAGGAAATTCGATGTCTCGCAGGAGATCAAAAACGATGTTGCGAACGACAAATATTAAAAGAGGAAAATCTTTAACGTAATTAAAGGGGAAAAAAATGAAATTCGTTTTTTTTTCTCTTTTTTCTTCTTCAAATATTTCGTCAGAAAAGTTACGAGGATACTAACGAGGACGACAGAAGAAATTAGCGCGAGACAAGGGGTACACCTCGAAACTCAACCAGATGAAAATACTCAAAACCAGTGTCGGCTACCACCGTGGTTAAAAAATCTAGCGACTGCAATTACGCCTTACCCCTGCTCAATAAACACGCACAATTTTTTTTTAATGTAACGTTAACAATATCAAAGTCGACAAATTGTAACATACGAATACAACAGAACCTTTTAAAACCGTAATCGGAAAAACTAAAAATGACGAACTTAGATTATCGATCCCGAGATAAAAATTGTTAATATTAAACTGAAATATATTAAAAATTTATTTCCGCACGAATAAGTACCAAATTTATACAATTAGAAAAATATAAAAATTTTTAAAATATTAAAACGAAACGATTCGATAAACTCTACGTATAATAGTTAAGTATTGTTTGTTCACAATTTACACGAAACAATCCTCCGAAAACGAAATGATCAATTGCCATGTAAATAATAAAGCTTTATTAAAGAAAAATTCTACGTATATTAACATAGGTCAGTAATAATATGAACATAAACTGGAGAGAGGCGATGAAACAAATCATAGGTGGAAATGTACACAGTACAAAAAGAAACACCGACAGAAATTCAAAGAACTAATCTCGAAAATATAAGTCATAGACACGTAAAAAAGAAAAGAAAAAAAGACGGGATTCAAAATAAAAATAAATACCGAGTAAAACTCGATCGCTCAGATGAAATGATCAATTGCCATGTAAATAATAAAGCTTTATTAAAGAAAAATTCTACGTATATTAACATAGGTCAGTAATAATATGAACATAAACTGGAGAGAGGCGATGAAACAAATCACAGGTGGAAATATGCACAGTACAAAAAGAAACACCGACAGAAATTCAAAGAACTAATCTCGGAAATATAAGTCATAGACAAGTAAAAAAGAAAAGAAAAAAAAGACGGGATTCGAAATAAAAATAAATACCGTGTAAAACTCGATCGCTCAGGTTCTATATGTATATATCGCGATTTTACCAAAGTGACACGTTGTTTATCGTTTCAAAATTGACTATTATAACTACATAAAAAAGTAGCTTATAACATTATCGTTACATATTTCTGTATACATCATGTAAGTAATAATCATAATAATGTTAAAGAATAAAAAGCAGTTAAAAACACTAAATTTGTATTAAAAAACACAAACATTTTCGACTATTAAGCTATTTTAAAGTGTATATAAATAAATAAAAATTTATAAATAATAATAATTATAAATCGACGAAGGACTGAATTAAATATCGAAACAGCAAAATTAAAGTGGTTATTAGAACCCAGATCGCAACTAGATATTAAAAAATAAACTTTTTACAACGCGATATTTAAACCAATCTGGCTATAATGGCTGCGAACTATGAGGATGTTCCTCTAAGAGCAACATTAAAAAATACAGCGCTACCAGAATAAGATACTACGAAGGATAGCTGGCGCTCTGTGGTATGTTACTAACTACACATTGCATAAAGATCTTCAGATACAATATGTGGAACAAGTAATCCAACGAGCTGTTCGCGATCACGAAAATTCGCTGGCAATAAGTTTGCAAGTTCAATCGGCGATTAGAAGCCTGAAGAGAAAACGTATTACTAACTTCAGATAATACTTTCGGGCTGTCATCATTCATAACTTGGGAGTTCTGGTTTTTTTCCCCACCTTCATTACGTCTGGTAGATGACGGGTTAGACACGTCAGTTCTAGATTAGAAAAAAATAATAAAAATAAAACAACGAAAAATAAAAATAAAATGTAAGAATTTAGATGTAAGATATTACATAGAAAAGTAATAACGCACATCTGATTATAAACCAAATAGTATTTTCTTACATTTTCTTTTTTTATTTATTATTATTTATTTTTTATATACGTTTGAAAATAGCTTAATGGCCGAAAAGCTTTTTATTTTTTAATACAAATTTCGCGATTTTTAACTACTTTTTTTTTATTGTTTATTTTTTAAAAAATCATTACGTTCCACACCAGTTCAAATTAAGAATAATGCTACTCACCTTCTGAATATAATCATCGATGGCGCTTAAATTTGGAGATAACTTTTTCAAATATTCCGTTTCTTTTGTTATTATTTCATCTAAGTCTGCTTTGACGACTTTACTAATCTGATCCGCCGTGTAAATTATCAACGGACACCGTTCATCGATATCGTTATTGTCGTCGTCATCATCATCATCGCTGCACTTTGTTTTCGCAACTCCGATATCCGGTATAATATTTAATTTAAGCTTCCCCATCTAGCAAATATGTAAAAATTAAAGAACAAAAAAAAAAAAACATCTTCGTAATAAATCTTAGGAATAACGTAAATTCCGGTTTATAATTGAAAATAATTTTCGAATTAAGATTTTTCCTTTTTTTATTTAAACGAGCACACGATATTTCGCGAGTAGACATAATGGGTTGATCTATTCCAAAAATAGACGCGTGGCGATACATTTTTATATGTAAATTATTTGAAATGATCGAACAATTAACCAAAAAGACGGCGATCGTACGAGATACATCAAAATAACTTACGCATTATAAGCCAACTGCAAGGGACAAACAACAGAAGAGTCGAAGCAGATAAATCTGAAATAACTGATATTAAAAGATATCGTCAAGGGTGCATACATTTAGAAAATTGGTTTCAGCGGTATAGTGGGAAATAGAAAACGATAGGGAGGCTCCTGTATTTGATAATGGATGTTATTACTTTAATTACGGTCTAACACAGTCAATTTTGCGAACGCAATAATAATAGAGAACAAAATGACACTATTAGTTTCGTGTATATCGTAACAGATAATAGAAGCTACACGTGTGTTAATATATATTACTTCTTCGCTGATTTGTCCGCATGTAACCGATATATATATATATATATAATTCACAGCGAAGCTTTCGGGCTCTCAATCAATAAAATGAAAACAAAAGTGATTGTATTTTCCCAAAAAAAGAAAAAAAAAATACTCGGTATGGTTAAGCAATACAGAATTGGAGCGGGTGTCAAATATTAAATACTTTAGCATCAATCTTGATGAGAGCTGCCAAATGAAAAACAAAATTCGATCGAGAATAGAACAGGCAAGACTAATGATCACAAAAATTGAGGACGTACTGACTAGAAAAAAACTAAACCTAGATCTACGGTTGATAATTTCTAAATGTTGTATTTGTTCAATTGTGGTGTACGGCTCAGAACTATCTAAGTATCAGTTATGACAAAATATTATGGACGGAAAAATTGCTGGCAAGAGATCAGTAGGACATCCTCAAAACTCATGGATGGTAAACTTACTGGTTTGGGTGTTCATTGATTCAATTTCTTCCGTACAACTATGTCAAAAGAGACTGTAGCCAAGAAGATCTCGCCAACCTTCGTAATGGAGACGGTGGGAAAAAAATAACAACTTCCTCAAGTTATCTGACATCATTGTAATATTTAAATAAATATAATAATAAAAGATGTATTGTAAATATATAAAGTTAAAATTGTTCGCATGGAGGACCCCTTGTTAATCAATATGACTTTTATACAAACACACTTATATATATATATATATATATATATATATATATATATATATATATATATATATAAATATCATACTTTCTCCTGAAGCAAATGAAGAGAATTTTCAACTTTTTTAATCGCATCTTTAATATTCTTTATCTCTTTTTGTTTTGTTATATAATCCATTCTTAATGTATCATGCTCCACATTATCTTCTTCACACTGCTTTTCCTTTTCCTTACGAATTGTGTGAATTTTTTGTAATTCTTCCTAAATAGGATAAAGTATTTAAACATATAATTTCGCCGTTTACCAAAATATACACATTAGTATATACATACAAACATACATACATGCACACAATATAAGACAAATATAACTACTTTGTTTATTTTCAAATTTTAACCAAATTAGTATTCTGATTTGCTAAATTAAGCGATATTTTTATATTCCGATTAATAAACAACGAATGCTTGCACGTAAAAAAATTATTTCTGCCGAACGTAATCGAATATTTTCGTCGAAAACATACAGCCTACTAAGCAATTCGATGGTCGTTTTCGAGTTGGTCTCTACCAGGAACAATCCGTGCCGATTGTCTTAATCGTCCTGTCATTTCTGGCTTTCTGACGGATTGGTTCCCAGAGAGGTGTAAAATTATTTCTACAATTTCACCACTGATCACGATTGTAACGTAAATTTTCCGACAAGTTGTTTTTTGGCAAATATTAGAACGGGCGCTTAATGATTTTTTGAAAATAAATTTAGAATTATTGCATAGGATTTTTTCCGTAACAAATCTATCAAATTTTTTACATATAACAATTATTTCATAGATTTAAAAAATTATCACCGGAATATTCGAAACGGTAACCGAGATGTAGACTTCAATTATATTTACTAACACATACGCGGTAAAAAGCAAAATTATTATCTTACAACATTCGAACAGTGAATGCGATCGAGCTGAAATTTTCAAGGTACATTAAATATAAGCATCGACAAAAAAAAATGAATTTTTCGAAATTATATTGCGGGTTGTACTACTCAGGGTCGAGCTCAAAATTTAATAATTCTTAATTTCCATGCAGCACATTTTTACGTATTATATACATACATACATATATATATACACACACACATGTATATATACACACATACACACGCACACACATATATATATATGTGTGTGTGTGTGTGTAAATAAATAAAAGAATTGTTGGTTTAATAAGATAAGATATAACCTCTAGTAGATTTAATTTCTTTTCAGACGTGGTAAAATCTTTTAACACAATATTTTTTTCACTCTTACTGTCTTCCAATTTTTTTTTAACATTGACCATAGTTTCCTCTTTAGTCGCGATCACAGTGCGTAATTGTTTCACGCGCCTGGGTAAAAATAAAACAATCAATTATTAATAGAAAAATTTCAAACATCCAACTAATGTTCTCCTATCGCATTGATTTATGTTAAGCGACAGTAATTATGAATAACCTCATATTCAATTAAACTAGATAAAAGCTTTCCGTCAGTTAAATCGGTTTCGCGGGTTATTAAAATTATTATCATGAAAAGAAAACATAAATACAATAATAATAAAAAAGCAATATAACGAATATAATTATTTCTTATTACGAAATAACTTATTGAGTTCAATTTACACGCGGTGCAGTTATTATTATTATTTGTAATAAAAATAATTATAATTTTTATTTATTTTTATTATTATTTTATCGTAAGGTAACGTTTTTATTTTATTTATAGTTCTCTATTATTTGTTGTTTGCAAATAACCTTAAAAATTAATTACGTTCACAAATACAAATTAAAAAGCATCCACATAATTACTTAAATTTACCTTTCGGTATATTATTTTCGCGAAATAATGTGCTTACATGCATCATTATCGTCGTCGCATAGCCCGTTGCCGAACGTACAAAATTCAAGTCACTAAATATACACACAGTAGGTGTACACGCATATTGTATTAAACGGAGCGGAGTTACCACTGCGTCCACCGCAATAATTGGCGTATATATATATATATATATATGGTGATCCAGAGAAGACGGATGGTTTTGTTTTTTGTTTAATAACTCAAAAATTACTCGAGCAAAAGTTTTGAATGAAATTTTATTAGAAATAGGAAAACGAGAGATTAGCTTACAATCATTTGTGGAATACAATATCGTTCAATGACTGCCATTTGCAACAATACATTCATTTAGTGTTTTTATAACATTTTGGAACACTTTTTCGAGCATAGGCCCATGAATTTTTTTGCATTTCTTCAGAAATCTGAGTTTTCAGATCATCCAGACGTCGTGGACGTGTTTTGTAAACGCGGCTGTTAATGTATCCTCACAAAAAAATCTCGTAACTTTGAATTCTTTTCGAAATTCTCTTTGCACTGTCGTGATCAACTCACGCCAAAAATAACGTTCCACTCAAAACGCGCGCTTCTCTTTATATGATATTATGATCACTGAAACTGGACAAAGTCGAATCCCTCGTGTATACTCTAAACGTGGAGCACACGGTTTACGTTGTAGCAGTATTACCAACTGCATTATTCAGAAAATAAAACCATCCGTCTTCTCTGGGTCACCCTATATATATATATATATATATATATAAAAATCTATATCTATACTTCTATAGTAATATATAAAACTGTAATGTCTGTCTGTGATTTGCGAACATTTTCATTATAATCATTGCATTGGGCTATTTTTATCACACATGAACAGAAAATCTATTAAAGCAATAATGATGAAATTCGCACATATTATCTGATTTTTTATAAGCTTTATTTTACATTGATATTACAAGTAGGACAGAAATTATAATTTTAAATTTTAAAAAGGTTAAACCGTTTAAAATTTAACACGTTTTCTGGTTCGAATGTGTACCTTTCACTGCTAACAACCGCAATACAGACCACGTTTTGTTGCATTAGGGGCGTGGCACAAATAGCGGACGGATATATATATATATTGTTAAAAGAAAGAGACATCGATATTGTATTTTAAAAAAATAATTACACAGACAAGCCATTAACGTCTAGTTATCTATATATATGTTTGCACTGGTTTTGCAGTATTTTTTTTTTTTTTTTATTATTATATTTTTCATATAATTTTTAAATTGTAAATTAAATATAAAAATAAGTATACGTAAATTTTTTCTAAGGATAGCATTATTTGATGCTGTATTATTTTTTATTATAAACAATTTTTTTTTTTAAATGTTTGATTCTGATATCTACACGTAATATATATACACACACACACACACACACACACATATATATATATATATATATATATATATATATATATATATATATATATTATAATAGCAAATTTTTATTAGGTTGCCACAAATTTGCATGTAAAATGAAACTGCATAATTTAGTTACAGTTGGCGAACATTTTTTAAAAATGCACAAGTTATATTTGTCGATGAGCACGAAAAGAGATCTTTTCGTTTACTCATAATAAATTGTTTTTTCGTAATTATGACAATGAAACTATAAATACTAATCAGCAAATAAATTTTTACTCAAAATTACAAAATTTACTTCAAATCCAGTTTATTAACCACTGAATTTAGTTAATTTTAAGTTTTCTAAAAAAATTGTGTAAATCTATTGAAATCGCGTTTTAATATATAAGTATTCAATACTAATTATTTACACACACACATATATATATATATATATATATATATATACATATATGTATGTATGTATGTATGTGTGTGTGTGTGTATATACGTACGAATTATTGAACACACATTTGTAACTTAGTAATTTCCATTGAAAGCTCATAATTAGACGACATAATGTTTTTTTCTCTTTCTATTTCCTGATCTAGTTCTGTTTGTGGACCTTTCATCGTTTCATCATATTTTGTTTTTATTTCTTGGTTAACAGTTTCGATTTTGTCCGCGAACGAATTTAATACATTTTCCGCTTCCATTAATGCTAATGAAAAATATAACCATATTAAGTTTTGATACTTTAAAAATACTTTGTACGATATTTTAGCAGCGTAAACTGTAGTCATTTTTGAAAAATAAATAAACAGAAAAGTTTTTATATAAAAAGGCCGCAACGGTTTTCGGCTAAAAATAAGATATAAAGTATAAATATGCAAATTATAGAAAATATAAAAGGAAAAATAAAAAATTCAATAAAATGTAAGAAAATACTCAATTTAGATGTACAATATTACAAAAAATAGCAATACGAAAAAACAAACAGATCGATTATAAAATAATCTGATAGCGAATGTTACTATATATATGCCTATATAGCCTTAAAAATACTTAGAATAAATAACCTTTTTTGGCATCTTCAATTTTTTTTGATTGCACAGACAAGACCGCAGGATCCGGCTTTAATTCTTGAAGTCTATTCTTTTGCGTAATTATTTCATTTTCCAATTTAGGTTTATCGTTGAGAAGAATCTATTTTTGCGAATAAAACAGGTCGGTATGATAAAAGAAAAATATAATAAACAATTTAATTCGAATATAAAAGGGAAATAATTACAAATAAAACAAAACAAATATGTCGAACTAATAATAGAACCATTAATATGTCGCATATATAGTTGACCAAATATAAAGTGGCGACGATCAAGTAACAACGATGCGAGAAAAATCACGGTTAGCGAGAATGGCTTGTCGACGAACGCCTCCATTTCTGTCTAGTTTTTAGCTGTCATATTATTATAAAAATATATCCTACCAATACTGTTTCGTGCGTGTGTTGTATACATGTTCGAATGAATATAAATGAGCGAATATGTACACACACACATACAAATATATATATATAAAGAAAAATCACAAGACGTCACAAAAATAAGTAAGTCACCATATATCAAAATTGCTTTCATTACAAGTTTCTCCGGTGTATAAGCATTACATTTACATAAAAGTATAGTATGTATGTAGGATATAATAAAATGAAAAAAAAACATATTTTTATAGTATTGATCTTGGAAAATCCTTAACACTGTCTAAAATTTAAAAATTAAATCCCATTATTAAATGCGTGTGATGCGGGGAGCACTGTGAGAAGATTTATATCTGCAGTCTGTAATTGATTCGCTTAATAAAGTCGGTGCCGCTAATTAATATGATCTAGGTATTCAGCCGTTAAGTCGACTCCTCCTAAAATAAATTTCGATCACCACATCTGGTTGATGGCGAGAGTCTCGTCAGTTCTAGATTTATAAGAAAGGAAAAAAAACATTCGCAGATGACATAGCTATATCGGCTACGAATATAAATCTGTATTCACGAGATTGGTTCAGTAAGTGGCACATCAAAGCTAATGATAGCAAATTTATACAAGTTGCGTTTACCACAACGTAAATTGAATTATGCTCCACTTTCACTAAACAACAAAAAAGCTAATTCAGTCGAGTACCTTACGTTTCACCATAAACAAAATACTAACTTGGAAAAACCATATTACAAGTAAACATTAAATTTACTGTTCAGCGGACATCGCTGCTATCACTGGAGTCAGAGCTACCGTAAAAAAGACCGCAACGGAATATAGCTATTCGCGCATTATATAATACAAATGTTACGAAAATACAAGCGGTTTCAGACAAAAGTAGTGAGATGTATATCGAAGTTGCCTGTCAGTACAGCAGTAACTATGCCACAAGACTTCAGATTCATCCGGATGAACTGGTAACGGAGTTACTCCACTATAACGAACATACGAGACGCCTAAAAAGACATTAGTCGCAAAATCTAACCTTGTGGTTTAATTCGATCTGAAATAACCAAATTTCAATGAGTGTTATTCTACACTCAAAACTCCTGGTCTTCTATCTCGAAAGCGAGCTTTCATAAATTACAATTAATAAAAAATAGGTGTATAAGATGCCAGTGCCTCAAGTTATATCGGAATAGTGGACATGTATGAGGTATTAAATTTATCTTTTATTTGGGATTATATTTTTACTATAACTCGTAAGTTTTGCGGTAATTGTATATTGCATGAAAATGAGTATATTTCAACGATCAGAAAGTATGATTCCAGACAATTACAGTTTATGTACACGAAGTATAGGTGTAGACACCTTAAATATACTATAAATTAATAATATATGATAAAATATAATCTGCTAACAATCTTTTTTTTTATGTGTGTATTTATATTTATATAGGTGTGTATATGTGTGTTAATTATCTATCTTTATTATTATTATTATTGTTTTCCATCGAATAATATGCTGATTTTTTGTACGCTTAGTGTGATACAAAGCGTTTTATTGAGTGCTTCCCCACGCGAATTTTATTCGTCAAACTAGTAAATATGCTAATTTCTATTTACAAGAAATATTATATAAAGAATTTAAGTTATCAACAGTAAGGATATTATAATTACAGTATGCTTAATTTTTATTCTTTGTACTATTGTTAATTTATGTAAATCGATAAATATTTTCCTCTTATTCTATTTTCTACTACTCTGAAATAAAATTTTGCTTATTGTCTCCACAAAAATGTATTCAATATGTAGAAAACGTCAGAAAAAGATCCTATTTCATAAATCATTTTTATTTCTTTAGTAGATTAATTAATAAAAAAAAATGGTTCATTACTTTCGACATAATATGAAGAGAAGGGATATTTGAAATCTCATTGCTACAATTCTGTCGATCAATAAAGCCATCACTCAGATTTCAATCAACTTTTACAGAATAGCAATGTAGATAGATCACGATATATATATATATATACTAGAAGACCCGGCCACCGCGTTGCTGTGGCTAAGGTTTTTGTTTTTTGTTGTATTACATTGTATTAAACTATTCAAGGGGAGTGGTAGGAGAACATCAATCACGGAGACCACTATGCTTTTTTACATAGATGCCATTTATACAATCGAAAAAATTTTCATATTACAAAGTTGTTAGTAAATAACATGTGACACTTAAAATTATGAATGAGGTAGGTAGGGCAGATAGTTTTAAATCTTTAACAATAATATTTATTATTTTGAATTATAAATACTTTTAATTTTAATTTAATTTAGCAATAATCGGTGCATAATATTTTTGGTTAACCTGTCTTTAGTTAACACAAATAGATTCGATGGTTTTCCTACACGTGAACTTGCAACATATAGTTGTCCACGAGAAAAACATGGATTTTCTAAATCTAAACCACAAATGGACATTGCTTGGCCTTGAGACTTGTTTATAGACATGCAAAAGCTAAACGAATTGGAAACTGTAGCCTTTTGAAAGGTATCGTAGAATCTGACGGTATTATTGGAATACGTGGCAACAGGACCACTTCTCCTTTAAACTTTCCAGTTAAAATGATTGCTTCAAGAATATTTCCGGTGATCTTTTTGATGACCAAACGCGTACTGTTGCATAATTGAGGTGGATTCAAATTGCGCATGAGAATAAGAGGTGAACCAATCTTTAATCGAAGATTATGTGGTGGCATTCCAGGTATATCAAGTGAATTTAAAAACTTAATTGGAAAATTTACACTTTCATTTCCATCAACAACATTATCGATTGATTTAAAAGACATCAGATCGCCTGGTAACAACTTGTATCTGGAAGTTAATTTCGTCAACGTTAACATTTTTGCCTGCCAAAATAGCTCGATCACTGAGCCAGTTATGATTCAAGTAATTACTCTGTATATCCGGAAAAATATTCTGAATCAATGCATTTTTTCCCTGAAGAACAGTGCAGAAATTGTCTGACAGTTTAATGCATTGCGTATTTGGTTGCAATTCTATTTTACCGTTCTCAATATCTAGTAATTGTTCGGAAAATATTTGTGCTGATGGATCATTTTGCAATTGTACGCGCATGTTTATGGTCAATCGAAGTGTTTCAATACTTCGCCATAAGAATGATTATTTCAAACATGCATTAATTTCATCCGCGAAAGTAGAGCGAGGTATAACCGGTAAGGTCTGTTGGAAATCACTAGATAAAAGTAAGGTAGCACCACTGAAAAGTTTATCATTACCTTTTAAATCTTGCATAGTCCTATGCAATGCTTCGAGTGAATATTTGTGAGCCATTGTGCACCCATCCCAAATTATAATTGAACTCTTCCGCAACACTGCAGATATATATCCCATGCTAAATGGATTGTAGACACGGCCGAGCCCAAATCGGCCAGAAAAATTTTCAAGATCAAAAATTGAATTTTCAACTCGCGATTTCTAATTTTTAATAAATTTACTCAATTACATAAATTATAGATCTCTACGTCTATTTTCGTATAAAATTGACCCGAAACCGCTATCTATCATAGGAGCCCTAAAAATGGCCCAAAACCCCAAACACGTTTAACCCATATTTTCTCGATGGCTATTTCACCTAAAAATACGCAACTATCATCGTTGGACGCGTATTTTAATATCGCTTAATTTTTGTATAATTCTTTTCTGAAATTCCTAATCGTTTCCGATTTATCGCAAATAAAGTCGATTTTGAAAAAACCGCAAGGTGTAACCTTTTGAAATTTTCGGTTTCAATTTGAATTTTTTTCGCGGTTTTTTCGCTTTATACGATAGATCTTATATAGAAAACACATATTCAACCGTTAGAATCGTTTAAAAAATTTTACGTCGCTCGCTATGCCTTGCCAAAGGTGGCAGGTCAGCGATTTTAGAAAAGTCGTAACTCGGGACCTATCGATTGTAATGAAAAACGGTTTTCTGTTTCGAATTCGCCATTTTAATATCTATCAAATCGGTTCTATAAAAATTTTTCCAAATTCGAAATTTTAATGAGTAAACCCCAAAACACCCCTGAAATTTTTTTTAATTTGGACGACGACTTAGTTAAAGAGGTTTTTTTTACGACGATCAAATTAGGTAATAACAATTTTTTTCGTATCTCTAAACGTAAGCGATTTATAGTCGAAAACAAATTCGCTATATAAATATAGATATATAATTAACATTGGCCCGTGCTAAATGTATTGTAGAATCGGCCGACAGAAAAACGCTGGCAGAATTTTTAAAAATCAAAAATGAAATTTTCAACTCGCGATTTCTCGTTACCGGTTAATTTTAGTAACATTTACCTAATAACGTAAATGATAGATCTCCACGTTTACTTTCTTTTAAGACCAATCCGAACCCCTTACCTATCATAGGGGCTTCAAAAAGGGCCCAAAACCCTTTAACCCCAATTTTCTCGGCGAGTATTTGCTATAAAAATACGGCAATACCATAGTTAGACGCGTATTTTAATCAAGCGTAACTTTCTAAACAATTTTTACAAATTTAGAATCGTTCGTGAATTACTACTAAAAAAAAAATCGAAAGGTGTGTCCCCCCTTTTGAAATTTTTGGGTTCGGTTTGAAATTTTTTTTCGCGGTTTTTTCGCTTTATACGATAGATCTTATATAGAAAACACATATTCAACCGTTAGAATCGTTTAAAAATGTTTACTATCCACGCTATGCCATGCCAAATGTGGCAAGTCGGCAATTTTGAAAAATTCGTAACTCAAAACCTATCGATCGTATTTGAAAACGGTTTTTTGCTTTGAACTTATCATACCGTTATCTATGAAATCGGTTCTTACGAAATTTTACAAAAATCTAAATTTGAAAATGTGCCCCCCAAAACGTCGATTGCGACTATAAATTGAGATGTAAGCTACCCTATCTTTCAAGTTGGATCAAACTGCACACAGTGTGCAAATTTGATTAAAATCGGTTAAGTAGTTTAAGAGTCCATCGCGGACAAACAATGTTACACGTAATTTATATATTATATATATATATATATATATATCTTCTTCTTCTTCTTCTTTGCCTGTATTACATCATTGTGTTGATGTAGGCCTCCCTTAATAATTTCCATCCACTTCGATCTTGTGTTTTCCGAAGCCACTGCGTTCCCGCTGTGTTGACAATATCGTCCGTCCATCTTCTGTTTGGTCTTCCTTGGCTTCGTTTTCCTCCATATGGTCTCCATACCACCAGCTCTTTTGTCCATCTCCCATCACATTGTCTACCGATATGTCCAGCCCATGCCCATTTATTCTTCGCTATTCTTTCACCGATATCTTCGAACATTGTTTCCCTTCTGATTTTTTCTGATTTTATTTTATCTTGGAGTCTAATTCCTAGCAGTGTACGTTCCATTTTTCTTTCAGTCTTCCTCATTCTATCAATTACTTGTTTTGTTAATGGCCATGTTTCTGTGCCATATATCATTACAGGCATTACACACTGGTTAAATATTTTTGCCCTGTTTTCTTTACTAATTTTACTTTTGAGCATCTTCTTTATTTTGTGATATGCGGCCCATCCATGTGTTATTAATACCATGAATATATATATATATATATATATATATACAGTGCCGACGAGCATAGCGCGTTGAGTACGGCGGCTTTCCGTCTAACTTCCGAAGTTAAGAAACGGTACTTGGATGGGTGACCGCCGGCTCAGTGTGTTGTGTTGTGTTGGTATCTCCCAATTTGACGGGGCCGCACGGGAGATTAGGCTATTTTCTCCCCAATTTATTGATTGGGGAGACCTACGCCCAGCAGTGGACCGATATAGGTTAAAAAAATAATAATAATAATAATATACAGTAAATTCTTGATTGTCTGCTTTGCGGATTGTTCGCAGTCTTTCTAGGATAGATTTTTTTTTTGTTCTAGAGAAAAAACACGAACGAAAGAACCAGTCGTCGTTACCGGAAGTCTGTATGAGTGACAATTCTCAAACCGCAATCTCATCTTATTTTTATTTTTTGCTTCAACGTTTCACTGTCTCGTTCACGTTAGTTTTGTCAACTTGGCCGTAGTAGGTAGTACGTTTATTTACTAAATCGTGACCATATTTATTATAGCAGCGTGCTTATTTCGTGATTTTATTTTATTTTAAAATGACTGATAAAAGTAAAAAAATAGTTTTATCAATTCAACAGAAACTAGAATAAATAAAACAAATTGAAAATGCCGCTTAGAAAAAGCAAATTGCCTTGCAGTATGGAATAGGAGAAAATCCACTGTTAGGGACGTTTTAAAACAAAAAGAAAATCAATCGGCGTCCATATCGGACAACTCCTCGTCGATGAAAAAAAGAAAAACCGTGAAAAAAATTAGTTACGAAGAATGCGGAACTATCTTTATAAATTACATCACATGCATATATATATGTATGCATGCACGTGTGAACAAACTATAAATAAACTTTTTGCGTTGACTTGAATTATTTTGTTGACTTTTTGAAAATTTTGCGTATTATCCGTTGCCACGCCATATATATATTGATTGTCATGCTGCTCGTTGTTGCCAAACGTTGTGACTAGCTGTTGTACGTTTATTTTTACGTACAAAATGAGCTAGCATTCAATACTATTTATATGTAACGCAGATGCGCGCGCATATGCAAATTATGTTATACGGAGTGGGGTGCTACTGCCTTCTCCGTAATAATTAAGAATTAAATAATGATGAAAACTTTCTATATCGCATGTTGGTTTCGAACCCCCGACCGTCGAGTTGACAGCCGCTATACATATATATCTGTGACATTGGGTGGCGTGGTAACCGTGGATAATCGGCAAAATTTTTAAATGGCAACAAAACAATTTATATAAAATTTCAATTTTTGTTTTTTAATACATTTATATATATATATATATATATATATATATATATATATATATATATATATGTGTGTATATAATTATTTTTACCTGTATATCTATGCTCAGTTGTTGAATTTGTACAGTTAATGCAGTCACCTCCGGGCCCAGAGAGGAAATAAGTTTTTCTGATTCAAATTTAGAATGTCGCACTTCAGATAACGTCAATTCTAACGCCTTTAGTTGTTGTTTTAAATTTTCCGTATCATGTTTGGATAATGTTAAACTACTGCCCATTTTACCTTTTATTAACATATCTTTATTATCACCACCGGTCATGGTACCTGAAGGTAAAATATGAAAAAATTTTGAAACTAGTATAAACATTTTTTAAAAATATATAAGAAATGCATAATTTAAAAAATAAAAAAATAAAATAAACGTAATACATATATGAAAAGAATAAAATATAGCAAGAATACATGTAGTGCTCATTATGATAAAAATATGTAATTCGACTATTAATAAAAGTTAACTGCAAAAGTGTAGATTTATTTTTATTTCTTAAATTTATAGCTAATAGTTTTATAGATTTTAATTTTGATAACGATATACCTTAAATATATGTGTAAAACGTTTCCTTGGTAGGTACATACCGAATGAAAATAAAATCAAATCATTCCTTATATTTTTGCTAGTCACAGTACAATGAATTTTAAAAAATCCTCGAAATATAACTATATAAACCAATTAAAATCAGTCATAAGGTTGTAACTACGAACTACCCTACCATCAAAATGTGAAATTTTATATATATATATATATATATATATATATATATATATATATCAAAACAGATTACGAGAGAATTGTCTTAGCAATAAGGCTCAAAGATCGCAAGACGATTACATGTATTAAGGAATTAGACGCAATGAAGCGGATTGCCAGGTTAACAAGACAAGAGTATGAAAGATGTACAAGGGGATATTAGAGTAGTGGTCAAGTGGCAGCTTGCGTCCACGTGGGAGATCTATGGCTAGGCTGCGAGATGATGTTGTTAAATGGGCAGGAAGTAATTGGATCCGAGCTGTACAATGTAGAAGTCGTTGGAAAACTTTGAAAAAGATTTTACGATTATCTGTTGTTTTTTCACATTTCGTTATAGAATTTCATTAGTTATAAAGTGCATTCTCAACTAATTATCATTTTTTTTTTAATTAAATAGAATTCGAACATGTTAAACCAATTTTATTTAGTCTAAAAGATGTGCAAAAAATAAAAATAAAAAATGAAGTACGTTTGTGTCATTAGATTTTACAATAAATTATAATTTTATATCAGAGCCTCCTAGATTTGCTTGTCACGAGCCGCAACTGGGTACCAGAGCATTCTAGGTGATAATTAAGAGTAATGTAATAATGAAAAACATTATAAACTTTTACGTCGCGAGTTGGTTTCGAACCCCTAACCAATATATTACACTGCTGTGAAAAAAAAAATATATATATATATATAAACGAACATAATTTTTAGGTAAATTATAGAGATAAGAAGTAGACTCGAACGATTAACGCGACCATTGCACAGGTCGTGTAAAAATTTTAACGAAGATGCATAATCACTTGTACGTTGTCGCATAGTGAAATATGCGAGATATGGGAACGAATTCGAAGGAAAATTTATCTATTTTAATAAAAATTTCTGTAATTTTAATATTCATCATTATGCTAATGAACGGTGAAAAAGTAATGCTAAAAATGAAACAAAAAATAAAAAATCTATTTTTACCGCTAATTTCAATTATCTGCCCTTGTAAAGTAACAACACGTCTTCTAATCGTTCCGTACGCAATAACATTCGCTTGTTGAATATCAGCAGTAACTAGCGTTTCTCGTAGCACGTGATAAAAAGCAGGGCGTAGCGATTGATCTCGTACTTTGATCAAATCAAATAATCTCGCAGCAGGCTGAGATCTACATATATATAAATTTCAAACCAAGTTTATTGATTATATTGCACACAACACACACGCATATATATATATATATATATATATATATATATATATATATATATATATTTGAAAAACAAAACAATAAAGCTTTCCCTTGCCCATTGTCCCTACACATGCCATTAACACACACAAACACACACATATATATATATATATATACACCGCTTCAGATTTTTTTATGAGGGCACCTTAGCGTTTACAAAACACGTCCACGAGATTTAGAACACCTGAAAACTCGGATTTCTAAAGAAATTTTGAAAATTCACCGACCTATGCTTGAAAAAGTCTTACGAAAATTCTGTAAAGACTGAATGAATGAGTTGTTGCAAATGGCAGTCATCTGAACGATACTGTGTTCCAACAAATGATTGTAAGCTGATCTCTCGTTTTTCTTATTTTTAAATAAAATTTCACTCAAAAAATTTTGCGAGAGTAGTTTTTGAGTAATTAAAAAAAAAAAAAAAAAAAAAAGTCAGTCTTGTGTAGGTCACCCTATATATTAAGAATAAGAATCTTTTTCTAATCATTGAAACCAGCCTTTATAAAAAAAAATTAGCTTTTTACGCACCCGAATGACTAACTACTGATGCCAATTTAAACACAATCTTCGATTTTGATGTAGGTCAACCACGGGTATTTCGAAAACCAATTAATATTTTTAAATTATTTAAAATTACAATTAGAAAAAAAAAAAAAAAAATGAAACTAACTCTGGCGATGAATTGATCTGTTTCGTGAAATCGCGTAATTTGTTTAAAATTATAAAATTTGCTCGTCCTTTATTAAAACGTTTCAATTCTTCGATACATCTTTTACTAGTTTCGACCGTATCGACGATAATCGAATCCAACTTAGAGCACGCAACTGATATAGCGATATCGTACTTCGAATCTATCGCTCCTAAGTCACCCTGTAACGAGAATTCGGACGAATAAATTATCAGCGCGAAATTTAACAATTAAAAATCGTCTATATAGTTAAAAAATGTTACCCAGGTATACGTTTAGCCGTGTTACTTTTTAGTTTTTGAACACTAAACTTTCAATTTATTTTCAGATCAATTTGTAGTTAAAAATAACGGTTAAATTTACAACGAAAAAACAAGTTACGCAGGAATACGTCGATCGTTAATATAACGATTAAATTATTCCAAATATAAATAACGAGGAACGAAGTTATTATCGAATCGCGACAATAGACCGTAAAAGTTACTTATACATTCGTCTGAATAACTGTATTTCTTTTTTCTTATCTGTAATAAACCTCATAATTCTCCAACGTCCTGTACACGCAATCTGAGTGTACGAATCCGAACACGAACCAGAATTTTTTGAAGTGAAACTTCTATTGGCGCATTGTATATGGGGAGTTAACTCGTAAAACGAGCAAGCGAGCGCCCCAACGATTTGAACGAAATAACGAATAGTCGTGCGACGGATGTACGTGTGACGTAGATTTGAGAACGAAAACATGTTTGTCAACGCCACGTCAAGTTAACCATAGCGTACAGTGCTGTTCCTCTTGTTTGTGATTAAATAAGTGTCGTTTTGGAAAAACATCTTTAAGTTTCACTTCTTCCCCGCGGCCCAAAACATAGATGTTTTTTTTCCGCGGTAAACAGAACTTTTTTCCAACTCAGCTATCCATACAACTGAGATGTGACGACACCCTAGCTCTTCTTACGTAAATGCGCTATTACGATTATTATTAGTACTTTGAAAAGTTTGAAATGTAGTGATTTAAAAAAAAAAAAATGAGTTAAAATCGCTAATTTTTTCTTTATTAAAGATCACACGATTTTCGGCTGTTAAGACATTATCGAGCGAATATAAAAAATATAAATTATAAAAAATATATATACAAATGTATAAAAATACAAAATGTAAAAAATATTACTTAGAGAATTTAAAAATTATCAAAGTGACGAAATAGTATTTTTAAGTAATCTGATAGTGGATGTGGTAAACAACACAATCAGCAATATGAAATTTATACGCAAACAATATAACATAATAGCAAATAAAATAAAAATAAATAAAAACATCCAACAATATAAAATGTATACACAACAATAATACAACAGCAAGTAAAATATTAATAAACAAACAACGAAAAATGAGTTAATATCACTAATTTTCTTTTTCTTTGTGAAAGATCACAAATGTCAAGCCATTATCAAGTGAATATAAAAAATATACACAAATTTATAAAAATACAAACTCTAAAACACATCACTTAAATACGCAATTTACAAAAAATTATCGAAGTGATAAAAAACCGTATTTTTAAATAATCTGATAGCGAATATTTAATTATTTTTATTTTACTCGCTATTGTATTATTGTTTGTGTATAAATTTTATATTGCCGATTGTTGCTTGTGTTGTTTATCACATTCGATATCGGATTATTTAAATTATCACTTTGATAATTTTTGTAATTTGTGTATCTAAGTAATATTTTTTACATTTTGTATATTTTTATAAATTTGTATATATTTTTACAAAGGTTTAGCTTGACCTAGGATAAAAAAAAAAAAACTACATTGACTTTTAGTTTAAGAGAATGCTCAGGTTGATATCTAAAGCAGTTAATCTAACCCTCCTGAGCGCTCGTGTCGCTTAATCGTTTGTGTAAAATTTATTTTCGGCAAAATGTCGGGTTCTGTATACACTTAGAATATTTCGTTCTCTCTCCATTTTATCTTAATTATTAGTAAAAAGCTGAGTCAGTTTGACTAATAAGAAAGATTTGCCATTTCATATTTTTTTACGAATATCACAACGATGTAGTAAGCCCGTTGTCGGAGACTTGCTACGAACATATACATACCGTAAACTTATATAAATATATTTATATACTTATTTTTTTATTAGTCAGTACGGCGGTCAGCATTAAAAAATGTACACACATGCATGCATACACTTGTCACAAATTCTTCTTTTCTTATAACTTGCCTGTGATACCTACGAATTGCCCGAATTTTTTTATTTCAATCTAATTTTAACTAAAAAAGGAGATTATTATTATCGATATATAAATTTAATTTTTGTACATTTGAAAATTACATCGGAAGTCGTGTTTTTTCGTCACGATGCCGCGGCGACTAAAATCGAATACTTATTCTTACAACACTCGCCGATAGGTCTTCTGTGTGCCCATATACACTACATTTTTTACAAACTCGCATTGAAATGTATTTTTGATATCTAAGACTCGAGTAATTACAAAACAAATTAATTAGGAGAAGATGTTATGCATTTATAATAATCAGATTTTTCATAATTGCAGTTTTAGTTTTTTTTTGGATTAAGGGACGCTAAAGCAGGTTCGCTATGTGTCTTGACATTTTACGGTATACGTCAACCAGGTTTAGCGCAATGTGTAGGTCATCTTCTGTTCTCCTTTACCAACTCCTTATCCTCGAACTCGGACTTTGTCGATTCATTTTCCAATCTTAGCTTTTATTACACACTTATATTATTATATACTACACTTTGATCTTAGCCAACAGGCCGAGAAGCGATTAATTAAATTTTAATATTTATTTTCATTTTACTTGTAAAATTGTGTTTTTTAAAAAATTTTTGCGTTCGTATATTTTTATATTTTATATTTTACTTTTGGACATCATACATCGCAACAGTTAATGAAAAATTTAAAATTCCACCAGTACACAACTTTTACAGAATCCGGAAAATAGTATTGAAGAAAAAATTAATATAAAAAACAAAATTAATAAACAAATATATTGATATTAAATTTCAACAAATCAAAAAATAGACAGAACAGAAGCGGACAGCATTTTTGGACCATATTTTCACAATCACCATCGCATATTTTTAAGTAATTATATTTAATTTATATTTTTAAAATTATGATGTTTTAAAATGTTTCACTTGATAATGGCGTAAATGCCGAAAAGCTTTGTGTTTTCTTTAAGAAAATAAATATTAGTGATTTAACTAATTTTCAATTGATTACTTATATTATTATATGCTACACTTTGATCTTAACCAACAGGCCGAGAAGCGATTAATAAATTAATATTTCGTCTATACATAAATGAAAATGTATCTTTTATTATTGTATTTATAGAACTTTACATTTGACAAGGCCTACGAGCCGGTATCAATAATTTATATTGAAAAATAGTTTATAACTTTTATTTATGTGAATAAAATGTCTTCTTCTTATTATTATTATTATTATATACATCGTCAAACACACGTTTCATATTTCGTAATTTAATTTTACTTGTAATTGTTATATTTTAATTTAAAATTTCTGCTATTCTCTTACCACTACTAATAGTTTAAGTGTTGTTACACCGCTTAAATGACAAACAACTCCATATTAATCAGCGCCGGTCCATTATCGACTTTCAGGTTGTTAGATACGAAATGATTTCTACTCGTTAAATTAATAATAGTCATATTTATTGGATATTCGCTTCGCTTACAATACGCTTTAAGCGTGGATAATGATAGACTATATAGTAATGTTACAGGCTTGACCACTGTGGGCTTAAACGAGTCGTTTTAATTTGTCTAAATTGTAACGCGTACAAAATAAATATTGCAAAATCATTCTAAAATCTCTATTTTCGTCTTTCGAAACGTGGTATTATGGAAGAATTTGAAAAATCCCATGAAAGAAGAAGATGAAAAATGAATTAGTGTTAGAACCGATAAGAACTAATCGAATATGAATGACAATAATAATAATCATAATAAAAGAAAGAAAACGGAAGGTAACTATTTTTGGATATCTTATGAGAAACGAGAAATATCAAATCGTACTAATGGAAACAATAGAAGGAAAAAGAAAACAGGGGTAACTCTCGACTGGATAATATTAAAAAATGGACCGGAACACAGAGACCAGCGAGAGACGTTACTTCATGTAATAGAATCAATGCATAACAATTAAGCAATATCCTAATCGGGTAATTTTGGACAACTTATCAAATCTTACAGACCGTAATTATGGGAACAAAAGAAGGAAAAAGAAAACGGGGAAGCAATAAGATATCAAGGCTGGATAACATTAAAAAATAGACCGGAATACAAAGAGCAGCAAGGAAGCGAGATTTATTTAATTTAATAATAGAATCAATGCATAACAATTAAGAAATATCCTAATCGGGTGACGTGAATCTTCAACTAGAATTTCGTATAACTTAAAGTTGACTTTTATTTTTTTTTAATAATTTCAACCGAAAATAGAATATTAAGAACGAAATTTCGTTTCGAGATGATTAATAGAACATGTATAGTATTTTTGCATACTCTAACGTTTAAAGATACTTACCAGTCTACCAATAATACCGGGTAAAATGCCGTCCGTTTTTAATTTCATAATAAATTCGAATGTGCTATTATTATTTTTGGCGGTATTTCGTACATTCTCTTGCTCTTCTAAATTAGCGCGTACTCTTCTTATTTCATTTTGTAAGTTTATTTCATTCTTTTCCAGTTCCGGTAATAACTGTCGAGCTTTAGTCATTTGTTCGACGTTTACATCGTTTATCGATCGTAAGTTTTCTAGTTCCCTACGATAAATCGAAAAACAACGCGTCTCGTATATATATATATATATATATATATATATATATATATATATATATATATATATATATATATATATATTCTTGTAAACAAAGAAAAAGAATTAAAATTTAAAAAATTAAAAACAACGAGAAATAAATAATTATACATAAAAAACAGTTCCAATTTTGAATGTGACGTAAACGAAAAAAAAAAAAAAAAAGTAATTCAAATTAGTAAATTTTTATATATAAAAAGACTACTCTTTTTATATATAAAAATTTACTAATTTGAATTTTTCGTTATTTATTTTCGTAAAAATAACTACATTACACACACTGTTCGAATTATTTAAATATCACCTTGTTTTTATTTCCAACGTTTGACTATGGGCATTGTAACGATCTTGAAGTTGAACCAATTTTTCAGATTCTTCGAGAAACGGTTTTTGTAAGTTGTCGCAGATAGATTTCGCGTTGTTAACCTGAAAAAATAATTTACAACGAAAAATATAAATCGCGATTATTAATTAATCAATTAATTATTTTTATCGTAGCTCCGTAAAATTCTGTAGAAAAATGAAATTTCGATAAACTATCATCCGCCCGAGGTAGTTTCGTGCAAGAGGAGATCTTGTTATTGAGAATACTTCTTAATCTCTGTAATCTTTTTTTTTTCAACTATACCTGAAAAAATTCGTAGGTATAAAATTTTAGCGGGTATACGAAGAGTTTTATGATATCTATGGAGTTAAGTTATATACCGGATGAGACGAGGGCAACGCGCGAAACATGACTAATCATTCTTGAGATATATAGGCGATTTGAAAATATCGAATTTGAAGAAACTATTTTTCTTCTTCTTCCCATTAACGCGCCATATACTGCTGCAAGTCCGGAGACACGCATGAGACGACTCAGATTAGAAGTGAAAGGCCGGATGATTAGGATGATTCGAAAAACATGATGCATATTATCTGGTCCTGAATTCGGTAATTCATTCAAAGTCGTTGGCAGAGTTCTGTGATTACTACAATCGATTAGGAGATGATGCGCTGCGATGATATTGTTGCCGCAGGAACACGCGGAGAAAGTTGACGCTGAAGCAGGTAAGTGTGAGTGAAAGCTGTATGACCAAGTCTAAGACGACGTAAAACTATTTCAGCTTTGAGTTGCTGCTTGTTTGGGAGCCAGCTATTTTTTTTTCAGTCCGTCCTCCGATGGCGTAAATTTTTTGACTTCCATTTCGCTTTTAAAAATCCCCGCCGACGATTATTTTTATTCTATTAAATATTCGCTAAACAAACGTGTCAAATCCCTCGAATTATTCGCCTAAACTAACCTAATCCCAAATCATACTTGTTGTCCGCTGGACAATTTCGATCGAACAAAATCAGGTTCCTCGATTTTTGCGCGTATCTAAAGAAAAACTACTTCTTTTCAATATCGTTCGAAAGCTGCAGAAGTGTAGTTATCGCGTAAAAATTACAAATATCGTAATATGCGAAAAATTGAAAATTGTTCATTTTTGAATCGATACACGCCTAACGATGGCTAAGCTGGGGAAAAACCCCAAATTTCCCGTTACATATATATATATATATATATATATATATATATATATAAATAAAATAGATAATTTAAAGTATACATGTAAATTTTTATTTCGGGAAGACATCCGTAGTTTTATGAAAGCTCTTAGAAGCTTAGCTTTGAAGCTTAAACGAGACATTTTTATTAATTTTTTAAAAACCATAAATATTCATCAACATTATTATCAATCAATCAATCAATATATTGATTTCAATACAAAATTCAATAAATCCATGAAAAACTTATATGTACATAAACACATGCCAAGTATCTTTAAAGTTATCTTAGGAGCTAAATACAACCAAATGACTTTACAACACTAAAGAAATAATAAAGAAAATAACAATAAAATAACAACGGGTAAAATTAAAAAAAAAATATATATATATATACATATTAGCTCGTATATTAAATTTAGTTTAACTTGTATAAAAAAGAATCGTAACACAGATCTGATCGTATAATGTTACATCAGAAGTCGGTGCTAGTGTAACTCATGCTGTGATCAAGCATATTGTAATCCCCGATTACCTGAATTAAGTTTTTGTCATGATATATTTATCATAAACTTTCTTTGATAATTTATAAATATGATCATAAATATGAGGAATATTTAGTGTGGAATGCGTGTACTGTATTTTAGTCCATCGAGAAGCATTTAATGATATTCTGCAATACCGGTTTTGTATTACCTGGAGTTTTTTGTAAGTACTAACGGACACTGAACACCGGTCCGGACAAGCGTAAACTAGGTCTTATAATGGTAGTGTAAATTAATTTCTTATTAGCGGAAGAAAGATGAGAACGGTACGTGAAAACTGACGCAAGTATTCGAATGGCTTTATTCGCATCACCGATAGATTTATTAATGTGCGCGTTAAATGAAAGACAAGAGTTTAGAGTAACTTCAAGGTAGTTAATCTGTATCTGCCAACTGATGCATTTACCATTAATGGTAATATCAGGGAGGGAAGGTTAGTAAACAGTATAGCTTGCGATTTCAAGGTATTTACTTTTAGCCTCCAGCGTTTATAATACTTGTAAATAGTATTTGCCGCTTTTGTAACCTATTGCAGATGGTATCAGTTCCTGAACGATGTGCAAAATAGCGTCAGATCAGCATATATCCAAAACCGAGCCTCCTACTTGTTCAACCTGTAATGTTCAAATCACTATAGCTCATAACACCACTGTTCTCTATTTAACTCTATTCGCTTTTCATTAGACTTTTCTAACACACTTAATGAAATATTTTTACCTAAAAATGAAAATACTCTTATAACATTCCTCGTTTGCGCTTAGATTCCTTGTTTTTTGACCTTTGTAGTAATGACACGCGGAAGATTAAAAAAAAAAAAAAAAAAACGAGTAATAGTATTCATCCTCCAAAAAGAAAGTATACGTTACTGATTTTATATCAATTTTGATTTATGTAAGCACAAAAATTTAATCAGTTTTTTTTTTATTTGAAGTTTGATGTTAAGCGAGAACATTAGAGACAACAAAATGTGAATATAGCTCTATCATAATTAAATTGCTACATTAAAAATTATTCAACATTTAATAAAAGATACAGACAATATTGCTACAATCTTACTAACGAAAAATTACCAGTTCCGTTTTTTGAAGGCATATTTCTTTAGCGTCGGTTTTTTGTTTAATATAAGCAGCTTTTTCCTCTTCGAGTGGTTTTATAATTTTCAAAAATTTATTCCTGATATTTTCCGAGCGATTTTCAAGTTTACTTATTAGCTCGGTTAATCGCGGCAAAACTTCTTCATTATCCTGGATTTCTTTTTGCTTCGATACAATCATTTCTTCGGATCGATTTAACTAGAAAAAATCCATTTAATTTAAAATCAATTTATTTATATATAATTTGATTAATAAGCCACATATCAAAACGACTTTATTTCTCAATAAGAAGAATACGGAATAAAATAAGGTAGAAAAGATTTGCTATTTAAGAAAATCAATTAATCTCGGGTTCTATCAGTATTATTTATTAGTTTTAAAAATAACTGACTATAAATTTAATGATATTTCTATTACGA
The DNA here is from genome assembly GCA_032883995.1 of Coronaproctus castanopsis. NCBI lineage: Eukaryota > Metazoa > Arthropoda > Insecta > Hemiptera > Monophlebidae > Coronaproctus > Coronaproctus castanopsis. The sequence continues at coordinate 39,590,725 of CM065054.1, forward strand.
AGAATACTTAATATTGGGTTTTATCAGTAATATTTATTAATTTTTAAAATAACTGATAATTTAATGGTACATTAATTATGAAGTTACGTTTACCTGCAGAGTATTGATGAAACAAATGTTTATTAAGTTATGAACGAACGTTAAAGTATGCGTAGGACAACATTTATTTTAGAAGCATATTGGTAAAGAAGCGACTGAAGAACGATAATTAAGACAAGTTATTTCAACGTAAAAAAAAAAAATTTAACTACACCTACTTTTTTCGATAGACAGGTCTCGAATCAAAATGTTTTATACTTACAAGTACCATTTTCTTTTTATAAATAAATCTAAACTGGAAATTCGAGAAACATAATAAATAGACATATATATTTTGTTTCGAAATAATCAGTGTCGGAATATAAATGAATTTATCATCAATAAATAAAATAACACATTTTTTTATATACAATTGATATTGTATAAAATGTGTTTTCATTTGATTTATTATATTACCGAAAAAACATTACAAATCACGGTAAATAGAATACACGGTAGGTATCACGAACTAGTTGCGCAGTAGTCAAACGAAATTTTGACGTCACCGGTGCCCACTAGTTCAGACAGTCGACTGTAGTGTAGTAGTTGTTCCGTTGTTTCGCGTGTTCTTCCGTATTATTTCGTGCTTCTGTCGCCGCTTGTTCGAGTATTTTTTTATTTATTTTTTATTACGGTCAACAAATTAACTTATGCAATTTATGTAGTTTTTTTTTCGTTTAATACTGCTTATGTTATCAATTTTTATACATATATTACGTCATCAACATAGAAATGGTTAGATCGTTTTGATACTATATTATTATTATTAATATTTTTATTATGCCTTGTTGTGTCATCGCTGGGTGTTCTAATCACGGCAGAAACGCCCATAAATTAGGAATCAGTTTTCATCGGTTTCCCAAAGATAAAGTTGTACAGAAACAGTGGTTACATATGAGCAAAAGAGCTGATGACTTTAATATTGAAACTGCCCGCGTTTGTTCTCGTCACTTTAATGAAAATGATTTTGAACGTGATTTGAGATCAGAATTGCTTGGGTATAAACCAAAGAAAAATTTAAAAAAGGATTCGATTCCTCATTTGCGAATACCAACATTAATTGAATGCGAGTCAGATATTCAAAATGAACGAAGTGAAAGGTATAACAAGCGTGAGTCTAAAAAAGTTGTAAATTCTTTGTTAGGAAGCAACGCTAAAGACATAGGTTTAACAAATAATAAAATTTGTTCATCCAATAACTCTGATATTAGCGATAATAATAAATTTATTAAATAACAGTTAGAAAATAATTCCTTAAAACAAACTAATGAAAGCCTTTTAAAGGATTTGGAGACAGCGAAGGCTGAAATTACGAGTTTAAAAGTTCGGCTAAAAGCGTTTGAAGGAACTTTCTCGAAGTGTCAACAACAAGTAATCGTTAGTGGAAAATGTTCCAGCTGGTCTTCTGACGACATATCGAAGGCAATATCGTTAAGGTGTATTTCAAAAAATCTTTCAACTTCGCAAAAGAAGCCTATAAGTATCCCATTCCAAGTGAAGTGACTATAAAACGTCGTTTGAGCGAATTTGTAGTTGCCCCGGGTTTTATAAATTTAAGTTTGAATATTTTGACATCACATTCAACAGTATTTACGGACTTTGAAAAAGATGTTGTACTTTCATTCGATGAAATGAAAGTTAAATCTGATATATGTTACGACAGCATTTCGGATATAATCCGCGGTCCTCATTCTTACTTGCAGGTTATGATTATTCGTATCCTCGTTGGAAAATGGAAACAACCCATATATTATAACTTTGACTGTGCAGTGGATAAAAATTTATTTTTTGAAGTCATTAGAATGATAGAATCTACAGGATTCAAAGTTCGTGCGTTTGTATGTGACATGGGCCCATCAAATAGGAAACTTATGGCCGACCTTGGTGTTAATAATGATAAAACAAATATTACGCATCCGCTTTGTGAAAATCGTAAGATCTGGGCTTTTTACGATGTTCCTCATGCGTTGAAACTATTGAGAAATCATCTTCTTGATCAAGGATACAAATTATCTAGCGGTGAAATTGTAACTAAAGACATTTTTCTAAAATTAATTGAATTACAGAAACAAGGAGATCTTAAATTTGCTTATAAGATTAATCAAAATCATTTACTTCTTTCAGGGATCGAGAGACAAAAAGTCCGGATAGCAGCTGAGTTACTTTCAAGAACAGTAGCTGATGCTATTAGTTATATACTTCCAGGCAACGATCATGTTGTAAAATTCTTAAAAACAATTAATGACGATTTCGATGTGCTGAATTCGAGAATTCCTTTTCATCCAACTAATGAAATGAAAAACCCATTTGGTAAAAATTTAGTGAAACAGAATGAGACATTGGAAAAATTGTATAATTTGTGCACATCGATGAGGGTAATCGGTAGATCGAATTTGTTACCATTTCAAATTGCTTTTCAGGTTTCTATTCGAAGTCTTCAGCGGATGTTCTCTGAATTATATTGTGAAGGATATTCTTACATAATGTCGGCGAGATGCAACCAAGATATTCTTGAATCTTATTTTTCTTTGATTAGAGGCTTGGGTAAATTTTATGATCATCCCTCGCCAACTGCTGTAAATTAAAGAATTAAGTGCCTTCTTTTTAGTAAAAATGCGGGTTCAATAATAAAAACTGCTAATTCGTGGAATGAAGCGCTGGTAACATTAAGCGCCGACGTAATAAATTAAATTGAAAAAGGTAGCGAAAGTAAATCATCGGAATGCGAAGAATTAGAAAAAGATATAAATTTTCACGAAGAAGAAAATAACTTTACCCGCGTGATCGAAACATTATCGAATGATAAAGAAAAGTCGGGCCAAGTAGAAGGTGAAAACAAAGATCTGTTAAAAATGCTAGCTGGTTACATTGCATATCGTGTAAAAAAAAAAGGACTAGATACTGTTTTTGAGTACGGGCATCCAACAAAAATAAATCCACCTAAGCAAACAGACTGGCTGGCAACAATATCGAGGGGTGCGTTAATGAATCCAACCGAGCAGTGGACAGACATAGTATATAATATGGAAAAAGATTTTAGCAATTACCACGGCAGTGATAACATCAATATGAATTCAGAGGTAATGAAAACATTGATCAACATTTTAAAATTGAGATACAGCAGCATCGGGATTGATGAATTCGCCATTTCCTGTTTCGTCAGAACACGAACATTCATCAGAATTAAGACGCTAAACAAAAAGAAGTCCAGTAAAAGAACAAAAAATACCGACGATGGACGAAAAAAAAGGAATAAATTGATAAAATTGCAATAATTAAAATTTGGTAAGTGAAATATTTGCTTATATAAATAAATTTTTATCATATTTTTGGTATTATTTAAAATATCCAAAAATTTAAATGAAACTTGCCTCATACTACAATTTTTAACGAAATTATTGCGTTTAAACAAGTTTAAAAACAAAACAGCGATATACTAATTGCGTTAAATAATGTTAATAGATATAATGTAACTGTTATAAAATTAAAATAAATCAATTATATCGAAAAGAGAGGAATGTAAAATTGTAAATATAATCACAGCTAGAGTAAGGAACCGAAAGTAGCGTTTACGTTGTACATCGTCGAGCTCGACTGGACACCAATGACGTAATAGCTGCTAAGCAGCCTGCGCGTGATCCCTACCGTGTATTCTATTTACCGTGTTACAAATATAGTTTTTAATTTATAAATAATGTAAACAGATTAAAAATATTATCTCAGTATTATCTATGTATACGTCGAACAGAATATTTTAAAATTTCGGTATAAGAAATATTTACCTCTTCCCAAGATTTTTTTTTATCAGTTTCTAATTGTTTCTGTTTACGTTGTAAACTCGGTATTTCTTTTTCTAATTCCTTTAATTTTTGTTGAAACTTTCGTTTAACCGCCCTTTCATTGTCACATTTCTTCAATACATCCTCACATTTCCTAGATTTCGGAAAAACAAAAAAAAAAAAAAAAAAAAAGCAAAATAATGTTACAGTACCATTTGCGTTATGCGTATTCAGTTTTTTCAATAGCAATAACGGCTTTTGTGGAAATTATTTTAATTTTTTTATTACAAAAAAAATACAATTTTTTTCTAGTTTTGAATTATTTATTTTGCTATAAATCCATATTTTTTTTTTTCTGACAAGCCTAAGTCGACTTTTTTGCGTTCCAATCATGACCTTAGTCCAAAAGATGATCTATTAGTATTCTACTCTCTCTCTCTCTCTTATATATATATATATATATATATATATATATATATATATATATATATATATATATATATATATAAAATTTGAAGAATATGGAATGTAGTGATTTTTTATTAAAATAAACAACAAAAAAGATGTTAAAAATCAATAAAAAAATTTGATAATGGCCTAAAAGTCGAAAAGCTTTGTGATTTTTCATAAAGAAAAATTGTAGTGATTTTAACTTCCTTTTTGTTGTTTATATTTATACCTTTTATACAGTGCTAACAAGTAAATTTTTGTTTAGTAATGAGATTAACTAACATAATACACGCGAATTAGAAACGATAAAAATTGTGGTTGATAACATTGTTTCGATAATTTCACTCATACATATACGCATACACTTATGTATCATATTTTTAATATGTAACATCCTAATTTAAATTGTAATATCTGTAGCAGTTTTCTGTTGTAATATGTAATCTACGAAAGTTTAATTTTTAATTATTATTTGCTGCCTTTTGCGGTACATTAATTTACATGTTATTTACATACGTAGTAAAAAAATCACTTAGATAAAAAAGTCAACTTTTTTTAACAGATGAAATTTTAGACTTAGCTACAATGTTCCTTCATTTCCTGATCCACAAAATATTTAAATGCTTTAAGGCTGAGTTCTGTTTTATGTACTAAAGTACAATATCAAAAGTGTTCCTAGCAGAGTCTTCATTCACAGTTTCTTTCGCATTACTTTCCAAAACAGAAGCGATAAACTGGTTACTTTACTGGTGGGGACATTCGGTTGTACAATTTGTGGGATTCCCCTGCTCGTTTTCGATTTGATCAATTTCAGTCATAACTACCAGCCAAAATTCACACCAAGATTTTTAAAGCGTCAGGCTTTAGTTTATCTAAGAAAAACGATTACCGAAACAATTTTCTAGGTTTAAATAATTCAAGCAAATATGTTCATATATAATTTAAAAATTCAAGAAAACAATACGTCTTTAGTTTGTATGCAAGCTGATGTTCGATGTAATCAAGCAAATGAAATAGCGTCATTGTTGCTCGCACAGTTTCGATTCATTCTCTTTAGTCCTCGTATATCGACGACGACTCGAAGTGCGACTTCCTCCAAAGACTGAGACCAATGAAGCCAACAGCAGAAAATCTCATCAGAAAACGTTTTAATCCAACAGACTCGTGGAAGAGGAGTGGGATATGAGCAACCCTAACGGCAACGAACTTAGACACCCTGGTTTCAGCCTGTCCAGAAAAATATGGACTCGGCTGAATCATAAAGGGCTGACCATGGAAGAATTTTCGACAACCAAAAATTCAACTGTGAAGCAGTCTTACAAAATGTCCAAGGAAAGAGTTGCAAGGAGGTTAGAACGAGCTGAGGGATCTTACCTAGAACGCCAAAGAATGACTTGAACGGCTGAATTTGAACCTATAGGATGATTTCAGAACCCACGCACAGACATTAAAGTAAATTCAACTAAATGAAGATTTTCTTGTCTCTCGAAAGTTGTTTACACACTGTAAGATAGTTTTATGGTCAGACGGGTACTTATATATATTTTTTTAAAACCATTTTTAAACGTGCAGCGAACTAATACCATTTTTCGGTTATAATTTAAAAAACTATTCCACAGCCAAGACATGTTGTTTCATCATCCACGGAGACATCGTATTTAAAAAGCAATATATAAATTAAATGACGTTGTTCCGGTATTGCGCGTCCTATCGAGTAACTGCGAAACGTTTTAAAGTAGAAAATTCATTTTGACCCATTTACTATAGGGAAAAATACAGCATTATCAAATATCTCGAAGCAAGCATCCGAAAAAATGTAAAAAACCTATTGTAAATATACATGTAACGAACTATATAAATTTTGAATACATAAATAAATAAATAAAAATAATTATGCCTATCTGAAAAATGAATAAAATCCATGAACGATAATTTTTAAATAGAACAAAGGCTTTTGCAATTCTCAAAACCATTCAGTATATCCGATCTAATGGGATCAAAGGGAAAATATTAATCGCAAATAACTCGCTTAGTGTTCTTAAAGCCCTGAAGAAACATGGACTACCTTACGATAGGGATTATATTCTGTTAACCACTGTAGGAAATTTATTCAGCCCGTGAGGGTATCCAGGGAAATTAAGTACGCGATTAGGCTGCTAAATTGGGGCATCGCAAGGCATTCTCATTCCGAGGATTCTTTCTTCCTGTTTAGTTACATCCGCTCGTGCAGATCTTCTTCATCGGTGGAAGTTTATGTTCAGTAAAAAAAAAAAAATACTTAACTTTTATAAATTTATCCAAACTAATCTCCCTACCATATCCATTCTTGCACTTACTCCCCCTAAGAACAGCTCGGATTTTCTTTTCCATCCTGGTCCGACTTTATTCCAAACACAATTGCCTTTCTAGTCATTGGTACGCTATCAATCTTACTTCCTCTGTATACTATTCTGTGCATGTCGGAATTATAGCTCACGCTAATCATGTGATTTTGCTTGTGACATATATAGCAGAGGTATAGATACCTTTATTAATAAAATTTTACAATGAAATATTTACGCCCCTTCTAATGGCCCTGAATAACAATATGCTCGCAGCTCTGCCAATCTATGTGTATATATCTAAGATTAATCTCTAAGTTATTTCGTTTTGTTTCTAAATAAAATTTCCATCTATACGCATATGTATATATATTAGGAAATAACTTGAAAATTAAATAAAAAATATTATATAATAAAATTACTTCATATTTTCTTTAATTTCAGCTTCTAGTTTCTTTCGTTGTTTCTTATGTGTCTGTTTCTTTTCTTCATATTGGCTCAATATTTCAGTGAGTTCTAATTGCCTTTTCAACATATCTTTTGAACGTTCTTTTAATTCATACCTAACAGTACAATATCAATATATATATATATATACTGACACAAAGTACCGGATTTCGCATAAATTTTAGATATTTATCTACTAATACATGTAATAATTATATAGATGGGTGTGCACACGAGTGCGAGTGTTGTGTTACTAGATACACACACATACACCCATATTTATATTATATATATATATATAACTTTACACAAATATTATATTAAATTAATTTTAAAACATTTATATTTCATATTCGTCTGATTTTTTATGAATTTGCCGTTATTACACTACTCTAATAAAAATCTATTAAGAGGAAAAGAAAAACTCGGCTTATGAAATTATACGAAACATGTAAAAATTACTTTACTAAATTATACTGTCGGGTGATGAAAATAGTTTTAAAATTTAACAACATATATTAGGAATCCAATATGCTGTAAAACATTTTCGAAATAAAAATGAAACATATATTGCTCGATATATTTTATACTCTTATTATTATTAAAAGTACCTACATTTCATATTGATAGTTTTTATGCTTCATACGAACAATTCTGTTTTCAGTTCTTAGAAAATCTAAAGCGGCTTCCATCGGTTCTTTAAGAGCATTTAAACTAATTGTCATTTTTTTCAATTCTTCCATACGAAAACTTCTTTCATCTTGTAATTCTTGTACCTTAACATTTAGTTTTTCTATTGGTTCCTAAAACAGTAGAAAAAATCTACTACTAGTAATTAAATTAAATCAAAACAAATTTATATCGCTAACGATACACAAAAATTACAAACTTGCATAATGTGTAAATCAGGACTGCGCGAATACCGATTAAATAATATGGATTTTTTCTTCTAATCCAGAAAATGAAGCATTAATAACTATCACAGATGCACCGTGGTATGTAAGCAATCTTACATTGCACACGGACCTAGGTGTTACACCCTTGAAAGATAAAATACAAGAAATAGTTAGTGAATATGACGATAAACTGTATTATCACACAAATACTTTAGCTATTGCTCTGCTGGATTTTTTCCCCTATCCTACAAATAGCTTCTTAGAAGCTATCTAGATCCTTATATGAGAAATGTGAAAAAGGAGAGTTGGAGAGAAGAGGGATGAGAGCAAACAAGAAGGAAGGAGAAGGAAAAGAGGAACAAACGTGATAGAAATGCAACCATCCACTGATGGGCAATTCCTGCTGCTTATAAAATTAAGAATTTTTCACGTGGTTAAATCGAAGACTTTTCTTCTCTGTAGCCGTCTGACTTCATCGGAGTTATCCATCAATGCAATCGCTAACGGATTATCACGATACTCTAGTCTATGAAGGTACTTTGTAACCTCATCCGATATTACTTCTGAGACATACCTCACGTCGAGATCGGTATGTAACGTTTTGTTTGAAATGAACCAAGAGGCGTTCGTTATTGTACGCAATACTTTGTTTTACGAAATCGCTAGTCCTTACAGGGCATAAACGTGAAAAATCTTTTTGAGGCCGAACGTATTAATTTTTAACATATCTTCAATAATTGATTACGTAGTGTTATATTTATTAATGTAATTCATTTTTAAATATTAAAAATTTTGTTATAATTAAACATTTTTCCATTTTCACTGTGAAACGAATGTACCTTACAAAGACATAAATGTGAAAAACTACAGATTAGTTTAGTTTCGATATATTATATTTCATTACAATTTTTCTATATACCCCACCATAGAAAATTAAATAAAAAAAAAAGCATTATATATGGCTGATATTTCAAAAATAAATAAAATGCGCATTACAAAATGCAGAAACCGCTTAATATATAACTCGATTACAGATATTTTTATGTTATTATATAATAAAAAATGAATCTATGTATTATTTACCAAAAGATATAGTCAAATACTTGTAAAAGTGGAAAATGAAAAATGACCAAGAAAAAATCTCCGAAAAATTAAAAAACACATGCAAAATGGAAAAATTCCAATATTTTGCACTGTACATTTCAATGTAAACAACATCTACCGATAAATAACGCTAGATTCGTATTAGGAAAATGAAGTTTTTTTTTTCTGTTAGTACAGATAACTCTGCAGCAACTATAATTAAAATGAGGTTTCAAGTTGTAACCACTGGGATCTCTGCAAATAAAATTTTTAAAGGTGGTTTCACGGTGAAACCATTGAAGCCGAAAGGGTCAACATTAATTTTTGCTTTCGAAGTTCTATCGAGAGGCAATGATTAAAAAACAATAATAATAAATAACAATCGCGTAATTTTATTTAACCTACTTTATATTTAATCGTGCCAATAATATCTTCGATATACTCTAGCATTCCGGGCGGATCTTCATTATTAACAGCTTTCGGTTTCATCAAAGATATTCTTTCAACTTCTCCCTGCGAAATATTTGCGATCGAAGATTAGAAATTTTTACATTCAAATCGTACAAATAACCTCACCACCCTGTGAAATAATGGCAAATTATAAAGTCGAACAACAAAAACAGAAAGTTAGAACAAGAAATAAACTGTTTCGACGAAATATTACAAATAAATAAATAGTAAAACTTTAAAATACTACCTGCAATATCAAGAATCGATTATAGGCTAAATCTACACCGAAATCGCCCAATTTGTGAATAATGTCTTTGAAACGTACTTTCCTATCGTCGATTTTATAATAAGAAGTTCCATTCTTAAACGCAGTTCTAGATATTACGAATTTAGTGTTCGAAATCTCTTTACAAGTATCGTCGTCCTTATTAAGAAGGAAAAAAATTATCATTAATTTAAAAAACACGTCGTATCGAAATTTATCTAAACAAAAATAAATCGAATTCCAAACACATTGTTGTTTTTTTTTACAAAGAACTAATACGAATATAGCGGTAAAAAAGAAACACGTTTTAGAATAATTATTTATAATCGAAATAAAATTTAATTAGATCTTTTAAATATTTAGAACATACATAATTCATTTTTAATCATATAGGTATTTGAGTGATATATATCAAACAGTGTATGATTAATGTACCATTAATAAAAATTACGTTTGTTTTCCTTATAAATGAATATTTATTATGAATAGGTAAAACGTTCCGTTATACGTGTTTATCGTAATATTTCTAAGAATAAATACATAACCGTTTAAAAATTCGTTCATGTTCATATTACTACTTTATCGTATACTGTCTACACCACATGGCGAATCAATATACTGTAAAAATAGCGAAGTAAATTAATATTGAATTAGTTTCAACGCAACAAAACGAATAAGCGTTAATATAATGCAATTGTTCATACTTCATCTTGTACTTCAACGAAATGTATCTGCACAGAGCATTCCTTTAAATTTTGAAAATTTTTAGAATTATGAATTAATCCGCTTAAACCACTAGAACGGATACGATTTGATCTAGATCCGAATACAAACAATAACGCATCTATAAGATTACTTTTTCCGCTGCCGTTTGCACCGATTATACAAGTAAAATTCTACAAAAAAAAAAAATTAGTATTAAAATTTACAGTAGATTATCCTTAAAACAAACATATTCCATAAATTTGTTTATATATTTACCGAATTAAATGGCCCCATTACAACTCTCCCGGCGTAACTTTTAAAATTTATCGTTATTATATAAGATACAGTTAACCGAGGCTTGCCAACAACTTCATCAAGACGTATAAGAGATGTAGATGCAGGAATAACTATGTCGTTATCTATTCGATCTCCCTCATATTCCTCTTCAGAAGATGAATTAGCATCTACTTCCATATTGTTCGCTTGATTCTGTTTAAAATAATATTGAATTTTATAATTTTCTCGCGGGCATTTCTAAAAGCTACATACATATTACACGCATTTTTGAATCGTATATAATAATAGTCTACAAAAACTGCAATCAAGAAGTAATAATACAGTTTTGACCAATTGGAATGTCAAATTTTTATATCATAGTAAACATTCTCTTAAGTGATAACATTCATACTATGACATTAAACAGTTACTTAATTGCATTAAAATTACGTATTACACACCTTTGGTTATAATTCCAAATGAGATAAGTTTACATAAGTCAGTATATTATGAATATACATAACATTAATCATCACTTATCACTACACTAAGTATAAAAAACACAAGAACATTCGCAACAATATAGTGAATACACATAATTACTGATTAATAAAAAAAAAAAAAAAAAACTTTCCTTGTTACGGTATATTTTCATTCTTTCATTATGAAGTATGAAGTTATGAACTAAAAATGGCTCTCATTATTTTAAATTCTTGTCACACTATTACATTTTCAAAAAAATGCGGTTAGTTTCCTTTTGAAAATAATTATATTTATAAATTGCTAAATATAAATTTAACGCAAAAATAAATACTGTATAAACTTTAAAATTTTGTTGATATTTCATTTTCACGATTCAAATTGTTATATTTTATAAAATAAAATACTAATGAAGTAGACACAATTTTGTCAAAACAATCAATTTTTAAATTTTTCATGTTTAAATAATGCTACATCCAAAAGGAATACCAGAATATCTTCAGCACTAATAAAAGCAAGTTTAGTAGATCTAAACACAACAATATAAAATAAAAGCTAGACCTTTTAATTCTGGGATGTTTCGTTTTGGGTGCGCTGCAATCGTATTATTTTTCAACATAGTCCTAATCAGGGTATATAGAATAATAAAATATAATATACATCTATAATCGTGTGATCATCTAATCCAATACTGTTTTAGTTTGTTTTGGCGTTAATATTTTTTCATCGTGTAAATAATAGAGATCTTGGTACCGTGTATTATTAAATTCATGGTGTATCTTTACGTTATTCTTTATTAAGAAAATATTTATGTGTTTCTTGATTTCAAATATCAGCGGTTTAATGCCAGCAATCACACGACATGTAGCTAATCGTTTATATGATTTAATTAACCTATCTGTAACCATTCTCTGAAAAGTCTTTAACTTCTTCTGGAATCGTTTTATGTTAAGAATTTATGCTGCCATATATTATGTTAGGCAAAATTACACTTTTATATAGAATTAATCCCTTCTTTTAATTTATTCTATTATTGTTATTATATAGTTTATTGAATATACTTATAAATTTACTAATTTTATTTGTAATATATTTGAAATTATTATAAAATTTTAATTTATTGTCTATTACTACTCCTAGTTTGTGTGACATATTGTATATTTAAACCATGTTGCGTTAAGTTTAATTTCAAAGTCGTACTACGATAAGATTCGGTTCGGTTGTGTTTGGTTGTGTTGTTATCTTTAAACGTCTATCTTTGTTGATAAATAAACCGTAATCGCTATTCGTTCGCGATTATAGTGTGTTCGTGTGTGTGTGTATTGTTCGGTGGTCGTAAGCGCTATTCGTTACGTAAATAGAGTGCGGTCGTGTGTGTGTGTGTATTGTTCGGTGGAATTTGTCGTCGTTTACCTCTGTTGTTAAACAAATCGTAAGCGCTATTCGTTACGTGTATGTAGTGTAGCCGTGTATGTACAATGGTTCTACACCACTCCCCCGCGACCGACAGTTAACGCGGCTAATCATTCGCTCAACGTTTTTGATAATTCTCCGTCAACTGAAAACCAGTTATGTAAATGAAACCTTTTATTCAGGTAATAACAATGTTACATTAAATAATAACGATAAAAGTAATGTAGAAATACATTCGAAATCGGCTGTAGACTCTAGATCGTTGGAAAATGTATCGGTTCCTCCCTTATCGATACAGCGTGTTGGTGGTGATTTTACTGTTAAAAATAAACGTCCCCTTTCGAGTGGCACCAGTGATGAGGATTCGTGGATCCCAGCATTAAAACATTCGAAAAATCACACAGCAAACAGGACAAAAAATACAAGGAATATTTCTCACCCTAAACCTTCGACATACAATCGTTTTCAATACCTCAGTGATGAGCAAACAGAGGGATCCACAACAGAGCTTGTCAATGAAGCTCCCATGGTAGATAACTCACAAGGGGCGCTTCCGCAAAGAAAAAATGTAACATTGCAAAAGAATCCACCCCCTATTTTTGTCAAAAATATTGTCAATTATTTAAAATTTGTTAGTGAACTAAAAACCAAAGTCTCGAACTACTCTTTTGAATGTAAAGCTACTAAAGGTGGGATTACGATTAAACCCAGTAATGCTGAATGTTATAGATGTCTAGTCCAAAAATTGAAAATAAAAAATACCTCCTTTTTCACTTACCAGTTACCAGAAGATCGATCATTTCGTGTCGTAATACGTCATCTTCATCACACAATGCCTCCTAACGAAATTAAAATAGAATTAGAAAAACTAGGATATTCGGTCAAATCGGTAACAAATATCTTACATAAAAAAAATAAATACCCACTTCCAATGTTTTTTGTAGACTTAAATCAATTACCTATTAATTCGGAAATATTCAAAATAACTTCATTATTATATTCGGCAATTTCCATAGAGGAACCAAGGAAACTCAGACAACTTCCTCAGTGCACAAGATGTCAAAATTATGGGCATACTAAGCGTTATTGTAATCTTCCTTTTCGATACGTAAAATGTGGTGAAAAACACGACACGGCAAATTGCAACAAGACAGTTAATTTACCTGCGAGATGTGCCCTGTGCAATGGTCCTCATACTTCAAACTATCGTAGCTGTCCTGCTTACCAAGAAGAACTAACGTTTCTGAATCCAGTTCTAAGAAAGAGTAGAAATCACGAGTATAACTTCATGAACCACACAAACTTTCCTCCGTTAGTTAATAATATTATTAATACTGATAACAACAATAACATTAATAACCAAATTAATAACGTTGCCAACGACAACAGCAAAAATAATAGCAATAATATCAACAAAATCTCGCAAAGGAAACATATTAGTTACGCTAATATCGTACATCAAAATACACCCAGTTTATTTGACAATCCTTCGACCACACTAACGGAATGTTTATCCACTTTTCTAAACGAATTTAAAACTATAATTAACCCTTTAATTAACTTACTAACCAAAGTCATAGACGTAGTTTTAACCCAATCTAAATGACTGCTACCACTAATCTCACTCAACCATCCCTAGTAATTATGTTATGGAACGCAAATGGAATCCATCAAAAAAAGCTAGAGTTTCAACTTTTTCTTAAACCAAAACGTATTGATGTAGCACTCATCACAGAAACGCATCTCACAGTAAACAGCTCGTTTTCGATTTCTGGCTACACGATACATAGTAGTCATCATCCTGATGGAACTGCGCATGGCGGTGCTGCCGTATTAATATGAAATGACATCAAACACTATGTAGCTTACAATAACTCTTCCGCAGCAATACAGATCGCATCAATAACAGTCCAAAATACAATTTTTGATTTAACACTAGCTGCTATGTATTGCCTACCACGTTATGCTGTTCATGAGTATAATTTTAAATATCATTTTCTGAATCTAGGTCGTAACTTGATATGCGGAGGGGACTTTAACGCTAAGCATACCCTATGGGGTTCAAAACAAGTAAATCCTAGGGGCAAAATACTAAAAAAATTTATACTGTCAGAAAACTATAAATTTATAGCCCCGAACGAACCAACATATTGGCCTTCTCATAATAACAGACACCCGGACTTACTTGACCTTTTCATCACAAAAGGAACTGAAAAATTATATAATGTTTGCAAAACGATGCCGGATTTGACGTCTGACCACGATCCAGTTGTCCTTCTGTTGGATACAGTTCCACTACAGTACGTTAAAAACATACAACTGACCAACAATACAACAAATTGGAAATTATTTCATAATCTCCTGCAGAAGTGTTCTGAGTTCAAAACTCGGTTAAAATTCCCTACTGACGTAGACGCACATATCGAAAATCTAACAACAATGCTAAAAAATTGCGCTACCAACACTACATCCTATTCCCATTGCGAAAGGAAACAAAATTACCTTCCATTAAGGATTAGAGAACTAATAACTTCTACACGTAGAGCGCGTAAATTAAGGCAGCGCCACAAATATCCTTGCTTTCGTGCAGAATATGATCGTATCAGGAACAAGATGAAAGCAGAAATAAGGTTTTACAAAGACAATGCATTTCAAGTATTTTTACAAAATCTAAATACAACGGATAATTCCCTTTGGAGAACTACCAAACACATCCTTAAGGAGCATACTGTGACTTCACCTTTACGAAATCAATCTGGAGCATGGATAAAAAGTGACGCTGACAAGGCTCAGTATTTTGCTGAACACCTAGTTAAAGTTTTTTCACCGAAAACAGACATTGAGGATAAACAATTTACTGAACACGTGTATAATTATTTGAACACCCCACTACAGCTTTCTCTTCCTACACGTTCCTTTTCACCAGCAGAAATAGAGCAGGAGTTAAAATGACTGCCTACTTGTAAAGCTCCAGGTCATGATTTGATCACAGGAGATATATTGAAACATATTCCACGGAATACAATTTTACAACTTACGTACCTATTTAATGCCATTGTTCGTCTCTCTTATTTCCCCGAGGCATGGAAGAAATCCACCATAATCATGGTTCCTAAACCGAATAAACCTACTTCTGTTGTAACATCATATAGGCCAATCAGTCTCCTGTGTACATTATCAAAAGTCTTCGAAAAATTAGTACTGCGTAGAATTTCTGCAACCTTAGAAAAAGTAGATTTGATCCCTGCCCACCAGTTTGATTTCCGTAAAACTCATTCTACTATACATCAATGTCACCGGGTTGTTGATGCTATTTCCTCCTGTTTCCAAACAGGGCGATACTGTCCTGCTGTCTTCTTAGATGTATCGCAGGCCTTTGATAGAGTGTGTCATCAGGGCCTGCTATATAAACTTAAAAAGTTCTTACCAGCGGATTATTACTTGTTGATCAAATCCTACTTGGAAAACAGGACATTTCGTGTACGATACAACTCTGAATACTCTGTTTGGTATCCAGTACAAGCATCTGTGCCGCAAGGAAGTATTCTGGGACCTACTTTATATACGATATTCACAGCCGATATGCCTACAACGTCTTACACATCGATATTCACCTTCGCTGATGACACCTTGATTATAGCCGCCGATGAAAGCCCGGTAGTTGCATCCCGTTCTATTCAACTTCACCTACAAGAAATGGGAAAGTGGTGCACTAAATGGAAAATCAAGATAAAAACCGATAAATCGGCAAATGTAATTTTTACATTACAGAGAGGTTCCTGTCCTCCAGTTTACTATGAACAGCAACAAATTACTCAGACTGATACTGTAAAGTACCTCGGCCTTATTATGGATAAAAAACTTACCTGAACTCCGCATATATTGCAGCTTAGAAAAAACTTAGATATCTCATTTCGGCTATTATATTGTATTATAGGAAGAAAAGCCAAAACTTCATTAAATAATAAATTGCTGATCTACAACGCACTTCTAGCGGCGAAATGGAAGTATGGAATTGAACTATGGGGCTCGGCAACAAGTAGTAACGTCAAACGTATACAACAATTTCAGTCGAAAGCTCTAAGAGCAATATGTGACGCTCCTTATTATGTCAGCAATGATACTGTACATCACGACCTGCAAGTGCCTACAATTACACAAATTTATCAGTATAAATATCAAAAATTTTTCGGTAAATGTTCCAGTCACTCAAACCCCCAAATTCGGCGAATCTACATGCCAACACTTCCAGATAATCCTGTTCGAAGGCTAAAACGACAAATGCTCCGGGACGTACTTTCAACTATTGAAAAATGATGTCATATAGATCAAGACATTGCTGCTGAGGCAAAATTTTAAACCGGCCGGCTGTTTATTGTAACAGCGGCTGTATGTTAATGTATTTGTATATATATATATTTTTATTTAACTGAACTCATGTGCTTATTGTTAACTTGTACAGGTGCACATTAAAAAAAAAAAAAGTTTAATTTCTTGTTTTTTAATCTTTTGTTGAATAACATGTAACTTGACTTCGTATCATTAATATTCAGATTAAACGACTGTAACCAGTTGTTTATTGTTTGGTATACTTCATCTACATTCTGTTCTCAAATGTCGCTTTTGTCACCAATTATTATGGATTTATTGAAAAAATTTTTACGGTGTCCGGTAACGGTATGTTATAAATTCGAGGAAATACTATGTTGCACAAATATGGCCCTAATATAGAACCTTGTGGTAGTCGCATTACAATTTGTTGTTTTTTCGAGTACGTGCCTATTTCTAATATGGTTGATCGCTTATCAAAATATTGAAACATTGACCATGCTATGATCTATTCCTAAATATGTCAAGTGTGAGTAAACAAGCATTGAGATTTCTGTTCTTATAGCTTTCAATGGTTTATAAAATATAAAATACGGCAATTTCTGGCAATGCATCGTAATGATTTTTATTAATTATATTTTTGCTTTCGGAAAAGCTACGATACGATGTGGATAGATTAGGATTCTTATTAGGTTTTGGCAGAATAACATTTTATTTTCCACGCATCAGGATATTAATTTACTTCAAAAAGTACGTTAATAAGCTTTGGAATAACACACAGAAAAAAATTATGAATTTTTTTACGAATCCATTGGATACTTTATCTATTCCCGATGCCACGAAATCAGTTTTCTAAATTTCATGATTATGGTGCATATTATAATAGGTGGAAAAAGTATATAGGTCCAGTTGATAATAGATCATTGTGTACTTGGCACGTGTTAAAAAATTGGAAAAGGAATAATATATGCAAATCTCAGAGTACAAGTTTATAAATAATTATATACTCTACAATCTGAAGTGAATGAAGAACAATTTCAAGTCATGCAGCATAACTTTATAGAACAAACAAAAAATCACAACCATGAATTACTGAATTCATAGCATATTTCATGGAAAATTAAGTTAGCAGGTAAAATATGGGCCCATCACCGTTATTTAAAACATATCCAATTAAAGGGTATGAAAATTAACGTTTGAACGATTTCATATCTGTGTTGCTCCAGAGTGTTATAAACTTGGTATGGAAAAAGCACGCGAGGAACGTAAGGAGGAAGATGTCATACCGAATGAAAAGTATAAACAAATGTCACAAACATAAAATGGAAATTGGAAATAGTTATATACAAATTTAAATTACAGTGTGTAATTTGCGAAGGATGTCGGCACATATTTGCTATCCGTGTAAATGTTACATTACTAACAACCGGTTATGTGAACACATTCATGCTGTATGTATAAATTACAAAAATAAGGATGTGAAATGCGTTGAATATCGTATCATTGTTATAGAAAATGTTAAAAATATATGTAAGATAAATTTATAGAAAAAAAAAAATATATATATATATGTGACGCTATACATTATATTGCCACAAAAAATGAGAATGTATTAAAACATAGAATATTACTTGTAAGTTTTTCCCTGAACATATTATTGCGATGTAGATGATAAAAATAAAATTTCGAAGTTGGTGAGCTGCATTTTTGATAAAATATCTGCGTATAAAAGTAAAATATGTGACGTTGAGAAATTGAAAAGGTTAAAAATGACCCCAAATAAATATATATATATATAAAAAAAACCGCTTCCTATGCGTTGAAAATAGACCTTTTTTAAAGATAAAATCCAGTGAAAATAAAAATATTAAAAATGAACTGTACCAAATAAATAAAATGAACGAATTATTTAATAGCAATTTGCGTTCGTTTTAGGAAGAAATAGAGGTAAAACCATTTTCAAAATATGTAACTGAAAAATACAGATTACAGCAAACAGCAGTTGAAAAAAATTGTGAAATCAGCATGTGGTATTACATGAAATCAATAGACATACAAAGCATATGAAGTTGTAATGATTAAAGAACTATCCAGCCAGTTTACTCCACGATTGGTTATATGATATTATTGATAATTATGTGTCACCGGAATAAGTTGCTAGTTACATTGTATTCATGGAAATTGCAACAATTGGTTTTTAATGCTGATTGTACGGAATATAATCGACTTCTAACAAAAACTAACTTGGTATTTGTACTATACAGTTCAAGTTCTATTTGATGCGGTGCACGCACAAAATGAACGAGTTAATATAGCGAAAGTGGTCGATGGTTGGTAATTACAACATTCGTTTTGAAATGTTTAAAATCGGCATTCCCTGAAAATAATTTATTATAGTGAAAAATATTTAAAACGATATGTAATCAACAGAATGATGAGCTCGCTTGCGGCGCGTATTTTTGTGCTGGTTTGTGGAACAGGTTGTATCCAAACATAAACTTACAACATACATATATAAATTTGTAATTATATATAGTGTTTATGTTCATTATTATATAAGAACTTTCAATTACTACCTAATACACTTGTATTTTTAATTTGTAAATATTACACCTTCTTACCCTTTTTTTTTTTTTTTTTTTTTTTTTAACCAAGATCGTTATTAGTTTACGAGTATATAGTATATGAAAAATTTATAACAAAAACATGCATAACCAAGTTGTTAAAGTAAACATTTCATGATTATATTCCGTGAATAGCTTCTTGTAGCAGAACTGTGCACATTTACCTTATATGTTGGAGAAATACGAAATAAATTTAATATTTAATTGATCTAGGGCGTTTTAATTTGTTTTTATTAGATATTAATTTAACTATTTAGTGTTTGTATTTAAAACAAAATATTTTACTTCGTACATGACCGTAATCAAGATGTAAGGAGCAAACTTGAAATACATACTATAATTTTTCAGTATTCTCAACCGGATATATGTATATATATATATATATATATATATATATATATATATATATATATATATATATAAATTTAAGTGAGAAAATTTTTCCAATAGTCGATTTAAAAGGTTAAACAAAAAGTGGCTAATTAAGAATGATAGTTTTCCAATTGCCTCTAATAAAATCTATTTAACACTTTTACGATTTATATATTTAAAAAAATGTCGCTTTTCTAGATTAAGTCGTTAAAAGAACGCTCAATTGAAATATCGTTAAGTATTAAGAATAAAGTAAATAATTACGAATATGCAACGGTTCTTTTTGTTCGTTTGATAAATTTACTATTATGCATCTTTTACCGTATATTAAAAATACATATCGTTTACTGAATATTATTCGTAATTATTTTATAAATCTAATTGTATATAAAAAAAATGCACGAAAAAAAGAATAAAACAGCAATTTTATACTTATATTTCGTGTAGATCATACTACACACCATCTACTTCGATGATGTTTAAAATAATCGACATGAAATATAAGTAAAAAATTATAGCGTTTTATTTTATTGTGCGTTCTTACTTTTTTTTTAATATATAAAAAAAAAAATCAACAATTTTTTCGTTTTTTCATTCATTTAGTTTATTCGCAAGTACAACGAGATTATTAAAAAACATATACGACATACGATGATCTCCGAAAATAGGAATTAAATTTATCGTCGTTAATTTGTAACCAGAAATGCTATAATTAAAATTAAAATTAAATATAATATATATATATACACATAAATAATTAATATATTTTGTTGAAATTATCTATTATATTTAATATCGAAAATTACGTTTATTCCCGCGAAATTGTTTATTGTAACGTTCATTGTATTCGGAATATTTTCTCTTATAACCGTAAGGATTTCCGTAATTATTACAATTCGATCCGTATTCTTCGTTATATCCATAACTATTCGGATGATTAATCCAAGGCTGTCTATAAGAACCGATTGGGTTATTGTATCTGTCGTCCGGAAACGATTCTTGATATTGTCTTTGTTGGTAATTGTTATAATTACGATTATTATCCTGTCGACCGTGCTGAAAATTACGATTCGTCTGGTAACGAACGTTATAATGTCCGAAATTTCTGTCATTATAAACGGCAGCGTAATTATTACCGTCTTTCGATCGATATTTATCGAAAGGCTGATTATACTTATCGTCATATCCTAGATTGAAATTACCTAACTTTTTCAAATCACGTTCGCTTAAAGAATCGCAGCAACCGATTTGATCCGGAGATATATTTATTTCTTTCATCGACTCCATGTAGCGTTTGTAAATGTCGAAAAGTTTATCGTCATTCATAGTCGATAATTCTAGACGACGATCGTATAATTTCGTACGACCTAACAGTAATATGGCCGCTAATACGTCTGCTTCCGATTCAAATTCGACAACGGCCGTATTTCTCGAAGTATTTAAGTTTAAATGTTCGACTGCGCCGACCTAAAAAAAAATGAATGAATTAATGAATTGAGGCGTTCAAAAAAAAAAAAAAAAAAAAAAAAGAAATAAGAAAATGTAATACTCGTATTTTAAAGGTAGCAAAAGTGAGTATTAACTTTACATAGGATATTTCAACAAGCAAATACAATTTTAATTATATATGTATATATACGGACATTAATGATTCCACCCAGATCTGTAATTAAATATTTATATTCACAGGCCGATATATAATAATTGATTATGATCAAGTATACGATAGTGTTCTGTGAGCTAAACAAGCATCCGAGATTAGTTGCGAGACGACGGATTCCTTTACGTGACAGGAACTTTGATACATTCTATAATAGCTGCAACTGAAAATAGGTGGTTTTCATCGGGGCGATTTGGTCTCCATCGTAAGGATGAATACAGAATGGCGAAGGGGCTAACTTGTGCGTAAATAGAACGTATAGAAGGTACGTTAAGCCTTAGGCGACGTATAGTAAGAATAAACGAGATTTCTGTTGCTAGGACGATTGAAGAATCGAGGAATTGCGAGAATCGAAGGTTGAATATTACTAAATAGCAATATCTCCGAACGCGGTTCTAAAATTACTCGCGCGAAAACTTCATCTCAGAATGTCGTTAACAGCTATCTTGAAGTAGAATGAGCCATTCCGATTGTCTACGGTATAATTCTAGTGAAATGGCTGAGAATCCGGACAAATTTGACATCAACGCGTTCCAGAGATAGATCATAAATATTTCTTAGAATATCGCAGATTGATGGAAAACAGCGTTTATTAAATGAATAATTTAAAATAGTTTCAACGGCACTAAGTGAATCCGTGAAAATTATTATATTTTGACCGATATTTGCAGAAGCGTAAAAGCGAAACGTCCTGATAATAGCACGACACTCGGTTGTAAATATTGAAAAAAAATTTAGATGATAGTTTAAAGATTTGTGCAACGTTCAAGGACGGAACCATAAATGTAGAACGAACTCCATCGGGAGATTTAGAGCCATCAGTATAAATATGTATATAATCTGTCAATGAAACTGAAAAAACGTATCAAACTGACTGATTTGATTTCGAAAAAACAGGATAGAATTTTAAAAATATTATAAATAACGTTATTCTGAAGTACGCAAAACGTCATTAAAATTCTCACTGATTCGAAAAACGTATACGATAAAGTACAAATTAATATAATTAAATAATATCCCAAATTATGAATTAAAAAATTATAATCTAACAAATAGGTATTTTATATTAACAAAACTGTAATAAAATAAAGTCGATTCGTAAATTTAGAAATTATGAATTATGGTATTATTAAATACAATATCGAACAGTATTTTATTATTGCGAATTATAAAATTGTTGAAATAAGATTTCGTGAGACAATTTCAGTTTAGACGATCATCGCAAAAACAGTTTTTTTCTTTTTTAAACATCGCATTTCGATAAAAATGACTAGTAATCAAATGATTTTTCTGCGGAAACCTATAATTATTTTTCGAGAAAATCAAAATTTTGAAAAACTAGGTCTTAACTGGAAATTTCGACAATACGGAAACGGTGCGAACCTTAATAACAGCGTCGATACCTGCATTTAGAAATATAATCATACGCAGATAAAATGTATCATTATCAATCAAAACAACAAAAATGTGATTTTCAAAAAACAATGTAATAAGTAAATTATTTAATTGTAAAATAGCATACTTGAATGTCAAAATTATCCTCACCTTCTCGAAAGCAGCGAGAACGAAACTGTAGGGGTATTATAAAAATATTTATAAAGTTGAACAAAGAAAACTACAAATATTGACATTACCCCTTGTACAATATCAAGTTCTAGTTACATTTTCGACAATTATAATACTCATCATTTGGAATAAATCCCCATTTGCGCAATTTAATCAACAAGCGAAATTTATCCTCGCGCAAAGCCTTTAATTAAGCATGATATATTTATGATGCACGTATTTTAACAAAGTAAATTAATTAATCAAAAAACTGTAGTTAATAAATAAATTTCCAAAAAATTCTAATTAAAAAATTAGTTTAATGTACTGACTGTGAATTGCAATGTGTATCAGAGATATTAAGCCGATAAGAAACTGATACTATAGTTTGATCTAGTCCAACAGGCTGAGAGAAGCGATATTAAATTAGGTTTTGTTCCAGTTAATTAGAAGTAGAATTAAGGGAAAAAACGAGAATAGCACATTACCCGGATGAATGATAAATATTTTCTGCAAAGGTAAATAGCGGAACTATTTAAACTTATAGTTAAAATCTAGTTTTCCAAAATTTTTATTTTCTCAAAAAATATTGCCCTCCCCAAATTTTTTTAAAAACCCGGGTATTTGGACATTCTTGCAGAATCTAGGACTCTCCCCTGATAGTCGATGTGGTAAACAACACAAAATTTAGACATACATACCATAAAGAAAACTACTCGAAAAAATAGAAAAAAAGGTATAAAAATAATTTATTAAATTTTGATGAATTAGTTATAAGAAGTATATTACAAAATCAATTTTAATATTAGACAAAATTTATTTATTTTTGTTTTGTATCGTTGATTGTAGATTGTGTTGTTTATTCGCTGTCAGATTATTTTATAAATACCGTTTTCTATTTTGTTAATCTGTATAAATTGTATATCTGAATTAGTATTTTTACACTTTGTATTTTTGATGGCACATTGTGTTGTTTCCCACATCTACTATCAGAATATTTTTTATTCTAATTTCTACAAATTATATACCTAAATTAGTATATTTATATTTTATAATTCTTATATATTGCATATATTTATACTTTTATATGTTTTATGTTCACTTTATAATGACTAAATAGTGGAAAAGTTTTGTGATTTTATAAAACATTTGATGATTTTAACTCTTTTTCTTGATTATATTTCACGTTTGTAAACAATAAGTGAAATTTAAAAAGGTGCAATTCATTTTAAAATCGCTATTTACGAAATGTAACAATTGTCCGTGTTTCTCGATAAATATTTACCTGGGTAAAAGTAGCTTTTTAATAGTTACAAATAAAAAAAAAAGTTTTCAATTGCCCTCTAAATTCCAATCCATTACGTTTATTAGTATGAAAAAAATAAAAAAGTTTCGAAATACCTGTTTAAATAATTCTTTTAACATACTTTCATCAACCCTTGGATGTATATTAGCTATAAATAAATATTTCTCGTACATAATTGTTTAACTGAAGACAAAAATAGATATAATAACTTCAAAACAAATATGGCGGGTGACTCGCTGTAACACAAACATTAAACAGATTTACTTTTAATAAAATAAAATTTAAAAACAAAATGCACATTAAGCGACAGAAAATACTTTTAATTTTTATAATCTAGATATAGAAAATATTAATTCAACAGTCATAAGACAAGATTGTTGTAAAACAAAAAATTACACGTATTACAAGCTAATCCACTTTTTAGACAATCTTCTATTATTACAACCGCAACTATCAATATCGACGAGAGGAACAGCGATACCAGGGCTAATGTAATTCTCGATATAGGATTGCAATTTATTTATCGATATTGACTTTACAATGTAATGGATGATGGATTTTGTAATTATGCTTACCAAATATGTACGGCTGAAGTTCAAATTACGTAGAAAAATTAAAAATTTACAAATGTAACAAGTAATAAAACTTTACAATTAACATCTAATAAAGAACCGTAAAACGTTGAAATAAAGTTAGAAAAAGTAAAAAATAAAAGTTTAACAATGTTAACCCTTTCAGTGGAAACGTACTTCCTCAGGTACATGAAGTTTAATGAAGTGTTATATTAAAAGAAATATTAATTTTGCCACGAAGAATCTTTGTACCTGAGGAAGTACATTTCATAAGTACAAAACAGGTAATTGCTGCCTCGATCACGTTTAATGAAGTTCAAAAAAAATGTTTTATTTGCAGTTATTTTTCAGAATTGTGATTTCCCGTTTTTGAAGGATTTTCATTGCAAATATTTTTTATTTTCCGTAGCAGTTGATAATGATATATATATTTTTTAAAAAACGGTAAGTATACACCTTATATTATAATTTTAATAATTTACAACTGTTATTAAGTCAATAATTTTTGTGTCAGAATTTTTTTTAAATATATGTACTTGATGAAGTACAAAAACATTCAACGGTAACAAAAAATATATTTAGTACTATTTGCTGTACTTATTTTTAGATGGATAAAATGCTTAACGATGAAGATATTTTAGAAATTCTCACAAATCAATCCATTATGGTATGTCGGATGAAGAAGATAATTTTTGACAAAGTTGAACATTTGTTTTAAATAGGTAAGTAGTTTTTTAGCACAATATCTTGCACTTCAGATGTTTGCGCAAAATTATTTTGTCATTACATAAATTTAAAATTACACACTGTATACATTTTATATTGTTTTCTAGATAATGATGATGATAGTGCTGATGAGGAAATGACTGCAGAATTTGAGATCGAAAATGTACTGTTTGATTCTATCGAGGACCAGAACACAGTAAACCAAGAGGCAATTGATTTTTATAAATTACACGGCTTTACACAAAAAGATCAGATAAAGTGGAAAAAGGGAGTAACATATATTACTCCCCAAATAAATTGATATAATGCGCCATTTAAAAATGCACATAACTTATCAAAACCTATACATTTTTTTAACAGTTATATTACTGATAATTTAATTGCCCTCATGGCAGAAATGACAAATTTATATGCTGTGCAAAATAACGCAGTATTTTCTCCTACTTCATCAGTTGAGATTAATATGTTGATCGGGATACATATAATTATGGGAAATTTAAATTTTCCACGAGCCCGTATGTATTGGAATTCGCATATTGGAAACCCACTAATAAAGAATAATGTGTCACTAAAACGTTTTTTAAGCTACGGAATATGTTACATGTGGTAGATGTGATAGCTGACCGTAATGGTTCTGACCGAATCTGGAAAGTTCGACCCATTTACAACGCAATACGGAAAAGATGTTCATCACTTAATTTGGAAACAAATCTATCTGTCGATGAACAGATTATCCCATTTAAAGGTTCCTTCAATATCAAGCAGTATATACGGAACGAACCAAAAAAATGGGGTATAAAATTATTTCTGTTAGCCGGAGTGAGTGGAATAGTATATGATTTTTTGATCAACTACTGAAATTAAAAGTGTTTATAATAGTTTTGGGTTATCAGCTGCAGTCGTCATGCAGTTATGTGATCGAATTACTGAGCCAAACCATCTAATTTGTTTCGACAATTTTTTTTAGTACATATAATTTGTTTCAATATTTACATAATCGGCAGATATATGCTATTGGAACTATTCGTTTGAATAGGTTCCTTAACAAAAGTCTGCTTCCTATGAAGGAAATGAAGAAAAAAGGACGAGGAAGCACCGATTCCATTATAAGTTCAGATGGACAAGTAATTGTTTCACAATAGTTTTGTAACTATTGCATCAAATTTTATTTCTGTTGGTCAATTAGACTATTGCAAAAGGTGGGATAGAAATCAACGTAAATACATATCTGTTGAGAGACCAGAAAGTATAAAACTGTATAATCAAAATATGGGTGGCGTAGACAAAATGGATTGTTTACTTAGTTTATATAGATCGTATATACGTTCGCGAAAATGGACTTTACGCATGATATTTCATGCCATCGACATGGCGCTTGCCAACAGCTGGGATAAATACAAAATTAGAGCCGCTTTACTGGGCATTAGTAAAAAAAAAAATACTTTGGACTTGCTAAAATTCCGACAAGAAGTAGCCCAAAGTTTAATTTTTCAAAACAAAAAACGAGGGAGACCATCATCTAATACTATTCAACTTCCACATACTACAAAAAGAGAAATCAGACCAATTTCGGATATGCGGTATGATGGTTATAAACATTATGCAGAAGTTGGTGATAAAGTAACTAATACTAGATGTAAACATCAAAAATTGTAAATATAGATCGCATGTCTTTTGTAAAAAGTGCAAAGTTTATTTGTGTTTATTGAAGGGTAGAAATTGTTTCCAATTGTATCATGAAAATAATTAATTATTTTGTATATTATGTTTTTGTATATATAAGGTACATTCTAATTTCAACTTTTTTATGTGGTACTTTACATTTAATTATATCATTATTATATACATGCCATAAAATTTATTTTGTAAAATATTACTTTGAAAACTACCATAAATTTTGTATTATGTAAATAATTATCTATCGTACACATTATGACTGTATATACGTGTGTATAGGGTAGATTTATTATAATTTTATTTTATTAAAGTGGTAGTTTATTATTTGATTATATCATTTATATCATGTTTATATACAATAAAGTTCATTATACATTATTTCAACATGTCACAAATTTTGTACTATTGATGTATGTATTTGTGTATAGTTTTCGTCTACATGTATGTATTATAATTTGTTTGGCAAAGGGGCATGTGATTATTTTCCTAAAATATGGGTCAGTTTAACAAATATATGTCGGAGTTATAATTTTTTTTTACCTTGTAAACAAGTCCAGCAAGTGGTTATGTACCTGAGGAAGTACATGCTGTATTTCAACCCCTAATTATTTTAGCACAGCGGGGTAAAGTTTTTTGTAATCAGCTGGCTCAAATTAGATCACATACCAAATTTCAGTTTTTTAAGACAAAAAATGAGGGATTGGCACTGAAAGGGTAATAAACAAAACTTTAAAATTAATATATACATTACATTAAATTGTAGTTTGCACGTAATACACTTAAAAGAATGCAAAAATGTCACACTGTCCTACTGAATTTATAAAAACAAATTCGCTAAGGTACGAAGTTAACAAAATACATCTGAGCTTTCTTTTGCTCGTATCCCCCGAAATTTCAGTCGTCTTAATTTGTAAATCCTTCGTTGATGCTAAAGTGAGAGATTACCACTTTTTATACATTTAAATAATTTCATGTTTTTAGATGTAACATTCGAAGAATTATTAATTTTAAATTGAATATTTTGACGGGTTGTGTTGTTTTCCAGTGTTCCAGAATGATTTTATTAGTTCGTTTCGTATTCATTGTCACTGTAAGTTTTATAAAGCGGTATTTTAGCTACATTTGTACATCTGTGTAATGAAACATTTAAATAATTGATGTAACATAAAAATATTTACTCCTTTATATGTTAGTATATAAAATAATAGTTATTTTTTAATAGAAATTTATCATGAGATTACAAAATTAAGAATATATATATAGTCTATACATATTTGTCGTTGTAAATAATAATAAAAAAAAAAAGAACATTAAATATGTTTTTTTTTAATATCATAAAAATATTTTTTTTTACAATCTGACTCTCTAGGTCATTTAGAAAAATTTTTGACCATGTAATAACGTGATGGAGAAGCACCCAGTTGTGCTCACCCAGCAGCTGCTACCTTAAACAAGGTCCAGTGGTTTATTACGCTTCAACCTCCTGGTGTCGCTGGAGGTGTTCAGCAATCTTTGAGCCAAGGTATTAGGATGACCTTCCAGTCTAAGTACATGTCTTTGAGCGTACTGCTTTATAACATGGGACACATATGGAATATTCAAGTCTCTATGTAGGGTTGTGTTGGTTATGTACCAGGGTGCACCTGTCAGTGTCCTTAATATTTTATTTTGAAATGTCTGTAGCACCTTTATATTTGTTTTTGTTTTTTTGCACAACCCTATAGCTCTGTTCCGTAGGTCCAGACTGGCTTTATAACTGTTGTATATACCAAACGCTTATTGGTCAATGAGAGAACACTATTCCTGCCTAAGAGCCAATTCATTTTTCTAACCCGTATGTTAAGTTCCTTCTTTTTTTGTCTATATGATGCCGCCATGTCAATCGACTGTCCAGGTGCATACCTAGATATCTAACACTCGGCTGAATAGGCATTGTGAGATTATTGATTCTAACAGGTGGAACTATAACCTTTCTATTTGTGAACTGAACGTTAACGGATTTGCTATCATTAACACTTTCATTACGTTTTCATGTCAATTTATGCATAATATAGAACTGTTCATAATTTTTTTTCGCGAAGTTAATCTGACATGGAAACATTGATTGATCATTGCAAAAATTAGTGTTTGATGGGCACTAAATTAAAAAGCTGCAATTTTAATATCATCGAACCATGTTTATAATTTCTGTTTTGAAGTACAAAAGTGCTGGAAAGCATTGAAGAGTACATTTTTTCACGAATGTGGTTTAGGGTTTTTTTTTTTGCCTTACGGAAGTTCCATTTTGACTTTAGGACTGAGTAAAATATTAGGACTTTTTTACATTTAACACTAATCTATGAAAATCTGAGAGCACTTGATCGAACACATAATTTGAACTATGTAAGTGTACTGGATACAATGTATGGTGTTGTATATCCGTTTCAAATCTTACTATTATTACGAATGTACACCTCCATCTATTAACGTAATATAAACAATAATCTTTTTAGAGTACACACAGTGGAATGGGCATATCTTCATAACTTTTTCTCATTATTTCAGGAAACCGTATGTTATCATTAGTTTACCAGATCTTCATTCTCGAATATAGTATAAAATCATTATTATTATTGCCATTCTCGTTATTTCTAATATTATTATTATTATTATTATAGAATGATATTACGTTTAGTTTGTTTAAGTTCGTGTATATTTGATAATTTAATTATAAAAGTATTTTAAGCAGATGATCCCGTCTGAATAATATCGATCACATTTAAATTCATCGTAATTTATCTATCGTTATTAACGCTAAGATATCATGGCTATGCATTAAATGCACTTTCGGTAATGGATCGTAAGTTCATAATGTATTTTGTTAAAAGCAAATGTTATTATTATAATACAAATGAATTAAGAAAATCATTATGATTATGGTTATTAACATTTTGTATTGTCATTATTGAATATTACGGTTATTCTAATGTTTATATTCAAAATCGAGAACTGTTTTTGATGTTTCGCTTATCTGTTAGTCATGCATTTTATATACATAAAAGTCTCATTCGTAACAATGCAGACTCATAATACTCGATGTATCGAAAGGTATTGTTCGTCGTCCGTCGTTTTAATAAAGTTTATACGAATTTAATTTCGACTTTATTTATCGGCGAGTGTCTCAAAACAATCAGTCCGGTGTACAGGCCTTATACGACGTTGCTGAATGAAAAGTTCCCTTGTCATTTCCGTCAAATATAAAATTCATATTATTAATAATCTGACAGAAATGCACCATTTTTGTCTGCTGTATTAGAAACACATGCGTCACTGTGACGGTTAAAATCGCCTATGAGGGAAACTCTAAAATTTGGACGCCACTTCATTGTTGGTGATTTATACACATTTACTATGTGAATGTTGTCAATTAATATGACTGCAATTAAAACATTGCTATATGCTAAGTAATTACTTAAAAATGTTGTACGCTGTTTTTTATCATATTTCGTATAATCAGCAGTCGCGACAGTGTTGAAACTCTTGATTATTATTTTATTGACAACTTTCATTTATTTTACTTCCTTTACACACTAGATTTATTATAATTTTTATTTTATAATTTAGCATTTTATATACATTTCTATGTTTATACATACTAGTATAGTGGTTATTTTGGTTGGTTGAATTAAAATAATATACTTACGGCTGTTGATAATTTTCAGTTTTATCAATGTTAATACACGAACTATTATGAAAATATTAATGTCCTATTGCATAAATTATAGAACGAACATACGGAGTATTTTTAAGTTCGTTATTTCAAATTTAATGGTAGAAGATTCTTTAAAGAAATATTTTTGATATTACCTTAAATTTGTATTATGACTTGTAAATTTTAATTGATTTACATTTTTTCAAATTTTCTGAATAGTTTAAAAAAAAAAATATCATCCTGTTTTAAAGTTGAAAGTCTAGACATGTTATGTATCAATCGTACAAATAAATTTACTTTATTTATTTATAATGTTTCATGAAAAATATTTTCTTGCTTCTAAACATTATATATACTTATACGGTCATGATGTTGAACCTTCAATCGATTAAAAGTATTTCGTAAACATGTTTCGTTATATTAATACCCGTATTAGCTAGTTATGCATGGAACACTTTCTAAATCATAAGTTAGACACTCTCTTCAAGCTTATACCCATCACGTTTTCTAACAACGTTATGTAATACGTAGAAACTTTTAATAACAGTATCAGTTAGATTCGTATTTATATAATATTAGTCAATGTAAAATGCGTCTTTTGTTGGATAACATTCCACATTTCTTCTTGTTTTACGTAATCTATAATTACATTTTTTTTTTTTTGTCGTCAAATCCCTTTTTGAAACTGGTCTCTTAGATTATTGTTATTAAGGGTGAAAGTTTCATCGGTCACAAACACAAACGGAACTGGTTCATTCAAATTTTATGAAAACCGAAATGTGATAAATAAATCAGAATATATTTGCTTTCCTAAATCTTACAAGATATTCGTTACAGAGTCTTTTTTTTTCAATACAGTGTAAAGGTATGAAAAATAAAATCGTCAATCAAATTTATAAACAACAAAAAATAAGTTTTCACGAAAATTTTTTCTTTATTAAAAAATTGCAAAGCTTTTTGATTGTTAAGCCATTATCAAGTGAATATTTCAAAAATAATAAAAATAAAAAATGAAAACACAAAAATTAGTAAAATGAAAAACATTACTTTATATATATATATATATATATATATATATATATATATATATATATATATATATATATATATCGTTCGTATGAACCTGCAATACCAACACCAGTGGTTGTAGCGTTAGGCGCGTTGACTTATACACGTAGATAAGCTTATTCATATATATATGTGTGTTTATATATATATATATACACGATTAAAAATTAAAAAAAAACTCTGTAGCAAATTTAGTTAAAGCATCTGTAAGAGTCACTTCTCTGCGCTGCGAGGCACAGATCTTTTTTTTTTTGTATTTTAATTATCATCGATCGCATTCAACGATGAGAAGAATCTTAATCGATGGATTTCTCATTTACGTTCAGGACGCATCCAAATTTTTGTAACCTTCTTTTTTTGCACTCTTTCGTCTGCGTAAGCGTATACGTCTTTTCCCGTTATAAATCGGCTTGTTTTTGTGGGTATTCGACGTGCCACGAATCCGTATCTTCTTTTTTAGGTCGTACAACGTTTTCAATTGTTGCCACTCGTTTTCGTTAACTTTTATCATCCGCTCTTTCTGCGAACGTTCCTTCTCTTTCGTTTTAGTACTTTCGTCGTCGTACCCGTATGATCGACAATTCCGTTCGGACGATTCGGAACTTTCGTCATTTTCATCGTTATCGATGTTGGTATCGCTGCTGTTATCGTCGCATTTGATTATACGCGATCGCGTACGAGAAAACTTTAAAACGGAACTAGATTCGCGCGATCCGACGATATTTTCATATTGCGCGTCTTTCGAAGTCGAGTTTACAACATCGATAACGTCCATCGATTTATTTTTATATTCGTTCCTATCGATATTCTTGTCAACGGTCGATCGGTTTCCTTGGATATCATCCTTCGACACGAAGGTCGATATTTTATTATCATTATTAATATTATTATTATTATTATTATTGTTATTATTATTATTATTATTATTATTATTATTATTGTCCGAAATTATATTCGCGATTTTTTTCTCCTTATTCGTCAGTTTGAGTTCTCGTTTCTTCGATCGTTCGCGTTGACGTAATTTTTCCGAAAAAAGTTTCGGTTTTGAAATTTCGGACGATGACCGAACATTCTTCGATTTAGTCCTTCCTACAATAGCGATCTGGTTTTTTCGACCTTTACAAACTTCAGACCGCAATGGTTGTTCGACTATTTCTTTTTTTCGATCGATTTTCCCTTCGGCTAGCGACTGCTTCGTAATTTGCTTCGTTTTTTTGCTATCCGTTTTTAAGTACGTATTCGCGACGCTATTATTATTAGCTTGTATCGCGTTCGGAATTCGCTTTCGAGATTTCGACAGAACAGACGGTCGTTCCATATATTATTACGGACGCTTTTAACGAATTTACAATTTTATCGGGTAGACTTTTTCATCGATGATAATTTATAACGAAATATGTTTATCAACGATTGTTTCTAGGCAATGGGAATTTGAAGAAGAATCGACAACAACGAATAATTACAAAGTAAAACGTAATAAATTAAGTAAATAATTATTACAACAGTAATTTAGGTGATATACAAATAATACGATATTACGTTTGAAGAAGAGTACTATAAAAAATATTAGTCGATAATTCGCTTATTTCCGGTAATAAAACAATTTACTCGTTTCGTTAAAATTTGATAGTCGAAATTAAAAAAAAAAAAAATATCATACGTGAAAAAAACCGTCGATGAAAAAAATTGCTCTTAAAAAGTAATCATATATAAAGGCGGCGATAAATTTATTTCGCAGTCATTCGTTAATTAATCTTTTGAAAAAAAAAAATGTATTAATTTAATTGCATTTTAAATTTTCAGTTTTAAATAAAAGCAACTATGAGTTGGAGAGAAGTTGTGTACATATACAAATTGGTCAGGCTGGAAATGATATTGGAACAAAAGTAGGTAGAAATATTATTTGACAAATATACAATTTTAAATTTTTCATAATTTTTTCAAAAATTCTTGTAAATTGAAGTAAAGAAATTATTCTTGTATTATGTATTATAGATTTGTTTCGAAATAGGGCGATACGAATAAATCACGCGATCCATAATTTTTTTTTCAGTTTTGGAAATATCCGATGAACATTCTATTAGTCCGCAATGATATTTTTAAGCCTTCGACTGGATTATCGTTTATTATAGCGTAAGAGCCTGTATTACATAATTGATTTTAAATATATATATATATATAGGTATATATAAATAAGAAAGAATTTTTTAAAATTAAGTGAAATATCAAACGAAAAGATTGGATAAATTTTTATAAATATTTCGTTACGTCTTAATTTAAAATAATTCGTGCAACATATCGTCGCAATTAGAAAAACTTGATTATTATTATTATTATTATTTTTTACGTTTTATTTATTGAGCGGTGTAATGTTTCTAATTTACAATTTTTAAACTTTATGCTGGATAATGCGTAAGAAATTATATGGGAAAAAATCGCTAGTAACGTCGATGTAAAATCAGTTGTTTTTTCATTCATCGCTAAAACGTTATAATTACTTCTTTAATTCCACTTAATTATTACTCTAAGCAGTTTCAAATTATCCTGAATTAATCCTACGGTTATATTGTCTTCCTACAGGATGTAAATATGCTCGAGCGATATTAGCCGATCTGGAGCCGGGAGTATTAGAATCAATTATCGCGAATTTGGACATATTTTTAATCCAGATAATTTCGTCGGAGGACTGACGAGAGGCGGTAACACAACTGGACTAGAGGTCATTACACGGATGGACAAGAATTAAGCGGAGTAGTTTTCGAACTGGTCAGGTGAGATTATTATTTGTATACCATTATCACGACTTCGAGATATATTTTTAAAAACATTACATCTCTTCGTTTTGATGCATTATTATTATTGTTATTGCAGCATATTTAGACGATTTTCTAAATTATAAAAAGGATTTTTTTTAACGGGGTTTATTTTACGTCGGGTTTTTCTTTCTATCTAATTTTTACACTCTAGTAATACGGATCATATTTATGTTTAAAGTTTATCGACGATGAAGCCATTTTTAGTTATTTTACAGAAAAGAAGCTGAAAGCGCCGATTGTTTGCAGGAATTCCAAATAGTACATTCGTTAGGAGGTGGAACCGGATAGAGTATTGTCACTCTGTAATACCGTCTCCGAAAGTACGAATTTATTTTTCGATTCGTTAATTTTTTTTTGTAATTATTTAATTTCTTATCTCATAAGTTGAAAAATATTTTATGATAAACAAAATTACTGCACCGCGTATTATTCAAATGACAGATATTCAAAATTATATCTATAGTAAATATAAAATGTATATTTTATTAAAAGTAATAATTGTGAAACTGAGCAGTAAATTTTAATGTCGTTAATAAAAATGCATCAACACCGTATTTCGAAATTTAGAATACTTACCGGCAATTCAAATGCTTCATTTCTTTTACAAAAGAAAACATTATTATTAATTTGCATTTTTTTTTTTACTATAATTTTCGAAAATTTAAATATTAATATATAACATTTTGTGACAAGTGACCGGTTTTTTTTTTTTAACTTCGTTATTACATAAATAAGATAAAAGACGACCAAAATGTTTAACGTCCGAGATAATTTTAAAACTAATTTTTAAAATTTTCAGCTAGGATAATGGGATCTATAATAATAACAAAACAAAATAAATCACTATAAAAGTTATTTTATGAATGCAAAGCTTTTCGACAATTATTTTGATTTCAAGTTGAATCTGTTAAATTAAATAATTTCGAAATGCGTATATATAATTTTAAATTTCGATGAAATAAATTCTTAGTTTAAAAACAGAACAAGTAAAAATTATTATTGGTGTGTTCGAAGTATCAATTTTTAATACGTAACTAGGGTCAATTCAATCGGATATATGATTTCAACCGCATTAAACTAAATTAAAATAACGTCCTTGCATCGTAAAAAAAATAAATAAAACAACCGAGTAGTAAAAATTGATAAAAAATTGGACAAACCGTATGAATTTTTATGATATTAAACGTATCGAGTTATACGGACGGGTAATTTCAAGGGTTGATAAGTGTACTACTTACTTTCCAGCCTTTAAAACAGCACCTCCTATCGTTATTATCGCGATCAACGTTATTTACTATCGACCGTTGCCTTTCATCGGAACTGGATCCCTAATCTGTCCGATATGTCGGACCGGCTGTAAGGAAGTGTTTTCGTGCTATTTGCATTTCCGACGCTAATAGAACCGATCATATTAATCCTACCATGCTAGCGTACAAAACCTATTTAATAAAGCGCCGATCGTGATCTTTCTAGAAAATTTTATCGTATTACCATAAAGGATAGTCGGAAACTGTTTCCTCCTTCTAAATTAAATTATTTGAATGGCGAGAGACCAGTAGATAAACCGTTCGAAATTGATTCACAGAAATGAAAAATTGTCCGATATTAGCAAAAATCGGTAATTAAGTATTAAGATAATTATAAATATAATACGCGAACCTAATTGTACGCTTACAATCTAAATTTAAAATTTCGAAAATCTCCCCACTCTCGGAAATTTTTAATTTCGAATACCTCTCCAGTAATTTCGCCTGGAAATTGGTCAAATCGGCCATTTTGATTAAATACTGTAACGACTGTATTTGGTTATTTTAAGTACTTTTATACTCCATCACAATTCTTTCATTTAATTTACACATGTAATTATGAAGGAACTAAATTTTACACATCTGGAGTGATGTGAAGAAATTATCTTCCTTTTAGCACGGTATTTTCGGATTTTGTGCGTACGTATATTTTTTAAGAAGTTACTTAATGCAACGTTAACGATCAAATAGAAATTTAACGTAAAAAGTATGTTTCAAAATTCTAACGAAATGCTACATACTACAAACATATTTATCGATCGAATTTTTGAAAATATTCCAGGCTTTTCAGTTAATAAAGTATATAAAACAATCTTTTTGCAGTCTCAAATTCAAAATGAATCTTGAATATATAAATAAACAAATAAAGAAATATTTTATAAGTTTACACAACCTACGTTGCTAACAAGTAGTGTTAATTGTGTACCGGATACATCCTTTATCACAATAAACAAAATTATCTTATTATAACTGAAAGTTAATTATGAAATAAATAAATATATATATATATATATATATATATATATACATACATACAAACAATGGTAGGAAAATTGATACAAAAACCTGCAAGTTAAAAAAAAAAAAAGAGGGTAAAAATTTAGAAACTGCATACGGCACGTTAATTTAGATTAATAATAATTAAGGTTAAACGAACTTATAATAAATTATGCTTAATACGTCCATGTTTATTCTTAGTAAACATAAATTTCAGTTGCCTGTAATCGTAATTACCGATCAAGGAAACAAGCAAGTTATCGTGATGAAAAGGTATTATTGAAGAAATCGCTCGATACTTCTAAAATAAAACTCTTAATACAGGGCGGTCATTTTAAGTAAACGTGCATTTTATACAAAGTTATTAGAATAACAGATTGCCTCATTCAATGATATTCCTATTTAGTACGAAGTATCGTGGAAAAACTGGCCGTGTGACGTAGTTTGTAGACCAACTAAGCCATCTATAATATTTAGCGTTAGGGGATAGTGCTAGCCGAAAACTTTCATGTTTACTATTTTATTTGACACAATATTATTTTTTCCGTTTGTAAATTAATCACTTCAGAATTATTAAATGAAAATTATAGACAAGTTGAATATTGTTTGATATAAAGTTATTGCTGGTGTCTCTGATTGTGGTGACGGAAACGAACGAGAGGTGAATTAAATAACCATCCGTCACCCTTGAATGCTTTATACATTCGTTTAATACAAATCAAGAAATTGCGCAGAATAATACAAGTACGTGTAATGAAAATGATCAACCATTTTTAATACAACAAGTTTTTAAAAAAAAAAAAAACATGCGTTAACTTCCACGAAGTAAATGAAACAGAATACGCGATGGAACAAATACAAACATTTTAAAGGAAAACGACGTTTAAAAAAATAGTGAGGATTATAAAACGATGATTCGCGAGGAAAGCTAAATGACATTTTGGGATGGACTGCTAGAAAATTACGAGAAGATTTTTCAGAATTAGGAAAAGTAACTTTTAAAGAAAATAATAATTCTACATCCTGGATTAGACATCTGTCTTATGGCGGCTTAATAGAACCATCTGAAAATTTGAAGAAATTTTTAATTTGTCGCGGAAATAGAAAAAAAAAAGATAATGATGTTGTATGCAAATTGGTGGAACATTTAACGAAAGAAATTCCAAAATAGTTCCTGAAAAAGTTACACATACTTCTATTAAATAAAGAACTTTTATCCGGTTACGAAATATGAATCAAAGACAAGATCTGTTAGCAAACTCACGAATCGATAAGAAATTAAAGACCGAAATGAAGAAGCTGAATTAGGTAAATGAATGTACGTGTGTGGGTTTGTAGACACTTAATCCTAAGTCTATTTCAATATTTCGTTACTAATTAATATTTCAACGGATCTATAAAAAATATTTAAACGATTTTATTAACAGAATAAGTAATCTAATTTTCCACCATAATTTTATACAATGAAGGTATCATTACTTTGTAGTTATTGTAATGATCGCGTTTTCTATTAGTAAGCAAATATTTATTGTAAAAACACAATATTTAAATGTCTATATTAAATGAACTAAACAACAGCAATATATTTGCATATTTAAATATTTTCTGTTTACAAAAAAGTAAAGTTACCATTCAATAGAATTTTCTGTACCGAATATATCAACGATTCTTTCCAGAAAAAATTAATACAAAATATAATCTTATAAAATATTATTTAATTATTATTTAAATTACGCCTTATTATAAGATTGCAGGAAAAAATTTTAATACAAAAAACCTGCTCATTTAAAATAACAGAGTGCGTACACTCTTACCGTATCAACAATATACTTAAAAATATCTTAGCTTATTTATTAATACTAGAACTAGAATTTGTAGCTGGCTTACTATAGAAGGATGTGTTTTATACGCCTATGCTTATATCTTTTATACCTGTGTCGTAAAGCTTGCTAATCGTAATCACCTATAGAATTTACCAACAATCGGCAAAAAATTTTTTCGTTTTATCCTTAATCATTTCCTGTACGTAAGGGAATTTTAACGCATCATGGAGAGATTTTATTGAAGTAAATCGAGGTTTATTCAAAATTATTCGAAGGCAATGGTTTTGCACTCTTTGCACGTGGTTTATATTACTACTACTAGTATAAGACCACACTGGGCAGGCATAGAGTAGCTTTGGTAAAATTACCTTTTTGTACGATAAAAATTTGTTTTGCGTTGAAAGCGCAGATCTTTTATTAAATATAGGAAATAGACAACCCATTTTCCGTATTGTTCTACTTACACAATCATTAATATGTTTTGTAAATGTGAGTCTTCTGTCCATGATGACGCCTAAATGCTTCACATGTTCCTTCCAGTCAAGTTCAACGTTTTTTATTTTAACGAAACGATTTAATGAAGGCCTACGTCTGGTGAAAATTATTGACTCTGTTTTCTCATCGTTAACTTTTATTTTCCATTTATGGTAGAATTTAGACATGACATCAATTGCTTTAGTTAATCTATTACTTATAGTGTCTATTCTATAAGAAGATACCATTAGAGAAGTGTCATCAGCATAGAGATTTATATCTACTCCTGGAATTGTCGGTAAATCATTAATATATATAATAAAAAGGAACGGGCCTAAGATACTGCCTTGAGTCACCCCAGCTTTAACGTACCTTATATCAGAGTTATGGTTTTTCAGTTTCACATAGAATTTTCTATTCATCAGATAAGATTTAATAGTAAAAACAAGATATGGGGGGAAATTATATTTAATTAATTTATATATGATTCCATCATGCCATGTTGTGTCAAACGCTTTTTCTATGTCCATCAAGACAACACCCGAATGTTTATTCTGGTTAAAGTTATCAGTAACTTTGTCACAAACACTGGCCAGTTGGATTGTCGTACTTAGTTTTGGTCTAAAACCGTATTGCGAATCAGCTATGATGGATTCTCTGTCACTAAATGCCCTCAATCTTACTAGTATTATTTTTTCAAAAACCTTACTTATATTACTGAGTAAACTCACAGGTGTAACATTTTGAACCGAAGATGAATCTTTCCCAGCTTTTGCCAGAGGTACCGTTACCGATACTCTCCACGACACAGGATAATAGCATAGGCGTAAACATGAGTTAAATAGAACCTCCAAGGCGACTATTGCTTTTGTTGGTAGATTTTTAATCATTTTTATGCTAATTTGATCGTGACCAACTGAATTTTTCAGCCTGAGAGTGGAGATAAGGCGTTTCACCTCTTTAGGTGTTGTAAGATCTACGAGTGAAATCACTGCAGGTAAGTAATTGTTTATCGTCTGCTTCACCTTACGTTCATGATACCGGGTTGACATCAACACATTTTGACTGCGAACAGTACTAAAATGCTCAACTAATATTTCTGCTTTATCTTCAACGGAATAAGCTATCCTACCCAAATTAATTGGGTCTTTAATAGGCGGTAATTCGGTTTGGCCTTGAATAAATTTTTCGTCATAATAAAGTTATACAATATTAATAGAGTTTCGAAATATTAATAAAATAATAAATTATTTAATTTGTAAGGTGTAGACTATTTGCAAGCGTAATATTTAACTTCTCTTTGGTCTACAAGGTGCCGTCACGGTTACTATATGCGAGAACGAGAATCGATACTTTATAATATATACACCTTACATTTTATCGACTTTGATGTAACGGAGCGCATTTTAAATGCATCTTAAACATCTATTTTGAATGATTTGCCGTTTATTAAAAGTGACTTTAGATACTGAGAAGATACATGATGGGCAAGCATAGGTTATTATTGGTGAGATTAATGACTCGTAAGTTATCATCTGGTTGTTAATATTAAGATAAGATTTACGATTAAAAACCGGATATATGGAACAGATGGCTTTGTCTTAAAATTAGTTTACGTGTTTAGTGAACGTAAATCTGCTGTCTAAAGTAACATCCAGATAGCGTACCTCGTCTATCCAATTTGAGCATCTTGAACAGACTATTGCAAAGTTGATCTTTTACGGATGAAAAAGATTACCTCAGTTTTCGTAGGATTTATATTAATATTTATTGAAACAATTAATGATATGTTTTATTCCAAGTTGCAATCTACTGCGAATAGTGTCGGGTCTATAAGAGCTGCAATATAATAGCGGCATCATCTGCAAAAAATGCGACTTGCATATAAGAAATACAATGAAAAATGGACTAAGTATACCTCGCGTTACACCCGCAACACTGGTTTTATAACATGATTTCGCATCACCTGTAGAAACATAAAAAGATCTATCCCTTAAATAATTACGGATTAGTCTAATTAAGAAATTTACAATCGATCATTTTACACACGATATATGCCACGTTGTACCGAACGCTTTAGCAACATCGAACAGTACCATATCGGTGTGCTTATTTAAGTTGAAATCGTGCGTAATAAATTCAGCTATTCTGGATACTTGTGTAGTAGAATAAGAAGAACGAAGTGGACACTGAAAGTTAGGGATGATATCACTATTACCTTCTACAGCCATATCATCTACAACAATGTTATGATTTTTCTTCAACAAGTTGATGATCCGTTTCAATAATTTCTCGTGTTCCAACATACCAACACACTACTAGAATATACGAAACAAACGAAATTATTACTTACCAATAGAATACACGAACTGCGTAATATAGGGGGACTCGGAGAAAACGGAGGATTTTGTTGTTTTTTGAATAATTCAAAAATTACTCGGCCAAATTTTTTTTAAGGAAACGAGAGATTAGCTTACAATCATTTGCGGATCACAATATCGTTCAGGTGATCGCCGTTTGCAATACATTCATTCAGTCTTTACAACAATTTCGAAGACTTTTTGCCAGTATAGATCGCTGAATTTTTGAAATTTCATTAGAAATCTGAGTTTTCAGGTCTTCCAAATCTTGGGAATGTGTTTCGTAAGCTCATAAGGTATCCGCACGAAAAATAAAAAAAACCTTTAAACTTTGAATCTTTTCCGAAACTCTCTTTGCACCGTCGTGATTGATTCACGCCGCAAAAACAAAGTTCCACGCACGAATTAATGCTTCTAATATTCATTATCGAGCTTTCAAATTTTTTTTCAAAAACTATTACCAACGTTATATAAAAAAAAAAATACACCCAAACTATAAAGTTGTTCTCGTCGACCATAAACGGTTCAATAAACAAGCAGATAATATAAAATACTTCTTTGCTGGTAGAAGAGACAGAACAGTTTTATAAAAAGCTTTAGACGAACCTCAAGAAATGAACGAAGAGAATCGGTTGTAAGATTCTGATAGGCAAGTTAGATTATAGTCACAAGTACATGTTATGGTCTACCAAAAAAGACGTCTATCTATGTACACGGACGTCATCAGTCGATTTACCGATAATGATAGTGAAAAAACGAACTGATTACGTATCCCTAAATATGAGATATAGAAATGCAATCATATCGGCCAAAACACATTCCGGCGGCGACGTACCAACTGATCACATTTTGTTGGTAGCAAAAATGAGAATACGGTTGAAATAGATGGAAAAGAACTACAACACAAGTACACAAATAAGGAACAATTTAAAAATGAGGAAGCACGAACTGAAATTAAAACATACCTTGAAGAACAGATGACATCGATAACAATTCAATATCAATTACAACATTAAGGCATTAAAGAGATTGAAAGAAGTTTTGAAAAATGTTCAGGAAACAAAATTAAAACATACAAATCGATTAAAAAAAACAAATATGAATGACAAACGAAATACTTTAATCGATCGAAAAAGAAGCGCGCAACATAGCAGATAAGACAGAAAATAAGAGAAGAAAAAGCAATATGACACAAATAAAAATATGCTAAAATCAAAATCATTTTAACATACACAAGAAAATAAAAGCATGGACAGGCATGCGTGAAACACGAATACCAAGCATAATTGAAGAAAAAATGGAAGTAAAACATCAGATTTTCGCGAAACAATTAGAAAATGAAAACAATATATAATAGAATTGTTTAACGATTTACAGCACGCAGATCCAGTAACTGTAAATGGCTGATTTAAATTCCTCTGAAGGTGAAAAAGCAGTCGGAGTAGATGAGATTCGCTCGGAAACATTCATGATTTCAGAAGATACTAATAAATCTATTCAATAACATATATTTTAAAATATTTGAGTAAAAATAGTATACGAACAATTAAATAATTCTACATCTAGCATAAGTAAATATTTACATACTCAGATAATATCGGGAAAAACATTTATTATATTAATAACGTTTGTTCATAAGTGTAACAAATCAGTTCACTTAGTATTAAAATGCGATAATATTTTTAAAAAATATATTCGTTTATAACGAATAAATATCGATTAATTATAATTATCGATGAGAAAAGTATCGTGCGATTTAATAAAAAATACTATGCTAGAATGGTATTTGTTTATAACAACTATAAATATCGATTAATCATAATTATCGACGAGAATCGTATTACTTCATCAAAAAGACGATGATCGAACGAAATTTGTTTATAACGTATAATAAATATCGATTAATTATTAATGTCGTTTTCGAAAACGAAGTTTTATCGGTTTTGACGGGATGGTTATTAAATTCACTTTGACGTCAACATCGTTAAGACTTTCAATTCTGTACGATTTTATAATCTGAAATATTTACACGTGTGTATTATTTTACTTAAGTAAGCAAAACCGTTTCCAACGTATATCCGTATTAAAATAACGAACTTCTATACGAAAAGTACCGAGTTCGAATACGATTGATCACGCAAAAATTATCATCAGAATATAAATAATCATAACATTATCGCCTGGGAGTCAATAGCAAACCACCACGCACAACACAAGATGCGTTCTAGTAATAAAATATAGTATTTTTGAATTTTTTATTTTGCTTTTTGATTTTTCCGATTTTGGTGTTATGCAGCTCTTCTAGTGAAATTTGATGAGGAATCGGTACTGGTGGACTGGGCGCTTTTGACTGATTGGTATTGGGGCGATGTCTGG
Organism: Coronaproctus castanopsis; assembly: GCA_032883995.1. Classification (NCBI taxonomy): domain Eukaryota; kingdom Metazoa; phylum Arthropoda; class Insecta; order Hemiptera; family Monophlebidae; genus Coronaproctus; species Coronaproctus castanopsis. The sequence continues at coordinate 39,635,090 of CM065054.1, forward strand.
AGAGCGGGAAAACTTTGATCTGTTGCTGTGTTAGGGTGATCGGCTTCCGCGTCGTTTGGAATTTCTGCGGGTTTCAGCGCGTTTCTATCGACTGAAGGGCGAATAAATTGGTGTGCATGGTAAGCGCTGTTTACGGAGAGACTATGTTGATCTATTTCAAGGTTTAACGAGCAATCATCTCCTTTGTGTCCCGTCTCATGGCATCTGAAGCAAATGAGATCATCTAAAGTTATGAATATTCTATAGTTTCTATCGTTGTAGTTTAAGAGGAAGGAATCAGGGAGTTTTACTTGATGCGTTGGTGTAGACTTGCCAGCGCCAATTTATAATGTGGCCGAATTCGTCATTTTGTGGTTCTACTCTTAACGAGGAAATATGAGAGGCTAATTGGAGCTGGAGGTTATTTTTTAGGTATTGTTCTATGACTGTATTTGGGATGATCGAGCTTACGTTTGAATTAGTTTCCGCGAGGATGAGTTTAGTTTACGGACTTTTATGAAGCGTTGTCCAATTGTGATTCCCTCATGAGTGTGGACTATATCATTAACCATGTTTCCGTTTGCTAAGAAGACTATAATTTTATTATTACTAACGCACGAGGCAGCGATAATATTTTTTGCATCTTTAACGATCGATTTAATTGCTCGGAGGTAGTCGATTAATTTTAATTCCGGTATATAATTTAATATTATCCCTCGGTCTTCCGTTGGATGTTCGAAGTCTATTTTTTTCTTTACTTTATCGGAGTAAGATGGCGGAGTAGGCGATATGTTCGGGTTAGTTACATGGCGATCTGATTTTAAATTGTTAGTAATTTTGGAAACGCGCGGTGGTAAATCGCGGTTATCGAAACTATCTGTATCTATACGATTATTATTGCAATATACGTTAATTTTGTCAGTATTAGTAAAAGGAATGTTGTTAGTATTAGTAGAAATGAATTTTATTAATATCGGTAAACGGAAAGAACTCGCCGCTTTCTGTTTGCTTTGATATTGTTCAGGCGGGGCTTTATCTACGCCTGATAAGAAACGGGTTTGATCCCTTTTAACTACAATACGAAGAAATTTACGCGGAATAAATGACTTTATACGAAACACGTTATCACTTCTTTTTTTTTTTGTCAATTTCGCATTTATATCAACTCGTCATATAATTTTCGCTACACGCTACATTTAATACATTTGTTTATAATTTATAATTACGACAAATAAAAAGTTTACCTGCGATATCGTAACTAACAATTGAGCCTGAGATAACTTTTTGCCTAAGCAAGATCTAACTCCAGTTGAATACGGTAACGAAGCGTACGCATTCGTCACAGCAAGATATTTATTATCGCCGGTGGCGGCGATAACGCGATTCCATCGATCAGGGTCGAATTGTCGACAATTCGGAAAGTAACGTTCATCTCGACTGCTGCTGTACATCGACATGCTGATTAATTGCTGAAAAACAAAACAGAAACAATCGTATATTATAAAGATGGAACTGCTTAAGAATTTTCCCAAACAGTAACACAATATACATCAGCAAACTGACAGTCTATCCACACATTCTTACATTGTAAACATCAAACAGACTATAAATAGATATCTGTGCCAAGCATCGTCTACACTAAATCCACATATGTTTACCACGCCTAAAGAAGTTAAAAAATGCATTCGTACATTACGAAACACTAATTCTATCGGAAATTAGTTCATGTTTGTATGATTAAGAAATTTTAAAAAAAAATAAAAAAAAAAAAAAATAAAAACTACGCTCGGTTTAGTCAGCTTATTAAATTCTTGTTTACGCTTAACCTATTATTCTTGGAGAACCTCAGTCCCTATCGCTAAGCCTGGTAAGGATACATCCCTTGTGCAAAATATCAGACCAATTGACCTTTTAAGTAATATTAGTAAAATTGTTGAAAAATTAATTTTAGTTAATTACGATTATACCACGTTGAATGTACCGGTTCGCGTCCGATCACCGAAGTTAAGCAACGTCCGACCAAGTTAGTACTTGGATGGGTGACCGTCTGGGAAAGCTCGGTGTTATATGTCGTTGGAATAGCCGAGTGGCTATGAACACGGACTTGAAACGGAAGGTACCGAGTTCGAATACGATCGACGACGCAAAAATTATCATCAGAAAATAAATAATCCGAATAATTTTATCGCGTAGAAGGCAATGGCGAACATATGCACCCTGGTAAACAATATAGTACACTACAATAACACACGGGGCTGCATTGTATCCTGACAATAAAGCGATTACAATCAGTTCTCCCGGATGTGTGTATGTCTATCTACGCTAGCGCCATATTTCGATTGTACAACAAAATATGTATAGTAAGTAATCGCCTATCTTCGATACGGAGACAGCACTGAATGCTGATGAATTTTAGACTAAATGAACATAGTAACGGCAAACACGATATTAAAGCAACGTTAATTTGGATTTAGACATAAGCTAGGTGCGATAATGCAGTTAGCTATGCGACGCCATCACTGACAATTTTAATTTAAATAACCATACCGGACTGATACTTATTGATCTTGAAAAAGCATTTGATACCACATGGCACGAAGGCATCGTATTTAAACTAATCAAATATGGATTTTCTTATTACTTAATACTGCTCATCGAAACCTGTTTAACAAAAACAGGCAGTTTGATGTTAAAAAATGTTAAATCTAGTAAAAAATATAGTACCGCTGGGATCCCTCAAAGGAGCATCTTGGACTCCTACCTTTTTATTTTATAATATATAAATGACGTCCAGTAAGTTTAAATCTTTATGCTGGTGATACTGCACTCGTCGTCACATCGTACCGAACCGAAACGATTTGTCGACGATTTATTGGTGCGGTCAATAAATTAAATACATTAAAACAAATGGAGGATTAACATCAACGCGAACAAATCCGAGACAATTTTATTTAAAAAGCGCAGATAAATTATCAACCACTACGTTAAAATCAAAAACATGATGAACTGGAAGGTGACTCATTTAGGCATTGCGCTAGATAAAAAAAACTAACGTTTACGAAGCGTATAAAATCGACGTATTTATAAAACTCAGCGTAAGATGTGTACATTATTTCGTATCTTTAATAAAAAATCAGCGCTAACAGTATCAAATAAATTTGCAATATATAAAACAGTAATCTACGTTATTCGGCTCCAGTTTGGCGTTCGACCAACCGTACTAATTTAAAGAAATTGCAACGACTACAAAGGCCATTTAGAGTCATCTTAAATAATCCGCACTACACTTTAAAACAATGCATGATTACCTTCATTTGTCCTTTTATTAATATCATTAAAAAAAAAAAAAAAAGTGCAACTAAATTCTTCAATTGTTGCTCTATGTCTGACATTATGATTATAAATAATATAGCTAATGATTATCAGTCCTTAAAATATAGATACGAGAAGTATAAACGCGAGCGAATTAAACATGTACTATGTCAAGTATTACATATTCTGCATTTCTTGCTTCTCTTCGAATTGGTAAATTCCATCGATGAATCGAAAATATAATTTTATTATACATTTATGTATACTTATGATAAGTTTATTATAACTGAAATCGGTAATAATGCTTGTATCAGGTTTTTGTTAAACTTTTCCTGTAATTATAAGACTTCCATATTCCTGTTATTTTACTTGTTAATGTGTATATAATTATAATTAACTGATAAGGAAATCATATTATAACAGATGATTTGCTGTATTTTTTACTGTTATTTTAAAGCAGAAAAATATACGTTTCTATCTTGTTTTTCTTTATTAAGAGCTTACTGAACAACTAAAATTGAAGAAAAAGCTTGTATTTATTTAAACGTTCCCCATTTGGGGGAGTACTTGTACTTCCAATTTATCTGTAGTTTTAATCGGAACGGGGTGCGTCTACAGACGACGGATAGCGGAACGGGCAACAGATATGTAGGTTAGACGCGAATAAAATACCAGTCGAATAAATAATCCCGGATCAATAATGTGCCTACTTGAGAAAAATGTCAGGCAAGCGATTGCAGTAGTGACAATCTGTTTATAAAACTCTACATTTGTACGACAAACGTATTAACCTTGGCGAGTTGAGATCGCTGCTTTACGGTTAGGGTATTAGACCAAAGGCTAAGGAAATAAACCCTGAACGAAAACAGGAAACATGATCAACAACATTAACCACATCTGTTTCTGCAATAACACTATCAAAAATTTAAAAAAAAAAAAAAACAGCTTTGAAATCCGATATATAAATTTAATCAACTGAAACACGGTAACGACTACAATATGAATAGCATACGAACGTTTGCAATATTATTAATCGAACAGTAGGGACGAAATACATCGTCTAATCTGTCTAGTCAACAACAGTGATTATTCCATTCTAGTTCTCATGATGAAACACGTAACAAAGACCGTAACAATCAAGGTCATAATGGACAACCGACAATGACTAATTTTCCCACCGCGCACAGTCAAAATACAAATTAGGAAAGCACAATTAATAGATTAAGACAAAACCTTCCTCGATGTAACAATTATAAGAAAGGAGTTAATAAAAGATAATTATATATAGTAACCTACAATGTTGTAACGCTTACTAGAGATGGTAAAATTGTGCAGCTGGTGGCGTAGCTTGAATGTGTAAAATTGGATATTATTGGACTAAGCGGAATAAGAAGAATATGTGAAGACATAATGAAACCAGATCATGTATTATATCACAACGATCTAGTTTTTTGTATATTCAACACTTTTCCGTCCTCTGGAGAGACGAAAGTTGAAAATTCTTTTTGCATAATTTAACACATTCTTCGGGAAAGGCCGCAGTAGGTTAGGTAACAAAGGGAAGGCTTCATCACCAACACAATAGTAAGGGAAATGATCTTGATTAGTATTTCCAGGTAGACTAGTAGGGTTTGGAACATTCAGGGTACCCGCTTTTAACCGCTTTCCAATTGAAGAATGACGAAACACCGAGCCATCACTATTTCTTCCTATGTCCCCAACGTCAATGAGAGTAAACAAACCATCTGCATCCGCTATAGCAATAAGTACAAAAGAAAAAAACCTTCGTAATTTATATTTCTCGATCCTGTGTTCTTGAAGCACTTTACGCGGATATGTTTTCCATCGATGGAGCACAATTGGTTCCACAGTTCGAAGTAACGCTGAGCTTTTTCTTGCCAAATACCCTCATCTGGTATGGGAATATATATATATATATATAGGTTGCAAAATTTCCCAAATTGCTTAACATGTTGAGTGTATGATTTGGCCTACTGTAGACTTGCCTCTGTAGAATTGCAGTGCCAGGTGAACAAAACTGCTTCCCGTAGCTAGGTACCTGAAATCTAAAAAAATTGTAAATTTTCTTTTGTTTTGGTAACTGCTAGTGTATCTTTACCGTTTTCGTTTTGTGTACCGTTGAATGTGCTACTTATTCCACAAAAACAAAAAATAAATAAAGAAGGATAAATAGATAAATAAATATATCAATGCTTATGTATGAACTTAAATTTCCTGTACAGTCTGCCACGTCTGGAAAAATGTGCTGATCAATTTTGTTGATTGATCTAATAATATTATTTTGTTTAATTTACAGAACAAAATTGCCGAGAGAGGAGGAAAAATATTTCTACCGCTTTTGTGAGGTCGTTGAAACCACCAAAATCTGGGACTGGGTGCAAATCAAAAAATCCTACTACTTGGCAACCCATCTTGATTTTCTCCGTCCTTAGATGAAGGGAGCTTCAATGTCTGGTAACGTACCATCAGAAGAAGAAGCTGTCACACAAGATAGTGGTGAAATACTATCAGGAGTTACCACGGAGATACAAGTTGAAGATGGCTTGCCAGAAGTTGAAGAAAGTAACAATACTCCACAAGTAGCTTCACCAGTTGAAGTTTCTGTAAATAATGAAATTGAGATTCTCCAGGACCCCACACGCCATGAGGAAAGAAAAATAATTTCTCAGCCGAGTAATGTGGACAAAGCGTTCATCGAGTTTGAAGTTAGCTTGGATAAGAAATTGTTTAATTTTTTATTTTTCCAATTATTTAATAAGAATGTCGAAAATTTCAACGAAAAAGAATATATCTGTTTAATTTTCATGTATCGATGTATAAATTTGTATTTAGGTACCATTCTTTTATAATCGTTTGTAAGAGAAATGATTCTTATAATATAATATGGAACCTGATTAGTTTTTAAGGTTGAAGAAGGAACTGCAATTTTTGGGATAAAAAGGTTAACACAATGTGTTTGACTAAGATTGCCAATAGCTTTGTCAATTGCAGGTGGACTGTAAAAAGTTTCACTTAGATTAATATTATTATGAATAAAAGTTTTAAATCGAAATCTGCATTTTTATATTGAAATATATTATATGTTGGTATTAGTATATCTTACTTATCAGCAAGTAGTATATAAGATAATATAGAATTGTGATTGGAAGATAAACATGAAAGTGAAATAGCGACTGTGATATTGTTGAAAACTTTGACTAATATTAGATAGAAATAACATTTATGCAGACTTTTATGGTCAGTTCCTCAAGCTGACCATCTGCATCCTCGTGTCTCTTACCCTGTCACTACTGGAATCAACCTGCTTAAGGCTTTTCACCAGTAGCCGCTCTTTGTTCGCGACTGCTTATTCGACTAATGCCTTATTCGCAGCTAACCTACAGTAGGTCGTTCCATTATCCGCCACCTGTGGATGCGCCCCATACCGATTAGAACTCCGGTCCCTGAAGATACAAAGTACCTCCAGGATATATATATATATACATATATATATATATATATATATGTTGTAACAAAAAAAAAACTATTAAAAATATACAACTAACTTTAGCCGGTATTAAATAGTTACAAATTTGCACATCGTGTGGAAGATAGCGCGTTATGAACGGTGCTACGGGATACAATCGCATCGATTCTTTCAGAATATTTTTCAACAAAATCGAGTTGGATACATTTTTACAATCATTCAATTGATCGAACAACTCTTCTTGTATATTCGTGTGTTTCCCCAGTAAATATAACGTCCACTGCGTCGTTGTTGCTGTCTACAGAATAAACGTAAAATAAAATTGATAACGCATCTTTAAAATGATATAACATTATTACGTAATTCATTATTTACACGTCACCGTACTAATTAACACGCTATAATTAGATTCGTTATTATTATTATTCCATCAGTTTATTTTTATAGACGTTATCTCCGGGCATTTATATTTTCGTAATATCAGTCGTCGGGATGGAGATAGTTGATAAAAAACAGAAAATATTTGTAACGTTAAGTATTATTTTCAACTAGCGGAATCCCAATTGTAACGTTAAGCTTTTCACCAGAGGCATGATTTATACATAATTATCCTAATGGAAAAATGGAAAATCAAGATAAACACAGATGAAACTAAAATAAAATGTGATATACACAAACGACATGATGAAAAATATAGATATAACTAATGGAAAAAGAATATCGCAAGTAAAGGAATTTCCACATCTTGGCTGTTTGATAACGTCAGACGAGAAATGTTTCTTTGCGTATCAGAAAATTGTTTGTTAAAACATTTGTTTAGAGTTTCGCATTATATGCTTTCGGAACGTGGACTATACCGAAAAAAACTTTTGAAATTTGGTGCTATCGAAGGATGGATAGGGTCGCAAATAAGGAGATAGAAGGAACAGTGTGATCGGCCATCAAATTAGACACTTCAAATGGCTCAAAAACTTAATAAAAGTTAAATCAAACGGAAAATTAAAAAAAGAGGAAGACCAACAACACGATTCGTGGGCGCGATTTATGTAGAGAAAAAGATGCTCCCCAAGCCGGGAATTCATTGGTTAGCTGCAAGTCATGTTGCCCATTAACATAACGGTTTATTGGCTGACCGGACAAACTTTGTGCCGCCTAACAGTCAATGAATTTCGTGTTACCTTTTAATTAAACTTGATTGACCTTATCATATGCCTACTAAAGAGAATTAGTTCCTTTTATTATATTGAAAAAGACATATCCTCATGGGCGTTATTCTTTTACGTCAAAATCTTTCCCGTTGTTAAAACTTCCTCGATATTAGATTCGTATATATGTACCATCTACGAGACGACAATAAAATTTATAAGGATTAAAAGTTATTGACAAGAGGAAGATTAATACCTACATATTATAATAATTAAAATCTGTTGACAAGTGGAAGAATATCTATATAAATGTGAACGTAACTTATATATATATATATATATATATATATATATATATATATATATATATATATATATATATATATATGTATAAAATGGTTGCACTGTTTCCATTTTATTTAAATTTACGAAACACTAAACTGTAAAAAGCAAAAGAAGAAAAACCATTAGTAAATAAATCTATTTTGTTTGTTATTTCATAATTTTATATTTTTGATTTAAATTACGAACTAAACACTTTCAAAATCGATTTTACTTTTTAGATAGATTTATAAATTGTTAAAATATTGTTATCTTTATTTTAACTGTATTATATTGTATTATTAATAAGTAAACAATTTACTTTTTAATTAAAATCGAGTGGAAGTTAATTCATTTAAGAAACGGTATATATATATATATATATATATACATATATCGTGTTTAATGTTTTTATATCCATATTATTTTATATCACCATATTGTGTATGAGATTGTCAAAATCGATTTTAAAATATGTAAATATACGTATACACGCAAATACATTCTCTCTCTCTCTCTCTCTCTCTATATATATATATATATATATATATATATATATATATATATATATAATTTTTTTATTTTATTTTATCGTCTTTTTGAAATAATTATTAAAATATTTAGGCAACTAAATATTTAACAATATAAATATATAAATATCAACGAACTGATTGTATGTAAAGAAAAAAGATGTAGATTGTTTTATTTATTTTTAATTTAACAAAACTCTGTATTACTTGTTACTTTTAAACAATATTTACACCGAATTTGTAAAACAGTGTATGTTGATATAGTATTATTTAAAATTAATAATTTTAATAATAATTGTATTGATTACAAGTTTTCCTTCTGCTGTTGAACAGTCGCCCCTAACACGAGGAACCGATGCTGAGGAAGAACCCGTCCAATGATGCAGATATAGAAATAAAAACTAGATGCGGATGTACCAACATAATCTTTAAAAATATGAAAAACTTGTACGACAGAAATGCTACATTTATTCAGCATTATTATACGGTATCATAATCCGTAACATTGAACGATAAATTAGTGGGATAGAGTAGAAGCTGTTAAGATGTGGATGCACAGAAGAATTCTGTGAATATCATGTACAAAAAAAAAAAAAAAAAAAAGTCAAATACAAAAGTATTCAAATTAGCGAATTCCGAACGCATAATCCAGAACGTAATGTGGAGAAGATCAAATACTTTGGAAACCTAACCAAGTGGCAATAATACGGGCTATTTTATACTCCAAGGGAAGTTAATAGTAACAGAAGACACGAAAGAAAAAAAAAGACATTGTAACAGAGTCCATTCAGTACAACATTTGTTTCATTCAAGCAAAAATATTGTCACGTCTACGTCCAGTAATAGATAATACGACACTCAGAAAAAGAAGATTATATTCTTGTTTAATGATTAGTAACATTCGTAATACGAATATTTATAAAACACTTTTCAATATCTGAACTAAGAAACATGACATATCCACACGTTGTTATAAAATGTTCTTCTTTTATTTATTATTAGAATATTTAGTACTGTTGAATATTATAGTCTATTTTATTGTTTATTTGTTTAATTTTTTTTTTTTTTTTTTTAGAAAATTTTCAACTTAAATTTGTTTTGAAACTGATTTTATTTTGAAGGAGAAAAAAACATTATATCGTTAGACGTTGAAATAAGAAAGTGTACAAAAAGAACTTTTCTTATGCAAAATCAAATCTTGTGACTTACAAAACATCAAATCGAATTACGATGTCAACGGGGCTAATTTCGTCGCTTAAATACATTTTAATTTCAAATATAACGAAACGAATGATAAATTAGCCTAAGTTAAAATCACCACTTACCGTATCACCGGCTGCAATTATAAAATCGATAACTAATCGATTTATCATGTCTCTCGTTATGCCGATGTTAAGCATTTCACTAACGATACCGTCGCCATTTAGTCTGATGATATCATCTATTAAATCCTCGGCTAAAAATTGAAATAACAAAAACGACTACATTGAATTTACCTTTAATAAACAAAAAACAAACGTGTCGAATAATATTATTACATTTCCTAGATAAACGTAATGTTTAAAAATAAAATTACGAATATCACGACGCAATACAACAAAAATTTATTTTCGTATCGAATAAAATTAATCGCATAATACAGTTGGTTTGTTTTTTTTTTAATAATCACGTATTAATATAGATTTTTATTTTTGTTGTTTAAAACTTCGAAACAGAAATATCGCATACAGAAGTTGTTATCTACGATCGGAGAGATAACAAGTGGTTTACTCGGGTTCATCTCCGGAGGAAAACATTTTAAAAAAAATAATAATAATAAAAAATTCAATTAGAAATAAAAATCGGTTTAAATTATCGGAGAAACTTAATGATGAAGAATCCGATTCAGAAACCGGAATCTCAAACATACAGGATCAAAAAAAAAAAAATTCCGATACACCTCCTCCTATTATGCTTAGCGGCATATTGGACACAAATGAACTTAATAAATTGATTGAAACGAAATTAAAACGGGAACACTACTCTTATAAAATTACACGTGGCGATGTAGTTAAAGTAAATACTAGTTCTACAAAGCCGTATCATACATCGATAACGCTATTAAAAGAGAAGAACCTGATTGGATATACATTTTCGCAAAGAAGTCAAATCCCCTACCGTGTTGTAGTGAAGGGTATTCATCCAACGATAAATAAAGAAGAAATTAAGAAAGAATTAGCTTAAAAAGGTCATATGGTAAAAGGTGAAATAATTAACATACGAAGTCGAGTAAGTAAGAAAGAAATACCAATACAATTTGTCAATATCGAACGTAAAGAAAATAATAGGGATAACGAAATTGAACACTTATACAATCTTAAGATAACCATCGAGCCACCTTATAAAAAGAAGGAAATTGTACAATGCACGAGATGCCAACAGCATGGACATACCAAAAATAACTGTTTCAGACCGCCTAGGTGCGTCAGATGTGGAGATAGCCATTTGACGGCAAATTAAAATCAACGGATAAAAAAAATTTAACATGTGCTCTATGTATGGAACAGGGTCATCCGGCAAACTATAAAGGATGCAAAGTATATACAGAAATATTCAAACGTAAATTTTCAACAATGACAAGGGCTAAACATACTGAAACAGATAGTGCAACCCAAAATACCAACATGACTTCACAATTTCTAAGAAAAACGATAAACCATATTCAAGAAATAATATATTACTCTTAAAAGAAGAGAAAATTAATATACTACTAATATCTGAGGCACGACTTACTAATAAAAGTTATTTACATATTCCAAATTGTTTATGATATTATACCCTACACCCTACTGGCAATGAGCATGGAGGAACTGCGATAATTGTAAGAGAAAATATAAAGCATTATGAAAGCGACAAGTACCGAACTGCTGAAATACAGGCCACCAATTATTATAGTCGAACAACCAAGAAACCAATTATCTGTAGCTGCAGTTATCCTCCAAGACACACAATAGATGTTACAAAATTCAACAATCTTCAATTAAAACTTGGACCTAAGTTTCTAGTTGGCGGAGACTTTAATGCAAAGCATGTCCATCATGGATCACTGCTAACTAATACAAGAGGCACGAATCTCTATAAAGCAGCCAATAAACAAAAATGTAGATTTCTCTCAACTGGTGAACCGACATACTGGACGTCTGATATCAATCGAATTCCTGATCTATTAGACCTGTTTTTTATCAAAGGCATACATTTGAAATGCACAACAGTACAATCAAACTATGATCTGATTTTTTCTGATCATTCACCAATAATAGCTACTGTAAGTACTGAAGTAACATACATAGTAAAAACAAAAATGCTTCATAACAGGAAAACTGACTGGGAATGGTATAAACATCTTTTACAGCGGGAAACAGATTTATCAATCAAATTAAAAACATCGGTACAAATTGAGCAGGCAGTGAGACAATTTACTGAACAATTGCAGAATGCAGTAACCAATTCTACTCCGGATGAAGCAGATACTCGCATTGACACTAAATATATAATAAGAGACCTTATAAACCAGAAAAACAGAGCGCATGCTCTATGGCAAAGGAGCAGAATACCAGAAAATAAACACAAATTAAATATACTAACCAGACGAGTTAAACGCGCATTACAAGAAATAAAATTTTCCAAATATGTATCTACTCTAACACTAACCGAAAAATCTGATTACAACCTTTGGAAAACGGCAAAATATATGAATAGACCAGTGAAATAAAACTTTGAAACAGAATGATGGACAGTTGGCTTGAAGTGAAAAGCAAAAGGCTGACACGTTTGCTAAATATCTGTCTAGTATCTTCAAAATAAATAATATAACCACCAGTTTACCACTTCCCGATATACAACCAAATAATACAAAAATAAAAATGATCTCTCCTGCAAAGGTTAAAAAATACATTTAGCTCTTAAATAATAGGAAATCTCCTGGATTTGATATGATAACTGCTAAGATACTAAAGGAATTACCACAAAAATCAGTAGTCTCGTTGACATATATATTTAACGCTATTATGAGAGCATCATATTTTCCATCTCAATGGAAGTTCTCACAAATTGCTATGATCCTAAAACCCGGAAAGGATAGTACACAACCCTCATCGTACCGTCCAATCTCGTTGCTATCTATTTTTGCGAAACTGCTTGAAAAGTTAATATCAGTCAGACTAACTAATATAATGGAAGAAAAGAAAGTAATTCCAAAACACCAATTTGGTTTCAGGAATCATCACTCTACAGAAAAGCAGATCCATAGAATTGTGGAAATAACTGAAAAAGCTATTACAAAAAAAAAAAAAAAAAAACTATATAATGAAGCATTGTATATAGATATTACAAAAGCATTTGACAGAATATGGCATGAAGGATTGTTATACAAAATCAAAACAGTATTTCCTGAGCAGTATTATCAACTTATTCTACTGCATCCGACAGTTTAGTCTGTTGTCTTATCCATGCATTGACTTTCCTGTCTGTATTAATTCCTATTTCCGCTCCATATGCAAGTACCGGTAGGACGCACTGTTTATAGATTTTTTTAGTCCGTTGGGTATATCTTTATTCTTCTTGAACACCTTGTTCAACTTTCCAAAAGCTACCCAAGAGAGATTCATTCGTCTTTTTACAAGTATTACTTTCTTCTGTGTGGTAATTACTTGATCTAAATACATACATTCATTTACATGTTCTTCCAGAGTCTGCCCCTCTAATTTTATTTGTAATTTCATGGGCGTATTTGTCGTGACTTTAGTTTTATTGATGTTTTTTAGAACAGTTGTGAAGGTCAGTTATACCGTGTCATTTGTTAAATGTATATCGATCTCATTACAATTTTTCAGACACATCTGCTACTGTCGAATCGGTATTTCACGTTTTACACTTTTATAGATTTACATTTATCAGTAGAAAATCGCATGTGTCGTATACAAATCGTTTCAAACACTTAAACTAAAAATTAACAGAAGTCGAATGCCCAAGAAGTAAAATCGCATACAGAGAAACCAGTTAGGATATTTAACACACAGATGTTACGTTGTGGACGATAGCTAACATATACGAATATGTGTATGAACTTTAGAAATTTTAAAATTTAACGAATATTAACCATGCTGAAACGGTACCTGTTCAAAAATGAAACAGTATTTTATGTTAAAATTAACCGATGTGATAAATAATCATAATGTATCGATAAAAAATATGCAAAACATAGTATATCGGGAAGAAACAAAAGCAATACACAATCATCCGATCGATATTGAAGATGTGATCTACTTGAAGTAAATCGGTACCGGTTGAAGGAATAATCTTCAATCAGCTCTAATTAACGACTGCAATCATTTAGATGCTTTATTAATTTATATTTATAGATTTTTATGTCAATAATTAGTTTGTGCGGCATAGCAACTCTGAGCAGTTAGCACGGTACACGCAAAGACGATCGAGATAATGTACATTCAACAATTTTCAATACAATTGTAAAAAAAAAAAAAAAAACGCTAAAATATGATTACATAACTTACCTATAAGAATAGATAACTTTACAGTTTTGACGAAATTTTTCCAGGCACCCGTTCCAAGTCTTGCAGCCGCTGCGGGAGGTAAAACCGATAACTGTACACTGTATTTAAAAATATCTTGAACAACTTCAGACATTTTAACGATATTGGAAGAAAATAATGGTATATTTTCTTTGAACGGATTTCCCAACAAATACGCAACCATAACTAAAAATAAACATTCCTAATACAGTAATAAATATAACGTACAGACAAAAATTAAACGCTATAAAATATAATTTATAAAATAAAACCGCTTTATTTCTTTTAAAATGATATTTCACGTTTAAGAACAATCAATACAGATTTTGTAAGCACTATAATTTAACGATATGATTTCATATAAACTCGATTAGCATTTTTAAAAAGTGAATTTTTTAATGTATATTTAATTCGCTGTTGTCCCGTGGTATTGATCTAAAATGTATTATTAAAACTTGTAGAATGCATCAGCTAATATAAAAATGTGAAAATTTGAAATGTCCATATTAACATCTTTCCAAAAAAATTATTTAAATTATTTAAATTTTTTAAAATTAAAAGTGACAATAATAATTTTTGAATGTTCTAATTACAACAATATAAATAAAGGCATTTTTAAATTACTTACCTATAAACAGTTTCCTTATTTTACAAGGCCGAAAGTTCTTTGTAATTAAAATTTTGTTTATTAGCGAACATTTGTATATTCAGACGTATCACGCTAATTATTACCATTATACATACTTCATTAATTTTTACAGCTGACAACGACTTAATAATCAAAAAAGGTTTACTTTTAATTTACAACTCGCGATTACTGTAAGAATTTTTAATACTATTATACGTAAAAATCAGCAAATTTAATCTTTATTTATATTTATTATTTACTTTATTTAATTAATCTATGTTATATTTGTGTTGGTTACTACATATAAAGGATGTAATGTCTTTATTTTTAAAGATATGTTTTAATTGTTTATAATTTTGTGTTTATTAAAAAAAAAAACGTTAATTATCAGTTAATCTGTTCATTATAATTATTGTATTTTTCGTTATTGTTCATTATTGAAAGTAAAAGAAAAAAAATATATTATTTTTATAAAAACTTCTTATAAGAAATGAAAGCATTTTTCGAAATGATTGAAACATACCCTGTCATACACCCAAAATAATGAGAATTACATATTTTTACGACCTTAAATCATTTAAATATTTTTTTAATTTGCTGAATATATTTCGATAGTGGCTCTTATAATTTAGGTACAGTATCAGCGACAAAAATTAATAAATAAAATGTGCGTTTTAATTTAAACAAACATACAGTACGACATTTCATCAATTTTTATCTTCATCGCCGGAATATGTCACTAATTTATAAAACATATTACAATTTTTAAAGTTTTGAAATATTATTTTTCAGCTCTATTCATTAGAAGTGATGAACTTATAATTCAAGTCTTGCTTCTTTAGACATTAAAAATTACGAAAAAAGTAAAATAACTTACATTTAGAACATGTATCAGCCTAGTATTTCCACAAATTTGACAACAAACATATATTTAGTCTTAAAAGTGTTATTTATTTATTTTCGGACAGAATGCATTTACGAACAACTTTATCAACTTACAACACGTGCTCGCATTCGATGTAATGATCAATTTGCAAATTTAACATATAAGTGGTTTATTTAATATGTGTATAAGTGTATATAAATTAAATACATACGTAAAATATTATATATATATACATATATTAAATTGCGAATAACATTACATACAAAAGATTATGAAAACTGGTATAATAACCATTCTATCAAAGAATCATCGTTTCTTTGACATATAATAAATAAGATATCTCAAATATGCGCAATTTAAATATTAAAAATTCTAAAATCAAAATACACTTACACATTACAGACAAATTATATAATTTGCTTTGTAATGACAAAATTTCTTCATTTATAGATTCATCCACCCAATTCGTATATATCTTATCTAGAACATCATTAAATAAATGTAAAGCCTGGTTCACAAATTCGGGTTTCAGCATTATATTATTTAAACTTCTCCGATATTCGAACCATTCAACGCCATCCCTAGTATGGATAAAAGTAACTTCCGCATAGTTAAATTAATTATTGTTCATAAAAAGTGAATAAACAGAAAAACTATTACATACATAAAATAAATCCCACGTTGGAAATTGTACATTTCATTATAAAATAACCAGGATTCTGGTAATACGTGAACTGGATATCTTCCTTCATTACAAAATACAGTTTTTATCTCTGATGCGTCTGATAAAAATATAATATGCATAGGACCGAATTTTTCTGCAAATATAGGACCGAACTGTTTATGTCTACCGTCAATATATTTATGTAAATTTGTGGCTCCACCGGCAAGTATTAAAGAAAAAAGTGTTCCAACCGCGGGGAGTTTATATCCTATTGGTATATCTTCTACACGCTTAATATAGTTTTCGTTGCATAAACTGAATTTCCTTTTACAAAAAGAATAGACTGGTAGAATTTGTCCGCATCTAAAATGAAATTTTTAAAATTATAACCAAGAAATTATAGTTTAAATAATCGACTAATAACATAATATGTTATGTTCCTACAAAATTAATTAAAGCACATATTCAACCTATTCGACGAAATATTTTATTTTTATTATAAATAAACATCAAACATATACATTTATCAAAATCAGGATCAACATATTTATCTCGTAATGTTAATTCAAATTTTCTTAAATTAATCGATAAATTAATAATAAAAATAATCGCTATAAAATAAATTTATTATTGTTTTTTTAAAATATTTTACTTCAAAAATCGCAAGTATCCAATCATGATCATTAAACCTCATAAATGAGAATTTATACAAAATAGCGCACTGCTACACAACGTATCAAGAAGACAAGATAAAATAATTGTTTAAATATAACTTCATCGGTAGAAGTAGACATTTTTTAAAAAAATGAATACTTAACCTTTGTTTATTTTTTAATGATAAACGAACAAAATAAAACACAATCACTAAAAGTTTACAACCGTGATACTGATACCTGATAACGGATCAATAGATAAACCAGTGCTGCCATGTAGATGCACAAATCACAGGAGTAATGTGTATTGATCTAACTGCCGCTTATGATACAGTGAACGATAGCTTACTGTTTAAAAAAATATAAGATACGACAGATGATTACAAATTAACCATTATCTTGAGAGAACTCACAAACAGCAGATTCAAATTGAAATTTTGGGAACAAAGAAAGCAGCTGGAGACATCAAAGAAACGAAGGTAGCGTGTTGGCCCCCAACACTTTTCAATATCTACACTAACAATCAGCCAAAGAATTGGGAACAAGGAGGTTCATATTCGCAGACGACCTGGTAGTTGCAGCTCAAGACAGGGCCCACAGAGCATCTACAAGAAACATTGGAGAATTTATACGATTACTATAATGAAAATGCTTTAAAATCCAGGAAAACCGGAAGTGTATGCCTTCCATTTAAACAATGGAAAGACAAGATGTAAACTGAATGTCTACTGGAACGGATGCAAGATACAGCATAATCAAACTTCAAAATATGAAGGAGTTAAGTTAGACCGAACACTTACATTTAGAACGCACTGCAAAACACTCAAGAAGAAAATTGAAACCAGAAATAATATATTGCAAAAACTCGTTTCTACGGAATAGGGTGAGTGCTTCGAATATCGGCGCTGGCCTTATCATTTGCAGCAGGAGAGTATGCTAGCACAATCTGGAGCAGATCACTACACAACACGATCAACTGGAAAACATGGAAAATCGTAAATAGATTAAAAACAAGATGCGGTCGTACAAAGGAAAATTTAAAACAACGGGGACTAGATACCGATTCAAGATACGAATGCGGGGAATAACGAGACCATAAACACTTGTTCAGATGTCCACTACTTTTTTTTTTTTTTTTTTTTTTTTTTTTAATGCTCGCAATCTATCTGAGGCAATAAGCGGAGAAGATAGCATTTAACAAATATATTTATTTAGTGGAACGTGTCCCATCGGCCACAGCTCCTTATTTTATAACAGAACTACTTTTTATGGGTGTTATAGCGTATTTACATGAATGATATTACGCCTTTTTAAGCGTACGAATTCCGAACGATTTATTGTCAGGTTCTGCGCCAGATGGTTAATATGGTTTTCTAACCGTTGAATGTATCGTTCCTTACGGTTGTAAATCGCATCTTTAATTGATGGTATTTGTAGATCTTTTCGTATATCCTCGTTTCTCACGAACCATGGCGCTCCGACGACTATTGTACGCAATATCTTATCTTGAGCTGACCGTATGATATCGATGCTCGAGTTGCTTGCTGAACTCTAAAGTTCTATTCCGTAAGACCAAATAGGTCTTAGGATCGCCTTATATAGCAAGACTTTACTTTCAGTTGGAAGTCTGGATGTTTTCCCAATTAACCAGTACATGCTGGAAAATTTTATAAACAATTGTTTTTTTTTTTTTGGCAGTAATATGTTTTCTCCAGGTCAATTTGTTATCCAAATGCATACCAAGGTATTTCGCACTATCCGCGGAGGGGATTGTAACCCCATTGAGCGTTATTTCTGGATAATTCGTACAATTCCTTTTTAGTGTGAACACAACATGCGAGCATTTTGTTTCATTGACTTTGACTTTCCAATAAGTAAGCCATGCTTCAAGTTCCTTTAGATGACTGTGTAATTGATTCGTTGCTGTCACGATGTCAAAGTCAGCAGACAATATAACGGTATCATCAGCAAACATGGCTGTAGTTGTGTTAGCATTTGTCGGCAAATCGGAAGAGAATATTTGATACAGTACCGGTCCAAGTACACTGCCCTGGGGTACTCCAGATTTAATCGGATAGATGACGGTGAAATAACAATTGACAGCTTGCAGTTAACTGACGAAGTGATGAAGCTAATTGATTTTTTTGGGAGGGTCGTTAATATAAAGCGTTACGGATACGATACGACGACGACCATATAAATTACTAAAAATTATGCAACTTCAAATAAATTAATTAAAAAAAAAACAAAAACAATTATTCAACACCTCTTGAGGATACTATACTGTTAAAGTGGTTATACACATACAACGTAAATTGAAATAGTGAAACAGATCATACAGTGGTAATAATTTTCAAGAAAATATCGATTAATTAAAAATAGTTAACTGAAAAAATTCCAGCTGAAAATTTAAATTGATGCTTACACATCGTACTAAAATCTGCATGAAGTAATAAAGAAAACGTTTGTTCTTAATAATCGATTAAATAAATAAATTATATAGCCAAATTCGTCCTTTCTCAATCGAAGTTTATAATAGAATTATTTCCATTATATCTTTAAGCATATCTAACATACTTTTATAAATACATTTTAATACCAAACCATATCATTTTCAATGATTTTTAATCAACTCTACTAAACTTGATTCATGTAATTGCCGTTTAATGTAACAAAATCTAACGAAAACTATTCCAATAAATAAAAATGTAACAGATAATCTGTTAAAATAAAAATAACTTAATAGTAGCTTTAATTTGATGATATCCGATGCAGTCAAAACATTCATAAAATCAGTTTTTTCGTCCGTATTTCTCCTCCAAACTATTTGTTTTATTCTTTGCATCAATAAAGTAATGAAAAATCATACCCAATCACGCAGAAAGATTACCGCTAGTATATAAATACTATGCAATATGCTGGGAAAAGAAAGCAGTATTTCTCGCTTTTTTTTTTTGTGTTCCGGCATTATCATTCTTCAGTTGTGATGCCTGTCTGAATCTGTGAAGAAACAAGTAACTCAGTGCAGTATGAAAGATAAAGCAATTATAGTTAATAATTACAATAACAACGGCGTGATATAATTTCAAGTAAAAATTTTAAGGCTATTCTGAAACCACAATTTACTAAAAACACATCACGATTGATGAAAAATTGTTTTAAAGTTGTGAAACAGTACCGGACATTCTTAGTTACTCAAAGAGAAATAGCATCCCAGGGTGAAATAGATCCAATTTTTAATCAAGAAAGAACAAATCAAAATAATGTCTGAAAAGTTCACATTCCAAAAAACTTGTTGATTAACAAATCACTTTAATCGATAAAGAAAAAAAAAAGTATGTTGAAAAATTTACGAACCTTGACCTACTATAAAAAAATGATTGACACATAATGCGGAATATTTTCCCAAATGCGTAAACAGCGTTTTGTATTTTTTCCACTGTATCTGTCACTGTTACTAAATGACGACGTTTTTATAAAATAAAACTAATAAAATCTTACCTACGATGTATCAGATCTAGTAATTTCGTCTATATACAAGCGCAAAAACTAGAAATGTAGTCATATAGAATTTTTAGCGAATTAGTTTATCAGTTTTATGGAGCGATCTGATTACTGTTCGAAATAAAAATGAAATAAAAGTTATCAAACAAAATACTGTTATTTCTCACCCGTACAACTGGTCTATATCAACTCGGATACATGTACATATATTCTAGCTAAGCATTTTTTTTTTTTTAATCGTCTAAACGTAACCTATGTAAAATATAATTATTCGTAAAATGTACTATTTTTTTAAATTCCGCAACATTGAAAATTGTTCTAAATATATATACATATACAAAAATTCATAGATTTAATTCCGTCTTCAGATGCCGTTAGACCAAATAGTTGGTGACGTGAACATGTTTCAATGTTCGACATAGTGACCAGTAGAAGTGATTGAATGCTACACACAAAGGGTAAAATCACCAATACGGTACATGGAAAAAATTAAATATATATCGATGATAGATATGCGGTTAATTACAACGATGGTGAAAACGAACTACGATGTTGATATACATAGAGTTTTACATCGTTTCCGATTTACAGTGATTATAAAGTGTCTAGTCTATTACACGTCTTCATGCATTTATATACCCGTTCATGCACGCCCATCGATTAAGTAGCAGCCCAACTGCCTGTTACAAATACAGTCCGACGATTTTAACTAATACTACTATCAATCTTGTTGCCAGTCATCTTTTCCTTCGTATAAAAGTCGATGGTGCCTTCGGACAGCAAATTTTGGCAAATTATCTGCGCGCATTACGTGTTAAAGGACTTTAGTATTCGTTAATTTTCGATTTAATTCCCGCAGTACTGGTTCGTTAATTCTTTTTGACAATTAAAGTATTCGCAGCATTCTCATCCAGCACTATATTCGATCCTGATCTTCGATATTTATCATACTAGTTTCAGAACCATATAAAAATGCCGGGAATATCAAAACGTACATTATGGTAATTTACATGAAAATGATAGAGAAAATAAATTCGTAACGTCATAAGAACTAAAAGTTACCGAAATAGTTGTACTGTCGGTATTTCACGAGAAATGATCATGTGCTTGCTGATCGCGTAATCAAGAACAATGCGCCAGTGTACAAGCAGAACAGTTAAACAATCTACCAACTACTGCATTGCTCGTGATAAATACACATATAATCGGGCAATAGAATAAAAGTTCTGCCTGCGTGAATGCATCATAACCAACGGATTATTAATAACGCGTTTAAGCTCAGCACTAAATAAATCAAACGCTAATCCGTTCGGAAGTAAATATTCAATTACGTTGATAGGCGCATTGTTTTGATGCGGTCTGCATTTACTCAGTACACGAACTATAGTGAAATATTGATGAACATTCTTAAGAAATTTCAAATGTGTTTATCTAGAGAAAAATATATTTTAGTAAGATATATGTACTAAAGCAAAGCGCGTAATATTGGTAATATTATTATAAGATATTTTTTTATTAATAGGCCAGCAATCATTCAACATTATTTAATTTATTAAACAAAATTTATTATGAACAGAACATTTGCTAATTCATCCCCAAGCAGATGAACAGCGAAACTAAACCAAGTTTCTGAAAAAGTATTCACCTTTTAGTAGAATGGTGAGTACTCAATCTATAATACATGTTAAATGAATGTAAATGCTCTACAGTAAATTATATTTTCTGTTATACGTAACTACCACTGTACAATATACGAGCGTGTGTTTAATAAAATCATGGTTTCTTACTAATAATATGACATCCAAAAACTTACCCATATTTAAATAATTCTAATTTGTATATTTCTACTTTAAATGTTGCTAACTCTGAAATTATAACACATTTTGATTAATCAAAAATAATAAAAGGTAACACAAGTATTTAAATTTTCAGAGACAAATTCCTACATACACATTACATCACCAACATATTACTACACACACAAACACACACACATATATATATATATACATATATATCACACATAACGTATAATCCTTAAAAGCAATGTAAACTTTAACATCTTTCATTAAAATAACATATTTAATTAATAAAATTCTTGATTGAATCCTTTATTTCTCGTCATTAACGTATTATGTATTCAATAATCTATTACTTTTGCTACAATTCAAAATCTATAGATTTAATAATTCAGCTTTCAAAACAACTACATTCCCATTTTTTAAAAAAATATCCCGTGCTTGTAGCATAAAACGTAAATAATAAAACTATAATAAAAAAAAAAAAAAGGTGACCTCTTAAATGACATTACTGATTTTTGTAACAAAAATCAAATTTTGAATTAAATTTCTTTAAAAAATAAATATAATCCAATTTTGTAATAAATTTAGATATATGAATCAGTGCCGCATAATGAGTGATTCCATTTTATAAGTAGAATTCATTTGGAATATTTTAAATATATTTAAGGTAAATGTATTGCAGTTTTCTTTGTACGTTGAAAATATAACTGCTTAAAATTTTAATAACAAATTATAATTTTTAACGAAATGCTTTCTAAAATTATTATTTAATTCTTAAATTAAAATATAAAAATACAATAATCTAATCTGGAACACAGAACCGGGCATTCTGCCACAACCCTTCGTCTTGAAAAAAAAAATAAAAATAAATGTGCGCGAACAGGGTAACTCTTATGTGTGAAATAGGTACTTCACCTTCAAGCGTTTTTTCTAAATGCGAAACGATTAAAAGTGATTGACGTCATTTAACGACAATAGCGAGGGTGTTGAGCTAACGCCCATTTTTACACTAAGCATGAATTTCACAAACGAGAAAGGCTGCAGCCCTTATTATTCAGTCTGCTTGTGAACTTGACCAGTTTTAATTTCTAAGAGATACGCATATGTAACGTTGTAAAGTGAGTACATATATCCATTTATAATTTATATTTATTTAAATGTTAGTTTCAATTACATAATTTATTGAAACAATAATTGTTAGTAATTATCATATTAATGCAGGTGTAAACATTTGTTGTTAATCATGTTACACACATATATATATATATATATATATATATATATATATATATATATATATATATAAAATAAATTTTATGTAGAAGATCGAATGAATAATTTAAAGTGTTTATTTAACGAAAATATTTTCCATGCGTAACGATTTTGTTTATAAGAGAGGTTGTTTTTTACATTACGTGTATAACGTTTTTATTTATAAAACAGTTTATTAGTGAATAGTTATGTTAGAATGATAATTTTGTATAGGAATGCATAAAAATGTTATACTGAAAACATAATTTTTATTGGTAAATATTAATGGTTGTAAACGCACATTAAAATTTCAGTTAAACCGCCTAACATAAAGAAAAAATTATTGTTTTTTATTTTAACAGAATATATTGGTCCGCTCGTTCACACTTAGAAATTAATAATCCGTCAAACGATGAATAAGAATGCTGATTATCGTAAAAAAAATGAACGTATCCTATTAGATGCTGGAAAATCTACGAACAAAAATAGTTTTGAATCCACCAAGGACGATTGTTCAGAACCAATTGTTAAACGTTTTAAAACCGATAGCAGACTTTTTCAGAAATCTTTAACGTCTAAGAATCCTCCGTTAAGTGATACCAACCTAAATGACAATGTACCGTCAAAACAACCTGCTGCAACAACAACAACATCAACAACAACGTCAGCAACAGCTTTCGAAGGTGATCATACGTATAATATTCGTTCTAGTGTTAGCAACAATAACGGACGATTTCATAGTGAGATTGGTAACAATGATCCAGATCGCGTTGAAGCACAAATTGTACGCATTTTTAATATATTAGATTCCAGACCGAATTATACAGTGCCGCCAGGTTGGGTTCAATTTAACAACCCGCGATTCAGCTTTCCAATGTACTGTCACAAAAATTCTTTCATGTGTACTTTTTACAAGCCGTATTATGTTCAGAGTGAAGAGCATGGATTACGTTACATAATTAGAGATTCATTTATGCCTGCGAATACGCCAAATGGAAGATCGAACAGAAACCCAATGTGTAATAATGATAATTATAATAAAACAGAAAGAAATGAGCAACCGACTCAGACTAGTGTAAAAGATAACTCTTCTTCGAGCAACGCTAATGAAGATAGTAACATCGGGGAACGTGATTATAGAAACCAACAGGATGATTACAGATATCGTAGAGATAGTGTCATAAAAATTAACAAATCAAGTAAGGGTTAATATTTTCAAGCAAAAACTATTTCTCACAGTTGACGCATACGCAATTATACACGTACACCATGATTAACATTTCCAATTTAACAACGGGATTCGGAGAACCATCAGATATTTCACGTATTGAAGGTAATATATGTTGAAATTTAGCTGATAATATATCGATTTTAAATTTTATCCAAAACTTAAGATATAATTTAGTTGATAACATAACAGTTATGTCACGTGAACCTTAGGTTGAATAATACATACTTTTTTTTTTTTTTTAAAAAAGTACTTTCTTCAACATCAAATAGTCTAATGTAGTATGTCAATATTTCGAGATTTACAAAGTTATGTTTAAAAAATTCTAGAAAACTATATTATAGAAGGTAGAACTTATGTAGAATTCTCGCATCGTTTCGATAAACTTCTTATTTACACCGTGCATATAACAACATATTCTACATAACATATAGGAGGAACATGTTAAAATTAATTCGTTATAAAAAAAAAAAAAAAATCTATCTAAATAAAAACACCATCGTCGATTCTTTTAATAAAAATTTAATGGCGCACTACATCCAAGTCAAAGCTTATGAAAATTTGTCCTTATTTTCTTATTCGTTGTGATAATAATAGTACAAAATTATATTTTACAAATATTTATTTTTTGCACCAAAGTTAAATTTAGTTTATTAAAATTTTTAGTATATATATTTTTGTTCTTTATATCTAGTTAATTGTTTTTTTGTGTAATCGATACTAGTCATACTTAAAAATACGTGAAAAATAATGTTTGTTATATAGTCTCTAAGTAAAGTCGACGTAACTTGTAATTATTTATTATAGATTAGATATAGTTATCTTCTAGTAAAGTTGTATCATACATATCGAAAATATTAGATAAATATACACTTATATTTGAACGAATATTTTTTTTTTTTGTGTAGATTTTTTTGTAATAACAATTTTTATTTCCAAACTTTGGAAAACGTCTAAAAATATGGCTTCCATTGAGCATTTGGTTCAAAAATAAATTTAATTTGAGGAGTATCGTAACGGTAAACTTGTTCGTTATTATCGACGAATTAAGGAACTTTATTATCGGATTCCAGATGGCAGTCACGTAGTGGTTGAATCGTGCAATTTTTTGCGTATACTAAATTTCAATTTTATTCCCAGAATTAAGTATATATATATATATATATATATATATATATATATATATATATATATATATATATATATATAGAGAGAGAGAGAGAGAGAGAGAGAGAGATATAGATATATTAACATATAAAAGCTATCGATTTTGGAAAATGAGAAGAGTTAACCGATTTCGGGAAATCAAATCATGTTGAAAGTTGATCGACTCAAGTCGAATCGATTAATCGTCGAGATCGACTCAAATTCAAGTTTGTGCGCTTTTTTAATTTCATAAGTCATTTTCTTTTTACTTAAATGAAAAAATGTGACTTTATTTAACAATTGAACATATTAAATTTTAAAATACGAAAGAAACGATATTTTATTAATGATTATTTTGAATTTTGATAATGAAATATCAATTTTTTTGCCTTATTAGCCAAAAGGTAGGAACGTTTGCTTATAAGAATCTTTCCCGCCGATAAGAACATTCTCTCTGATTGCCTGAAAGGCACAAAATATTTTTTAACCAATTGGGTATTTTTTTGTGTGCTTTGGGAATCTGCTCTTCCTTTAAATATAGGTCAAATTACGATTTAGGTTTTGAGGAATCATCCTTCGGGAACAATAGTTCAAGAAAGTACTTCGCTTATTTCTTTGTATTTATTTTTGACTAATTGATTTTTCACAAAAATGAATCGATCAACTGGAATCGATTCGAATAGACAGCACTAATACATATAAAAGAAATCCACAAATTTATTGTCCGTCGTTTTTGGTAACATTACACTACATTATTTTTTAAAGACGTATTTTTACTTTATTTGTTGTTTTTAATAACAGATACAAAATTGTTTTATACATACACACACTTTATATATATATATATATATATATATATATATATATATATATATATATATATATATATATATATATATATATAATCGCTAGAGCAGCCTACTGTCAACACGGCAATATGGTCGTTTTTCATCATTGTTTAGCTCTGGAGAAGGCAGTGGTATCTTATTCCGTATAATATCATATGAGCGAACACCTTTTCAAATAATTAGTGCTTTGAATGTTAGCCCATTTTATACGTAAGTGGATACAATTTTGAATTATTTATTTTTTCGTCTCCACTTTTTCTCTATTTTATTTCTGTATTTAACCCATCTTCCTTGTTTTTTAAAAATCAATGTGATCATATATCGATGAAATATAACATCAATGAACTGTGTAACGTCGCTACTAACGGTACTCTGTAATTGTGATTTTAGATTATGATTTATGTTAACATTCTTTAAAGTTTTTAAAATCCCTTTATCCTGTTAACTCATAATTTTATCTTTCAAATCGTTTTCTCGATCTTATTAAGTTTTTTTCCTAATAAAACAACACGATTTAAAGTTGAAAATTTTAATATGAACCAAATTCTGACAGGTGGCGGTTATTATTCATATAAACTAAAGATATATGCTGTAAGTGTAACATAGGGTGACCCAGGGAAGACGACGGTTTTGTTTTTAATAGCGCGGTTGTTAACATCGCTTTCAAGCAACCGTTTTTGTCCAATTTCAGTTATCATGGCACGAGAGATTAACTTACAATCGTTTGTGGAACAACAATATCATTCAGATGATCGCTATTTGCAACAAAATATATTCATTCGGTCTTTACAAAATTTTCGAACATGGGTCGCTGAATTTTTAAAATTTCTTCAGGAGTCCGGGTTTTCAACTCTTCCAAATCTCATGGACGTGTTTACGCGACTCTTAAGGTATCCCCACAAAACAAAAATCGCGTAATTTTGAACTATTTTCGAAACGCTCTTTGCACCGTCGTGATCGATTCACGCCGAAAATAACGAAACCTGAGGATATTTGTGTCATTCTTGTGGGTACCGGGACATCGAGGAGTCCCCGACAATGAAATGGTAGATACAATAGCTAAAAGGGGTTCTTCTAATGGTGTTTTATTCTCTTCAATTTCATCGTGTGATGTCATTCATTTTACACAGTCTGATCATAAAAAACTCTGGGAACAGACATATATATGTAGTGCATACAGCGGTCGCCTCTTACTGCGTATTATCAGCTGCAGCCGACTCTCCCTAGGTTCCCATGGTTCTACGTTTTCAAAAACATTAAGCGGAGAGGAATTGTGCTTATCAGCAGATTGCGGTTTGGGCATTTCTTGTTGCCGGACCGCCTGTTCCTTATGCAGCTTAGAGAAAATCCGTATTGCCCTCTTCATGCTGGTCGTTCTGCAACCCTGATCACGTGTTCTTCGAATGTCCTTCATTAACAGTATTACGCTCTGAACTGTATCTCAAATTACTGTACGCATCTCGTGATGGTCCTCCTTATAACGTAATGTCCCTTCTGCATATTGAGAATCTAGGTTTGTTCCCGGACATAGCGACTTTTCTCGAGAAGTTGTCCGAGTTCATAAAAATATGAGTTAGTGATTATTACGGCACCACGTTGGGTAAGCTGTAAAGGCATCCCCATAAAAAAAAAAAAAAAAAAAAAAAAAGTTACACGCAAAACGCGCATTCCTTCTCGTTATTAGAATATGATGCCCGAAACTCTTGTATGTCTGAACGCGGAGCATGCGATTTGCGTTGTAGCAGTGTTACCAACTACGCTGTTCAAAAAAACAAAACCGTCCGTCTTCTCTGGGCCACCTTGTATTTTATAGTCATGCAGCTCGCGGATAATATTCTAGTTAGCTAAAAACTGAATTTATAATCGAAACTAATTCAAACATATTGTATTTCGATAAAATTATAATAAAAGGAAAAAGAACACGCAAAAAGAAACATATAAAGCAAAGCAAATTTTGATTCTAAATATCCTAAGTGACGCTCATTTACATATATAATAATCATAACAATAAGAATACATAAGTCGTTTGAACGCACTATGCATAAATTCTTTGTTGCAAATTATTTTTAAAGATTAACTTTGTCAATTACACGTTATCAAAATTATAAATTTGATATAGAGTGTTTATTATACAAAATGTTTTTTTTTTTTTTTTAAATGGAACACCATGATTAATTCTAAAAATATTTGTATAAAAATTTTTTAGTCATCTATCTGTATCTATATACATATATATATATATATATATATATATATTATATATATATATATATATATATATATATAATATATATAATAAAACGAATGCGCCATTGTAGGCAAATCATTATAATATACGTTATAATGTTTTCGCAAAACAATTTTCTTATTTTTTTTTTTTTTCAAATATAGATAGTCGAATTAACGATGTTATATTTATATCGAATTACAATACCCAGTTCATTACCGGACACGGATTATTTAAGCATTACTTATATATAAGTATAAAATTGCGCGTTCAAACAAACGTGTAATATGTAATTTATGCGACTATTATAGCAACGATAATTTCTCACATATGTTTTCACTTTTTTGAGATATTTTATGTATCGCATACACGAAACAATATGAAAATTATAAGTCGTTTTCAATAAAAAGATTATATCACCTTAAATATCGGACGACATTTCAAAAACGGAAGTATATAAGATCTTGGTTTTTTACTTAATCGCGATTAACTATTCCGTATAATAAATTTATAAGTTCGCATCAATAATTGATAATGTATGACTGAAATATGGTGTCAAAGAACAAAAATCTCGAAATTGGATCGTAAAACTAAAAAGATCAATTAATTAACGATACGAAATCGCTGTCGTCCGGTTTATCTTTTCATATCGTCATTTATTTGTTCAAAATTAAACGTACCTCTCGAAAAGCTATACAATTATCAACTGAAACGACGTGATTAAATATAATTATATATTATTATTAGATAGATATATATATATATATATATATATATATATATATATATATATATATATATATATATATATATATAAACAAAAATCTTTGAATATTTCCAGAAGGGTACATATATAGTCTGCTTAAATATTAACAATCTTCCGTGAAATTTTGATTCGTAACTGCGTCCTAGCACAACAACGATTTTTGTATTTTATGCGCTAATTGCACGAACAACCG
Source organism: Coronaproctus castanopsis (assembly GCA_032883995.1). Lineage (NCBI taxonomy): Eukaryota > Metazoa > Arthropoda > Insecta > Hemiptera > Monophlebidae > Coronaproctus > Coronaproctus castanopsis. The sequence continues at coordinate 39,665,230 of CM065054.1, forward strand.
CCGATGGAAAATACATATATATTCATTCAATTATAGCTTCGAATTCGATTTAATACAAATTCTAAATAAATCTTATAATCTTAATCGGATGTTGCATCAAAATATAGTAAACGGATGAAAATCATGTTTATGTACTCATTTGTGAAAAAAAAAAACAGCCCATACGGTCATCGTTACGATATAAATATGGATAACTTAATATTAAAAAAAATGAGAAATATATATATATATATATATATATATATATATATAACGATATGCCTTTATCTATCCACTCCTGGATGAAGGCTTTCCCCAATTTTTTCCATTCATTTCTGATCTGTGTCTTTTGCAACCATTGCTTCCCGACTACCTTCGATATATCATCGTGTCCTCGGTCTACCCTAGTTTCTTCTTTTGTTTATCGGCCACCATTGTATCGCTTTGACTATCTCTTGTCATCTCTTCGGGCTACGTGGCCAATTCGACTTTATTCTAGCAATTCGTTCCACTGCATCATCCGACTTCGTTAGTTTCCGTAAATGTGCGTTTCTGTACACCGATCCGATAATCTGATGTCGAGCAACATTCTCTCATGTGCAGTTTGAGTCTTTTTTATCTTCTGTATGTTTGTTTTTATATATAGCCATGTTCCTGTAGCATATACAAGGACTGGAAGTACACATTGATTATACAATCTCCTTTTCAGAATTAATTGGCATTCGCTTGTTTCGAAGTATTCCGCTTAACTTCCCGAACGCAACTCAAGACAAAGATATTCTTCTGGCTATTTCCGTTTTCGTCATCATTTCTTTATTTGTTGTTATTTTTTGATCTAAATATATATAGTTATCTACCGGTTCTATTTCTTCTGAATTTATTGTTATTTTTATTGTTTTTCCTGTGTTAATCATTATTTTTGTTTTTTGGAGGTTTATTTCTAACCCTATCTTGCTGGAATGTATATTTAGGTTATACATATATATATATATATATATATATATATATATATATATATATATATATATATATATATATATATATTTAAACATAAGATGAAGTAAAACAGAAGTTGAAAAGAAAATACACACAATGTTAGAAAACAAGCCTTTAGAGCAAGTAGAATAGTTCAAATATTTAGCGTATACAGAAAGAAGCGATACAGAAATAAAAACAAGAATTGCAATAGTCAAACAAGCGTTCGTGAAAAGAAGAGATTTATTTAATAAAAACATAAAAATAGAAACACGAAAAAAACTTTTGAAATCATACATAATTACTACATGATTCATAAACGTGGGTGTTGACGAAAAATTTAAAAGAACACTTGGAAGCCTTCGAAATGTGGGATTGGCATCGCATGATGAAGATCTCATCGACGCAGAAGAAAATGAATTAAGATGTTTTGAAAATGGTAAATGAAAAAGGAAACTACTGGAAGCAATACAACAAATACGAGAAAGGCTTCTAGGACACATACTACGGCATAACGCGTTTATGATGGTCATAATCGAAGGAAAATTGGAAAGAAGAAGAAAAATAGGAAGACCTAGAATAACATGGATAAATCAAATAAAAGAAAGAAAGGGATGAAGAACATAGCAGACAACAGAAAAGAATGGAAGAACATGATTGGCCAGCCGTAACGACAAGAGCATGCTCTTAAATATTGATGATAATTATATATATATATATATATATATATATATATATATATATATATATATATATATATATATATATATATATATATATAGCTAAATAAATAATTAAATCATTAAAATTAAAGTTTTCAATAATTTACACAATTATTAAAGAACTTCGGATTCAGAAAAACGTCACATGTAAAATAAACATCTTAATGACATTAAATTTGATAAACGGGTAGTTTTTACGTTATTTATTAAAATTAAGAACATGTTTTTGTTTTTTTTTTGTATCACGAAGGCAATGGAGAAAAATAACAAATAAAATCTATTATATATATTATCATATTTCGTGTAAGCAAACGATATAATTTTATATAAGCAACTAAAATATAGTTGGTCGGAAATGTGAATATTTGTAGAATAATAAGTAAAACCCGTATCGTTAAGGTAGCACGCGTGTGTGTATGTGTGTGACTGTGTATAGTTTACACGTATTATTTGAAATAATATCATAGACGATAAAATTGCGTAGAAAAGCATTATAATACTAATTACGTTAAATATATAAGCGATTGTTTTGTTTAGCTAAAGAAAATAATTATATAATTTAAAAAAAAAAATGTAAAATTATGCATTTTTATTAAAATTCGATTAAATACGATATTTCTAAAAATTATCCTTATTATGAAAGCGATAATTTTTCGACCTGTAAACTCTAATCATTATTATCATAATCATCATAATTTCTTTATTCGTTTACTTTCTTACGAAAGTTCAAATCCCGTATTGGAATTTATAGCGTAGCGTAATTTGTCTCTTAGAATACTGCGACGACTATAATTCGGCAGTTTCAACAGATTAAAACAGGTGGACGACGTCGGTAATCTATATTCCGGACCTTTTCTTCTGATAGTAAAAAATCCGCGAACTACGCTGCCTAAAAATATATTGGCCAATCAAAATACAATTGTTTATCCAGATTTCTTATTTTACGTACTTACGTTAGAACGAAACCTGTACATTCATATACTGTATAACGGACACCCATGGGACCAAAGGAAATATCCATTATAGAAGGGTGTCCGCTATAGAGAGGTTTAAAAAAAATCGTACTGCATACAGGTATGTTATAAGTTGGTATATAATGAAGTTTTAAAATAATATTTATAAGGAAAATTTTACTTGAAAATCTACTAAAAATAAGGAACACGATGTGCTTAATATTAAAATTAAAAAATTTTTCGGTCGATGCCGCGTCGCTATTTTGAAACAAAGTCGACGTTTCGAACACGCTTACACAGGCCATTATCGAGGCAGAACATCAACTGACCGAGCTATCGAAGGAACTTCTATACACATTTGAGCGACCGTGCTGTTTCTCTCAGGCGATATAGCTGTTATTCCCATTACTACGAATATCATGAATTTTATTGGTTGTTAGAGGATCATCTACAGCTTCTGGGCGGTCTGTATTTTTCATGTTATTTTTTCCTTTTTCATGATATTTTTTCCTAAAATTTAACCTAGGATAGGATTCCAAATATCGCTCAAGCGAAAGCCATCCTTCATATTGAAATTATTTTGATATTTACTAATTTCAACAGCTTCTCGTGCCAATTTTACGTTATATTTATCACTCTAGCCAAAATGGAGACATCACTGAACTTGGTTACCTCGTTTACAAGTGCGATCGGCCACAGCAAACTTTTTAGTTCTAAAGTACTTTACATCTGCTATATGCTCCTTAATACGAACATCCACTGTATTTCCTGTTTCACCAATATAACACTTCCCACACAAACACGGAATATAATACACACCTGGAACTTGTCCACACATGGTAAGTCATCTTTGGCACTTCTAATGATATTTCCAATCTTTCGGTGGGTATTAAAAACGGCCTAATATTTTTTTCTACGCAACACTTTTCCAATTTTATCTGCGATGCCTTTTATATAAGGCAGTACTACGTTAGAATCAAATGTTTCGTTCCCATTCATGCTTTCTGTCCTCTTTTCCAGTGTACTAAATTTATTGATGAAAAATTCAACCTCACTGACACTATATCCGTTATTTACTTTACCACAGAACGCTTTAATAACTCATCTCATACATCACCGCAAGTTACTTTTCTTGCTCGAGTTGTCAACGCCTTGAATACACTTAAATATCGTTCAGGGGCATGATGAGAATGCTTCTTTATATATACACCTATACGTGTATGAAGACAGATGTAAAAATTTTGCCATCTTCCCATTTTTTTCACATCCAGAAATGCTAATTCTCCAATCACTTGTTTTTTTTTCATAGTAAACCTTATATTTGGGTGAAACAAAATTAAATCAATTAGGAATTCTTACAGTTTTTTAGTCCTATGTTGCCATATCACAAACGTATCATCTACATGTACCACTTCTTAGGATTCCAATTTTTAATTACAATTTTGTCAATTTTTCCATAAATAGGTAGGCAAAAATAGGTCATCGCCATTCCATTATTCTGTTTATTTTCCCGCTAATCTTAAATACATTATTATCAGCATACAGTTCGATGAATTTTACATCATCACTAACACCAAGTTTCTTGATAATATTAATAGTATCAATTACAAGCACATTAGTGAAAAGTGATGAACAAAATGGTGCGAATTTTTAATATCTTAAATACCAGATCCGATCATTCCTTTCAATTGTCCAACAATATAACCTTCCAGAAAATATATTGGACTATTTATTGATGAGATAAAAGTCTCAAAGGAATACCTTCCTTATGAAGTTTAGGGAGCCCATATAATCTTGGAATTGTAAGAACTCTTGGAAGCAATTTTCGTCTTGAATCCGGATCAATATTAGTACTTTTTAATATATTTGTAGGTTTTTTAAAAAAAAAAATAGTGATGCGATATAGACCGAAAGTTTTTTAAATTTTAATATTAATAATCATAGCGCGAAAAGAACACTTCGATCGTATATAATGTATTTAATTTTAAACTTATATGTATTTGTACGCATGGTATGTAATTATATAATTACATATGTAGGAGAACTACATAATTTTAATTTTTTTTTTTTTAATTTGGTTTTTACCATTTCCAGTTCGTGATTTATGATCAGCTCACATGTCGTAGAAACCCTCGTTCATCACCTTTTAGCGAATAAAACTCACGAAGTCGAGTAAGTTCCCAACTTAAGGGCTGCTTCAACATAGGGGTTTATCGTCGTATATGCAAATTGTATACTCAGTTTCTAAGTTCTCATTAATTTGACTGAAGTCATCGGTTAAAGCCGATCCACAGGAATCTCACGAGTTCACTTAACTCATTTGAGGCAGTCAATTCATCGTCTTTTGGTGTGTACTTCCTAGAAAACCAGCCTTCACAAAATAGTTCCTAATTATCGTAATTTGTTCCTGATGTTTTCATCCGCATAACAGCCTTTAAAATGTCAATTTGTTTAGACAAATCTCGAATATCTTCTAAATTTGCAATAAGACGTTGCAGTGCAAACTTACGGTAAATTACTTTGAAAGTTTCATTCATATCTCGATCCATTTGTGATGTAGAAGTAGAGGGAAAGAAAGCAAGCTCAACATTTTTAAAATCGATGTGTGAATGTGATGTCGCGTCGTCTAGAAATAATAAAATTTTTCTGCCTTCGTGTTTCATTTGATTGTCTAACTGATGTAACCGCTCCGTCATGATGGACGTTGTTATCGTGCCTTTTTATTCGCTTTATAATCGACTCTCAATAAATCGATCTCGATTCCTTCGAAACCTCTTGATTTCAAGGCTTTTCCTATCACCAACGGTTTCATCTTTTCATCCGACAATGTATTCATACTATTATTAATTCCGATGAGCTTTGACAAATTTATGATCATTTTTAGCCACGAACAAGTCCAATGTTTGTCCGTTAAAAACCGAAGGGAATCGAAACTACTGTTCGCGTCCGTTATAAAGGGCGTCAGATCACACTTCCTACAACGGAACCTGAAAAATGCGTCCGTTAAGAGTGGTTTCACTGTATATTTATTTATTTACTCGATTCATCCACGTAAAATATCTGGTTTCCAACAGTTCTTCAACTATTCCCTCAATTATATACAAAAACAATTATATACAATTCATTTCCTCTTCTAACCTCATTTACTACATCTAACTGTTAAATCACCAGTGCCGTAATAGACTCGGTAGTTAAACACGGAACTATAAAATAAGAATAAAATAAATAAATACTTCAATATAAAATTTGCAATTATAATACGTCTCATCGTATAATGGGCACGTTTTCGTCATCGATATTTAGTTTATATTCAAGATTTTATTTTTCTAATTGGACGTATAAAGCGTAAAAAAATTGACCCAATAAAATATTGAATATTTTTTTCTTAAAAAAAAAAGCCAAACTACGTGCGAAAACTAAAAATGAATAAAAATTAAATAATAAATCACGAGAAATGCCGATGTATTCATTCTGATTGTAAAATAAAATTTATCGTCGTTTTAAATATTTAATATTAAAGAGAAATTAATAAAATCGAATTCGATAGTAAAACGTACCGACTGAATCTCCGTTATCTTCTTCTTCATTAACTTCGACGCATCTGATAGAAAATGGCGGATGTAAGTAAGAAAATCCCAAAACTGGCGGTTTAGAACAGCTAGTCACAAACTAAATTTTTCCGAGAACCAAATAATAGTATTAAATTACGAAGATAAGTCTCGATAGAATTGTTATATATATACACATTAGCGTATAAAATAAAACAGGTACACTTCGTATTCGATATAAATTCGTTAAAAAAAATATATATAATTTAAAAAATTATTTGTAACGAAGATTCGGCATAAGAAACAGAAATTCGATATTACGCGCCGTCAACGGCTACAAAAAACAATATTTGAAATAGGAAATTATAAGATACAAATATAGGATGACCCGGAGAAGACGAACGGTTTTATTTTTAGCACAGTTGGTAACACTGCTACAATGAAAACCGCGCGCCCCACGTTTAGTGTACAGGATAGTTTCGTTTTTGTCCAGTTTCAGTTATCACGGCATCCTATAAAGGGAAGGAGGACGCGATTTGTCTAGAACGTTATTTTCAGCGTGGATCGATCACGACGGTGAAAAGAGAGAGATTCAAAAAGAATTCAAAGTTACGCGATTTTTTTTTTGCGGGGATACCTTAACATCCGCACGAAACACGTCCGCGATATTTAAAATGCCGGAAAATTCGGAATTCTGAAGAAATTTTAAAAATTCAGCGATCTCTGCTCGAAAATGTCTTCGCAAATGTAAAAATACTGAATTAATATATTGTTGCAAATGGCGCTCATCTGAACGATATTGTATTTCACAAATTATTATTAGCTGATCTCTCGTTTTCCTATTTTTAAATAAAACTTCATTCAAATTATTAAAAAAAAAACAAAAAAACCGCCTTCTCTGCGTCATCCTATAGAATGTAAAATACGCGGCCCAATTTCGTACTTAATAATGTTAAAAGAAAACTGACGACAACTGGTAAGTTGTTCTATATAGAACACAAATTAAATCGCTCATAGAAAACGTAATTCAGTGGTTTGGAACACCTTCCGCAGAAATATCAACGGGGCCTTCAAAGGTTATCAAATAATCACGATTTCTTTAAACAAAAGCAAATTAAATTAAAAGAAAAAAATACAAAAATCAACAGGCCAATTATATTCGATAGAAAGAATTTGATTTAAAAATGAAAATAAAAATACTTTTATAAAGAAATACTTTCTAACGGAAATAATTTATTTTAAAAATATATTTTTTTATACTCGTAAATATAATTTGTAAAAATTTACCGAAGTTAATTAGTAATTAAAGTTATACATTTAAAAATATTATATTGATGTAAACGAGAATAATTTTATACCTATTACACATTGCAACGAAAGCGTTGCATTCTCTGTTCCAAGGACGGGACGGGATAGATAATATAAAATGCTGGAAGGGGAATTTATGAAATAAGAAAATTGACGGGTATTTAAGAATATTGAAAACGATAACAAGAATTAGACGACCGAACGCATATACGTAATAGAGTTCAGTTGCGTAATTATTGTTAATAATACCTTCTAAAAGTTCTATTATCGATCCGATTACGATGATGTAATTTCTCGAAAAATTATTGTTATTTTTACGAAAAATATAAATGATTTAAACAAAGCGATTACGTTTTAATTCTCAAAATTATTTTATTATAATATAATACATATATCCGTAGAAACATGTAAGCGAAATTTTTATGGTTATTTATAGAGTTAAACATAAAAAATATTAATCATTTTAAAACCAATTGCAATATGTACCTTAAGGAACAAACGTCTTTCAGCTTCGGAAAAATCATTAGCCAGCACTTCCCATAACCATACAATCACTTTATGAGTATCGTGAAAACCGCCGTAATACTGAGTATATTGACGCAATTCCGCCAAATTAATTGGTTCGTTTTTACCAGCGATTAACATTTGAAACTGCAAAATACAAAATTCATAATCTAATACGGATGTCGATTTATAAATCGGTGATGATTTTCCGACTACGCTGTACGCAGACAAAACGTGACCAATAATCAGAAAGCAGGGGAAAAGCTGTTAGATGAATACTCGTTAAGCGAGTATATACAGAAGATATAGCTTACAACGAAAAATCTTTCAGGGTAAAACGTTACGTATTTGACTTGTAGATCTTGATATAGTACATGGTTTGATACATGCCACGGTACTCCACCAACGACCTCAGCAATTTGTTTTGATAACGCTATATTCTATTAACATTACTTTTGGACGCCCATCCCCCATAGTTCTCGTCTGCGCATAAAACATATTGGTTTTAGAACAGTGCGATACGAAAACATTTTATTTGCAAAACCTGTAATTGAAAGCGCGGTTCAAGCAACCGATAAAGTTGCCTTGTTTTTAAATTAAGTTCTGTTATTTAGGTATTAATATGTTGAAGCCACGTTCGTCTAGGTGTACTCAAAGATTTTTCCACTTATTCAACCATTCGATGATTTTATTTAATATAGTTTGTAGATTTTCCGCGGACTTTTCCGGGTTTGCATGCTTTGTCACGATTTCCATGTTAGTGCATCATCAGTATATCTGGTATATCATATGTAAACAGTAAATACGACCCCGAGTACACTTCCTTGTGGTACACCTACCTCGATTTTTCGCATGAGTGATATATCGTAGATAAACACACGTACCATACATAAATAATAATAATAGTTACGACATCCTTGTGAACACCGTATATATAATTGACACGTTTTTCTTCCATTCTGTTCTATCCGAGCTGAATCACAATCAAATAGAACCCATACGCTGTCTGAAGTCATTTGCCCACCTTAACGGTTGTCTACCTATACTTATTTTATTGTAATCTGAAATCCATTTGGTTACATTTGCGACCAAATCATCCCGACGAATCATATAACCAGCCCAGTTCCATTTTAACGTCGTTCATTTTGGTTTTATGCTTTATGGTTTCCGAACGAATTCGGTCAATTCTTCTCAAGTACAGATCTCTCCATTGCTCTCTGTACACGACTAATTTTGTCAATATGCGCTGCTTTCATAGACCACGTTCGACAGCTATACAGCAAAACTGGTACGACGCATCTTTCCAGAATACTAACTTTTACTTTAAGGTTAATTTTCCAGCTTGATTTTTTAGCATTCCTTTTAAACTACAAAATTTGTTCCATGCTGCGGTAATTCATCTTGTCATTTCTTTGTCCATCCAATCGTCAAATGATAAGCGCTGGCACAAATAAATTCCTTCCTGCATATATTCCAGTTTTTCTCCATTAAGCCGAATTGTTTCTGCTGTATTAATAAGCTTTGCTTTGTACGAGTTTATATTTAAACCTACATTTCTACAATTACGATGTAATTATTCTAACATTAATGAAAATTCGTTTGCAGATCCCGCAAATAGAATTATGTCGTCTGCAAATCTAAGATCATTGCCCATTGATATTTTTATTTCTTGGGTGCAATATACATAAATCCAAATTAAACAAATTTCGTAATTCCATTTTAACGTGATACATTTTAAAGTTGTTTATTTGAAAGCGAGACAACAAATTCTAGTTATACCATCTTTAACGCATGCACAAGGTCGTTTATTACAGGAGTATATATTTACGGAAAATACACCGCCATATGCGTACATTAACTGAGATGCGACATATTTAGAAATCGTACTGTAATCGAATTCGTACGTATAGTAAAAACGCAAAATTAATTGGCACCGCTGCTGTTTAGTAAGTTTTTTAACAAGTAAGCAAACAAACGATCAAACAAATAAATAAAATTGAAATACCTCCGGTGTAGAAAACATAGAAAGTTGATCCTTGGAAAAAATACTGTGAAATCCTCTGCTGAAAAAATTGATTTGTTCCTTTATCTGAGTATGCATTCTGAAGTGGGCCATTAAATGAATGTATATTATTCTGTAATACGCATAAAAAAAGTGAACCACGTTATATTATTTTTAATTACTAATGCACATATACATTACATGCGTTATTATAACTTAGGAACCGTATGAATATTATTTTTTTTTTTTATTACTAATCCGCATATATATTATATTAACCCACGAACGACTGATGTTAAGTTAAAGCAACACAAGAGGTGATGTAGTTCAATAAGTAATCATTCCTCTGCATCGCAAAACACTAAACGTGGTATTGGGAAGTAGCAGACGATCTGTTTTACATGTGGTATCATTTTTAGCGTGTTTCTTTATTTATTTGTTGCGTTACCGTGTTTTAAATTTCCATACGGTGAACAGTTTACAAAAAATTGATATTATTTTAGAGTAAGTAATTTTACTTCTTCTTTGCCTATATTACATCATTTTATTGATGTCGGCCTCCCTTAATAATTTTCATCCTCTTATATCTTGTGTTTTCCGAAGCCACAGAGTTCCCGCTGTATTGACAATATCGTCCGTCCATCTCCTATTTAGTCTTCATTGGCTTCGTTTTCTTCCATGTTTTCCATCTCCCATCACATTGTCGACCAATATGACCAACCCATGTCCATTTATTCTTCGCTATTCTTTCACCGATATCTTCGAACACAGTTTCCTCTCTGATTTTTTCTGATTTTATTTTATCTTGGAATCGAATTTCCAGTTGTGTACTTCTTTCAATCTTCCTCGTTTGATCAATTACTTTTTTTTTTGTTAATGGCCATGTTTCTGCGCCATACGTCATTACGGACATTATACACTGGTTAAATAGTTGTGTTCTATTTTCTTAGGTTTATTGTGGATGACTACGATCGAATTATTAATTAATTCACATTTTAATTTCACATTTACGCATGCGCCATGCTCCGTGCGAATATGGTTGAGTAGAACCAGTTCCCCGTTCATTCCTCTTTCTATTGCTGTTGCCCGTCATAAATCATCAGCTATTAATTTTTCAGTTATTAGACGATTTTCTTGAATTGAGACGTTTAGTCTGAACCGTATCCTTATGTAAAGGTAATTACGGCATCAGTTTATACGTCGACTATTCCTTCATTGTTGTCTACTTTCGTATTATCTTAAGCGGTGCGCAGCCACGTTGTAGGTGTTAACTTTATTGTGCCTGTATTAATCTCATAGTTTCATTAAGAACAGTATCTATCTTTTTTGTGTAAATGCTATTTAACCATACCGGCGTGGAGTATTCTGCAGTAGAATAAACTAGTGCTGGCGCTAATGTTCTTAAAATACTTGCTGATAATGTTCATGTTATACTAGTTAGTTTCTATATAATGTTTATTCTAGCTTTAGTCTGCGCTGCTATCATTTCCACGTGCTTTATAATAAGTAAGCGTTCTATTCAAAATGACTTCCAGATATGTAGGATGTTTGTCATTATGTTATAATATGCTCCCCTTAAAGTTTACTCGGAGTTTCATTTTCGCCAGTTTCGTATTCAGATGGACGTTGGTGCAGTTTTAACGGCATTTAGTTTGTCAATTTATCATATTTTCTCAGCTTTTCTAACGTCTCTTGTCTGTACTGCCGGTGCAATGCTTTCGGCATAGAACACTTTTCTAGCCGTAGTTGTTGGCAAGTCGTGAATATCAAAATTAAACGATAACGGCAGCAATACAGAAACTTGTGCGTTATTATTTAGTCGCCGATTGCTGCTCATTTTATCCGCCATGCGTATGATAAAGATCCAATTTGACATTTCATTTATCAGGGCGTCAATGGTGTTACGTGGAATTACATTGAGAAATTTTTAGAGCAATTCGTGCCTTCATATTGAATCATATGCTGAAGAGGGGGGTTTATGAATTGTAACGACCCGTTCGATATACATATACATTTATATATCTACAGATAGTTAGCATATATATATATTTACGTTATATACCTAAATATTCAGATATAAATATTAAACATATAACGTTACCGACTTTCTGATTTGCTTTGCTCCTTTGAGGTATGTCCGGGATGCCACATGGGGAAGGCTCATGACCGATTATTAAATAAATTGAAAAAAAAACGAAAGAAATAATACGCGTTTATTTTCGATAAAAATTTATTTTAATTTTATTTTATTTTTCGCGTAAAAATTACGATTAACTATCCATACATATAGCTATACACATATAAACGTACTATTAAATTAATTGCTTTATTCGCGTACAAATTATAATCAATTATTTTTTACAACAACGGAACTTTTCCTTAACCTGGATGGCTAGGCTTCGCGATCGAAGTCCCGACGGTCCATCCTCACTTCTTCGACCGATGAACGATCCGACTTAACGTGTCTGCTACTTCGACTTACTCCTACTCGACTCAAAAACTGACTGACTGACTGACTTAAACTCAACTGACGAAACTGGCGAACTAAACTTCCACAAAACTCGTATTTTTTTTTACTCTCCAGGACTCCGGAGGCGACACAGGTATTTTATCATTATTATACTTATTATCTACTTTACTTTTGACGAAATGCCGGTTTCTTTTCAATTATATTATTTTCAGACCTTTTCTCATCCTTTATGGTTTTTTGTCCATTTTCGACGAAAATAGTTGAACCAAGGAAAAGTTCCATTGTCCCTTATATTTTAGGGTTATATACTTATACATATATACATATATAGTCTTATACATAGTTATTAGTACGGCAGCCAGCATCAGGTAACATAACATATATATATATATATATATATACTCAACATACTTGCTTTTCTAGGAATTCTATAGATATTAGAAATTTCCTAAATTGACTGTTTTCGGCGGAAGTCTCCTATTTCTCTTTTGGGATAGCCAATCAGAAAATTCGGAGCTGTTTCTTTTGGTCTTCGACCAAAATGCCGACTGAGCCCATTTTATGAGGTATATTTACCTCCTTTCGTCTGCTCTTGCTATGTCAATGCTTAATTTATTATATATATATATCCTCTCGGTATTTTTTCTATACTAACTCTGATAAATCTTTTACAACTCTAATCTTACCGGCGCCAGTGTGCTTTCCCCAATACATATATACCTATACTTATATCAGTCTAGCTCCATTCTATTTTCTTTTTATTATACTTCCTTTTTATTATCTTTTCTTTGGGAAAGTCACGTTCGCGACGCCGACCGGATGTACGTACACATATACATATATATGTACACTATTTCTTTTTCTCATCATCCATTATTTAATTCACCTTCACGTACATATTATTTAATTTAAACTTCCAAATATAAATTTTAATTCTCATTTCAATTTATCAACTTTAATCGCTCACTAATACTAATAATGTAACAAGCATGGTTGTTACAGAATAAAGCAGAGGTTTTCAGTTTTTTCTTATAACCATTTTCGATACATGTTGTGAGGGCATGTGTTTAGTCCACACAACTTTGTTTTACGTCGAAACGCAATTGTTTCATAGTTAGTTTTGTGTTGATTATCGGCATAATTCACTAAAATTATATTATTGTTAGTACGTTACAATAAATCTTTTTTTTTTTTTTAACTATCAGAATTATTTATAATATTCAGGGATTTCTCTGGCCGACTAGTTGCTTTCTAATAGCATTTCGCCCATTGTTTTATTTTTAAAACAGCACAGTCGATAGCTTGTTGGTTGCGCAAAGATTTAATATATCTTGCTTCTACATTGCAGGTTACATTAATATGTATATTCGTTTGGCGACACAATAGCAAATAATTTACGTACTTGTTATAATTTGTAACGGCCACGTATTTACCACCGGGTATTAGCTCGTGTTGGACCAGTTCACCAAACATGTCTTCGGATGCCAAAAAATTTAACGCCAGTTCATTAGCGTCTCCATCGTAATGTTTGATGCACATTAAACTACGATAAAATTCGGCGTCTAAAGACGGTAAATCGTCGATGTAACTATAACGTACTGACTGATTATGACCCAATACTTGACTTAAAAAGAACGCAGCCAATGGCACATCTACAACGACACCCTACGCGATGTAAGCAAATACGTATGTAACTTTCATTATTTATAAACAATTTATTGCAATATTCTTTTTTTTTTACAAGTTACAAAATACAATTATTTCTTAATTCGTTATATTTAATGCAAGAATGATTAATATAAACCATCACGAACATTGTGCTAAGGATATATATATATATATATATATATATATATATATATATATATATATATATATATATAAAAACACGAAATTAATAGCAAATGTTATACTTGATCTTGACATAGCATATCATTTTACGCATCATACAAACCTCGTAAATCGCTTTAGCCAACATTTTACCAGCAAATTCGAACAGCTGTAAATGATTTTCATTTATATATGACAAAGATGATGGATACAAATATTCATCCGATGTTGTTTTAAACAAATTCAATCCCGGATCGAATATGCGTTTCATAAATTCCTCCAGAAATTCTACGCATTAAAAACATACAATAATTTCTTACAATACAAACGTTTATTTGTATTTCATAACACATGTAATTTTAAATTAAGTACACACAAACTGATAAAAAAATATATATACAAGTTATTTAATAAATTTTTTACATCTAATTTTGAAATTTAAACAGTCGCATATTTTCTCAAGCGTTTGACATACTAACTTTCTTCGTAAATCATTTAAGAAATTTAAGAATGAAATTGCGAAAGCATTATAAAAATTGATTAATTCGTATATATATATATATATATACACATGTGTATTTGTTTGTGTGCAAAATCATTCAGCATTCATTAATAAAATAAAGTCTAATTGCAAAGTATCTATATTTATAAAAAAAAAAACACCTATACGAGTGTATTAGACAGTGACAGAAGATGAAAAGACAAAATTAATATCATTTAAAAATAAAATGAATAACCAATGAATAAGTACTGAGAAGAATTGGTGAAAAACTGCAATTATGTTAAATAATAGTTAAAAAAACGAATGCGATAACAGCTCGTGTTTATTTCGACACGAATTCACGTGTAAAAGGGATGAATTTCGTTAAGAACATAGTGGGAAGATCGTGAATAAATTACATTTCTCAATACGGATATGACGATGATATTATATGAAGAAATGAAACGCATGACAACAGACAGGTATGGAAATCAATGATAAAACAATATTCGTATTGAAAAACAACGATTATATATATATATATATATATATATATATATATATATATATATATATATATATATATAAACATACAAAATATAATTTACCTTTCAAAACTCCCTGTTGGTCGATACCTGCTTCTTCTAACCCTTGACTATTGACAAATTTTACTCTGAAACATTTTTTTATATCTGCGGCGCTCCAATTGCGCATGTAACAAAACGCATCCTCAACTATATGCTCCCTTAATTATAAAATAAAAACCACGAACGTTGTAAATAAAATAATTCTAACGAAATATTTATTTTAAAATACGTTATTATAAAGAAAACAAATTTTAACGAGGCATATAAAATAGTATCAATAATTAAACCCGAAAATAATGATCAACAATAGAATTATTTAACATAAAAATAAAGGCGCTATTGAAATATGCGAAGCCAGAAATCTTATGGCTGTTCCATACATATGACACACACACACACATATATATATATATATATTGTATCACACTTTCCTTTTTAAAAGATTTGAAGATGAAATAGGAAACATCAGTATTTATTGATGGAAAACTGAATTACATATTATTGATAAATAATTCATACAAAAAGTATCGAAATTCTAAAAGTACACATGCAAAAAGTAAATTTTAACGACTAAAAGTTTATGATTAAAAAGATAAAAATGAAATTTTGTAAAAAATTGGTGGATGATAAAAATGTGCACGGATTAAAGTATAAATTACTAACTAAAAAAGTTTAAAAAATGACATTTCAATTTTAGATAATTATGCTTGAACAGAACAGGATAAGATAAAACTGTTAATGACAAAACTTTATATTAACCTAAAACCCTTCAAACTACATGATTCAAACGTAAAAAAGAAGTCAAATATCAAATGGATTTAAAAGATTACATAATCCATTCCAAGAAGTAATTTCAAAAGTTACGAATTTACTGTTTAAATATAGTTATTATCCTTAACAGTAGAAATTAAGCAACCCCACCCCTTATTATAATACCTAAAAAGAATAAAACCCCTTATTTATCTACTTTCTGTAAAGCTATAGCGTTATTATCAAGCTTTAGTAAAATCTATAAAAAATGTATTCTTAATGAATTAAAAGAATTTGTAAAAAATAAAGGGATAATTCATGTCAATCAATATGAAATGGCGACAATACAACATTATACAAACGTTAAAAATTGTACAAAAATGATAACTACTGTGCAACATAACAAATACCTTCGACAGTTTAGATTTAAATAGTTTAGTTGTTTCACTAAAGGTTTTTGGGATTACACAACGGAATGTTGAACATAATAAATATTTTTAAAAACGATATATTGTTTTATAAATTGGAAATTACTAAAAAAAAAAAAAAAAGCTAGAAACCACTTGCCATAACGGTCTGTTTTAAGACCATACTTGTCACACAAATGTATAATATCAAATTTCCAACAATGTAAACGTTTTCACATTTATAGATGATGACGCAATAGTAATTGCGGACAAGTGTGAAAATGCCTTACAAAATCTTTTTTTAAGTTTACACAGAACTCTCGAATTGGTTAAAGCAATATAATTTAAATATAAACGATTCCAAGTTAAATTATTAGTTGTTTAAAAAAAATTAAAGGATAAGGGATTAAATTGAGCGCAATACGGATTAAATATTAGCATGATTAGCCAAATTAAATACTTAGACATAATAATAGATAACATACACAAATTTTATTCCAACTTTCAATGCATTACTAGTAAAATAAATAAATTTTTAATTATATTTAACAAGTTATATAATAATAATAATAATAACTGTTTAAATTTAAAAAAGGGAATAACATTATATAAAAGTGTAGTGTTACCCAATATTCTTTACGGTAGTGTCATATATAAATATATGCTAAAAATAAAGAGATTTCAGAACATTTAAAAAAAAGTTTTCAAAGAACTACAGCGATAAAATTGATTCTACCAGCTATTTAGCTAGCATTATCATTGTAGGAATCAAGTTATTAAGTTTAAATATAGAGAAACATTAATATATTTCTAAAAAAAATAATATAAATTTAAAACACGAATTCCGTAATGTAAAGTATTTCATTCATGAACAAAAACTTTTAACGTTTAAACAGTTTGCACATGTATTGGATAAGCATTATACAAATAAGTTTCAATTAGAGAATGGCATAGCTAAAAAAATTTTCCCAAACATTGGAAAAAGATTCAGTAATACATCATTTACACTTAATTTTTTTAACCTATAATTTATTGCGAGTCACGCCTTATTTAAAGATAATTTTTCCAATTATAATATCGCACACTCTTTCCGGCTGTAATCATAGTAATACCGATTTTAGCGATAATAGAGTAGATCAATTAGTAACTAAACTGTTTAAAATTTTTAATACTTTCACTATTGCAGAAATAAATCATTGTAGAATAAATGTGCACCTAGCCTAAGTGTATGTATATAAATTAATTTAATATTATAATATTGTAAAACAGTTTGTTCAAAGTTTCATAAACTTAATGGACGGATTTTTCTACTATATTTGTATTTCATTTACTCAATATACTTACCCCATCGTGTATATAAATTGCCCCCAAAAAGTACATTTTATCATCAATACATTACTGCTAACAAAATGAAATCGAGTAACATCTACAAATAATTAATACGAACCTCCACAGCACATTATTTTAATCTTACGTTCATGGGGACAAAGAATTTTTATCTCGCTCACACGATATATATTGTCAATATCTTTTTGATCGTGAATTTCCATCATTCGCATCTGTATAATGTAACAGGTGCACCAATCGTATGAGTGAAAGGTTTTTCGTACTCTTAAACATGCTTTAATTTGTTACCGAAGTTCGCTCGTTGACATTTTCTAATTATCATTAATTACAGATTTATCAGTAAGCGAGGTATAAAGTGCAGTTATAGAATAGCTTCAGGTCCAGATAGAATCCATAGTGAACTTCTAAAAATAATGGACGAAAATGGGGTAAGATGGTTGACTTGTATTTTTAATAAAAAATACGACAAAGGAGAAGTGCCGCGTGAATCGTTAAAATCAGAATTAATTTACCAAAAAAAAATTAGAGAGAACATGCAACGAATATAGAACTATTAGTCTGCACTTCCTCAAAGTGTTCTTAAAGAAGAATTTATAAAAAATATGAGTAACAAATATCGAAAACACAGTTTGGATTTCGAGATGCGTTAGAAACAAAAGAAGCATTGTTTTCGTTACAGGTATTATTCCAAAGAATATTAACTGTGACATCTACACATATTTCATTGACAATCAGAAGGCATTCGATCAGATACAACATAATAAGATGATTTCGATTCTATGGGAAATTGGATTGGACGATAAAGATATACGTTAAAAATCTTTACTGAAACGCCTACGTAAAGGTTGAAGAAGAGAAGTCTAGGATTAGAACAATCCAAAAAGGGGTGAGGCAAGACTGCGTGTTATCGCCGACTTTATTCAATATATACTCGGAACGAATCTTTAAAGAAACTCTCCAGAGTACGGAAAATGGATTATCAGTCAATGGAGAGCGTCTGAACAATCTCCGATACAGCTGTAATTTTCACGGATAACTTTCGAGGTCTTCAACGTTGATGAACAAAATAGTAGAAAGTAGTATTAAATTTGGTCTGGAACTGGACTTCGACAAAACTAAATATATGGTAATCAACAAGTACAGTATACCCTACAGACAGTTGATCATAACAAATCAAAAGATAGAAAGATGAGAATTGGGATCAATCTCAAGAATTAAAATTCAGAATAAAGAAAGCAAGACATGCGTTTAATAAAATGAAAGTACTATTCACATGTAAAGATCTGAATTTACAAACAAAAATTAGACTGCTCCGCTGTTACGTTTTTTCAATACTCTTATATATCGAGTAAAATCGTGGACTTTGACGAAAAGCATGTCGAAAAAGCCGAGTGCTTTTGAGGTGTGGTTATATCATCGGATTCAGAAAATTCCGTGGACACAGAAACGTACCAACAAATGTGTTTTATTGAAGATGAACAAAGAATTGGAAATCCTGAACATTGTAAAATCCAGAAAATTAGAATACTGGGCCACATAATGAGAAATGAAAGGAGATATAAATTATTGCAGAGAATTCTTCAAGTCAAGAATAGGATGAAGAGGTCCGCGACGAAGAAGAATATCTTGGCTCAAGAATTTAAGAACATGGTTTGTAGCAACATCCACAGAACTCTTTAGAGCAGCAACGAACAAAATAATAGCATCTAATTTAACGGATATGCATTGGAAGAAGAACAATCAAAATAGTTATACGCGCTAAATTACGAGAAAAGATAAAAATATATTTTAAATGTGTGTAACGTTTCAAACCTATTGACTTGGTTGTTACTAAGTAATATATGTAACAGAGCTTAACCATTGGGTTAAACCTCTGCACATGTTGACTAATCATGATTGCTGCTTATTTAAATTAAAGTTGAAGATTGAAGAAAGAAAGTAGCTGTCCTTTCTTTGGAGCTACATTTTAAAAAAAAAAATGTGTGTTCAAAAGTTACAAGAATAATCCAATATCTGATGTATCATCCAATTGAAATCTAATAAGTTTTTTCTATGTAAACTATAACGACCATGTAAACATATTCAACGATAGTAGAGCAAATTGGATAATCTTCCAAATACTATACATTACGAAATGAAAATTCATTTCTCCATAATTCGGTTATATTACAGCTGAGCATAAATATATGTGCCAATAAAAACATCCATTTATACAAAACTTCTATTTCATATATACGAAACAAATCGTATTTTCTGGATAAATGTCAAAAAATCAATTACATTTAACAATATATATATATATATATATATATATATATATATATATATATATATATATAAACAAAAATTGTGTAGATTATCGCAAAACTAAACCCAAAGGATAATAGTATCTAGAAAGTGACTAAATATTTCTTCACGAGAGAAACAAAACTCCCAACAATAGAGGGAGAAAGAGTAGCTTACCCAATAAGGAATTATTATTTTTATCCCTTACTGTAATTTTTTTTTTCGTAGGAATTTTCTTATTTTTATCATTTCTTTAAATTTACGCATCACGAACGGCAACTACAGGCTAGATACACACAGATAGGTCAAATTTTTAAGTTTTACATTAAGTTAAACAATTTTGTATGATAGAGGAAATTAATTTTGTATATTATTGATTAAAGGATATATCCGTTTCTTCGGAACGATCGTAATTTTAAATTGTCTTTTGTTCGGTGCATATGTTTCTGATAATTTGAAACGAGCGAATGTTGAAATTTTATTAATAATTTATATTAACAAGTTCAAACGCATACCTCCGAACGAATATTATAATCCATTTTACCGCGATTTATCCAAACCGATAGATTAAGTTAGGTTAGGTTATTCGTGGAATTCGCATTAAAAGTTAAAAACGACGTTTTTATATTTAAAGATACCCTTCAATTTCATTTCATACATCAACAATAAAATATCGTTCTATATACGTATATGCATAAAAATTACCGTCTGATTCTTATTACACGCACGGTTGTAGTAGACGAACAGTCGGCACAATTTCTGTCAGTTTGAGCCGAACGTAACTTTTCCATTGAAATACTCTTTCTGAACAAATGAACCCGATCTTTGCAACTTAAAGCATGCGGCAATTTACTCTTCAACAACTGCTTAGGAATATAATAAATAAATAAAATAAATTTTATTGATTTAGTTTTTAAAATTAAAACGATATCTCGAAATTAACGAAAATTAAAATAATCGGAACAACGAGTAATGGCCGTGATAAAATTAAATCGAAATCGTATCGAATATTGCATTCGCGCTTTAAGCCTTAAATCCTATTATTACAACCTAAAAATTAAACGAAGTTCGAATAATCCTGCGTATAAATACACTTAGTCCTAATCAATCGATTGTATGGGAGGATTGTTCAAGAATGAAACATTCTAACCAACTTGAGGATATCTCTGTTATATCAATGACAAAATTTTCGGAAACATATTTTTTCCTTTATTAGTCGCAAAGTGGCAGAGACATCGTAATTACTGGCAAGACTTATGCCTTTTTGCCAGATGTTACATCTCGATTAAAATTATTAAAATTCGATATCAACTTCTTCAGTGCTCAGATGTTGACTGGTCATGGCAAGTTTGGGTCCTATCTTTATAGATTCCGGCTTGCCGACGATTCGATCTACACTTTTTGTACCGTAGGCGAGGTTGATGATATTAATCGTACATTAATTGCGCGCCCCGCTTCGTAAAATTGACATTAACAGAACAGAGATATTAATTTTATTCTTATATTTTAAATTTGGAGTATCGATATTTAAACGTAATCGTTCCTACACATTCCTCTTAGTCTGCGCGCACCGTAATAATTTACTTCCAGCAATAGGAAATTACGATTCCAGGGAACTAAGTATTAGATATACGAAGTATAAGCATCGACGCATTAAACATAATGTATTATTCTCATAACGTTATAATTTGTTTGCTTTCGTTTCCATTACTCATAAATGATATTACATATTCGTTATATAATTAAACTTATTATTTTTTAAATTACCGCTTTTCATTTGTGATGGTTTTTTTGTCTGATTTTTCCATCGATACTATTTATATCTTCTATATTTATTATTTACCAGTTTATATTATTCGAATTTTAACTTTCATAAATGGAGAGGGCATTTGTTCCGGTACATTTATTAAATATTATTATAACTTTTTTTAATATAATGCCAAATATACGCGTTTTTACAATTTTTTTTTTACTTTTTATTCTCATTATAAATAATCTTTTCTTACTTAATTTATAATATCGAATATTATACAGATACGGGTAAACTAGATGGATGCCCAATAATAATAATAATAATAATAAAGCATAACCGAAGAAAATATAACACGATGTAATACACATGAAAATGAGCTTCGTTTCAAATAAAATTTTTCTGATTTAGTTACAGAATTTTAATAAATATACATATATGACACAGGTGTCTTTTGAATTCAAATATACAATTATAACCTTCCGACCAGCAACGTTTTATTTATTTATTTATATATATATATATATATATATATATATATATATATATATATATATTCTTTTTAAATTATATAAACCTGTTGCAATTACTGAAATAGTAGTAAATACATGATTGAAATATTATATAACAACAACAATAATAATGATTTGACATATATTTCATCATTCAAAATATTAATTTCGATAAGCTAGTTTCGTTAGAATCCTATTTTATTCTTCTCGGTTGGATAACGATTAAGCTTTTATTTTTCATTCGCTTTTTCCGGTTTAAGTTAACCATAAGAATTAATTATAATAATAAACTATGTAGATGATAATCAAGTTTAATTTATTTAAACAAGTACGCAATTCGCACATCCCTTTACAATTATGTATAGAAATGTACGCCCACATATATATGTATACATGTACATCGAAACACAATAATTTCGGATAAATAAATGTATACATATAAAGATGCGCACCGGAAGGATAGAAATTAAAGAATTACATCGTTGTGCACATAATGAAAAGTATTATTATCTACAAATCATGTATTAAAATGTCGTACATACATATATGTTCAAATAATAACAATTTTAATAATAATAAAAATTACTTATGAGCGAGGTTTATAATAAATACCTTGGATCTCGCTTTATTTTTATCCAAGTCGTGGAAAAATGAATTAGGTTTAATTTCTTTGATTAACCAGTGATTTACAGGCGCGTAAGAACGCCTACAATCTCTCAAATATAACATAGATAATAAAGAATGTGACGATGAAAATAAAATGCTCCATTCGTTTTCTCCTTCAGCTGAAATTAATATGACAGAAAAGAAATATTATATATAATTATTATGTATATATTATATATATATATATATATATATATATATATATATATATATATAAATATAAATATAAGTTAAAATTAGCAAAACATTATTTTCAAGGAATGTTTTACATTTTTTTCTCGAATACAAATAACAAACTCTTTATATCGAATATTTGACGTACTGAAAAATATGGTTACAATAACGTAAAAAAAAAATCGTTAGACTGATAGGTAATCTGATAACATACGACTCATCTAAATTCTAGTCGACATAATAGTATTACTTACTAAAAACTTCGTTCACAATTCCTTTATATATAAACATATTCATGAAACCACCGATCTGTGCGAAATTTTCTAGCGTAAATAATTTCTGTTCTTCATACATTTCCAAATCATCCAGTATACTATGAAATATTCGTGCATATTATTTAAAAATATATATATATATAAATAATAATAATAATTAAAACGGACTTTAAAATGAAAATAAATGTCAGTCAAAAGCTACCTATGTAAGTTTTTATTGTAATAAACGGTTCCGATTCTAGTCGGGAAAACGCATTAACTTAAACAAAGTTTGAGAAAACACGCTGTTATTCATATTCGCTAATATATCGAAATAAATTTAAAAATCGTCATCATCACTATAGTTTAGTTATAATCCTTAATCGCTAATTTAATTTTTCAATTTTTAGATAAATTAGTAAAATATTTACACGAAAATCGTTAGAAAATACATATAGCTAAACTGTTCGTAAGACTGGTAAAGAAAAAAAAAAAAAGAGACTGCAATAGAAACAAATAAAACTTGCGTTGATCAGTGTCTTTCAGAAAATTTTATTGACCTTTATATTGCTGTTTAAATTATTTTCTTGTAGCAGTAACGAAGATTATTACAAACAAAACAATATAGAACGATGGCGTGTAATGAATATAATAGCTAACATTTCAGTTATCGTTATTTTATTATTTTTTGATTATTAATTATTATCATTAACATCGTCGACTAAAAGGTTAAAATGAGTTAATTTAAAGAAAAATTAAATAATCTAATTCGTGAGAATAAATTAAATCGTCATTCGACTGACGTATCATCTTATTTGAATTACGTCAAAATTTATTTCGTAAGGAATTATCTCAATTAAGCTTTTTAAAAATAAATGCTTAATTTTTCGGTGTTTTATTCGGTTTACATTTGTTTATTTGAAAATCTACTAACGACCGACCATTTTAATTTCTTAAAACGAAAAAATCAGATAAGAAATACAGCAACTTACGTAATATAATGCGTCATGCATTCGGTAAATAATAATAATATATTGTGGTCGCCAGGTACGGCAGCGCATTTAACGTGAACACTTCCGACTAAACGATAGAATACTTTGAAATTGTGATAACATTGCAATAAAAACGAGTACAATTTAACAAGCACATCACTTTGATAACACAGGCCTAAAAAGGAACAGAAATCAAAACCAATCGACGGTATAATCAAGTTGATATATATATATATATATATATATATATATATATATATATATATATATATATATATAAACTACTTGGCCATTATAAGTTCATACATTTTTGTACATGATGACAATTAAAAATTACACTTTCACCAGATTATCACAGTGTGTCTTTAACATACTTTTCTACTCGGTAGATACTGGTGGACAGAAACTTCATAATCATTCTAATTTAAATGCTCCACGGTAAGCCTGAAGTCGACTAAATTTATCCAAATTTATTCGGCTTCTAACTCACATAAGACTTGTGATATTGTTTGAAAATATAAATGATCAGTTGCTACACATTTTTCGTATTCAGAAGATGCTGTGTACACAGTTATTTGCGTGCTATATCTTTCTATAATTCCCGGTCATTAGCCATTAACGATGTAAACGTATTTTTTTTTACATTAATTCAGATTTCCAAAATTCCACACCTAGTTGTAACATTTGGTTCAATGACTTTAATTGATCATACATATAATACATACCCAGAGAATCCGCGTTTATATGCATACATATACATAAATAAATATATTATTGTTTAAATGTATGTTTTGCAATTATTGTTAAATACGTACATACGAAATAGTTACGCACGTACACACGACGGAACGGAGAGATATGGATATATATATATATATGTGTGTGTGTGTGTATGTGAATACATGTACACATTTATTTATTTATTTATGCAAAATTGAATCAAAAAAATATCTTAAGCGATTTAATAATCTAAGCTTACTTACCGGTAAGGACGTCCATATACAACTGTGTGAACGTAGTGTACGCATTGTAATACAAACAACAAGCAGCGACGATATTAGGCGTTTCTTTGGGCATTATAATATTTCTTCTAGTTACTACATAATCCCACATGCGCCTGAAAAAAAAAAAAAAAACCAAAAAACAATTGAAATAGAATAATAATATTTTATATTTTTTGGGGGAAGCGCAAACAAATGTTTCAAAATCACACGACTATAACACAGACTTGCATACAAAAAGATTACCGCCATGTACTTTATCTATATGTAACTAACAGTTTAATTACAAACGAATTATTTTGTTCAATACTGTATTTTTTTTTTTAACGCACAAATACGATTTAAACGCTTCTAATATTAATGGAATACTCGAGAATAAAATTTACAATACACAATAATTCAAATAACAATACGTAAATAAAATAATAAAAATAAATAAAGTTAAAATAGTATATAATAATGAGAGTAATAAACTTAGGCTGAAGTTAAGCTGGAACCGTGCAAAGCTAGTATGAAATGTATAAAAGTTGTTCATACAAGATATGTGTGCAGACTGTTTTGAGCGGTGAAATAATGTAGCAATTAAATATATTTTTTTCTTTCGTTTGTTTCGAAAACTGTCAAAAAATTAATTCTAATAAATATACAACATCGTACGAATGTGATTTAGCTTGCCGTTTTTCCTGCCTGTGTAATGTTTTTTTTTCCTTTTAAGTTACATAAGTTTATTAATTAAAATTTAAAAAAAAAAAAATCACAAGCAATCTCCATTATACCATATATAATTTTACTATAGAGTTTTTAAATAAGCGAGAATATTAAAGAGCACAAAATTCTGATTAGTCATAATGTTTAAGTTATATTACAGGCATTAATTATTTACCGGAAAGTATTAGAAGGTTTAGGCGTCTCCGCAGCTCGCACGCTAAATTCGTAACCTTCTTGAAGCGGATGACATAATAATGCATTAACAAAATTAGTAGACCATAATAGGCTCAACTGATATTTAATATCGTTAATCTGTTCTTGAACATTTATATCCCCCGGTATCGGTGAATGCCAGCCTAATATCGGGTGCCAATTAGACGTATTCGATCGTTGATTCAATATAGCTTGTTTACACTTATCCAACAATCTCATTAATACATCCTGCCGTTATATTAAATAAAAAATAAATGTATATATATTGAGAGCGATTTTAATCAAAATAAAAAATAATAATAATAGAAAAACAAGAAGCCCGATAAGTCGATTTATAAATATATTAATTCTGAGATGAAATAAAAAATTTTAATTCAAAAACGGATTACCGTCTATTTAAACCGAATCTAATCTTTTACAGAGGAATCCTCGCATAAACACGTCTAACAGACTCCATTGATGGAAACTTTAATTTTTCGTATAAACGTCGGCTAGATGTCGTCAAGACATTCCAAAAACTAATTAATTAATTTTTTAGTGTAGATGAAAAATGCGTTTTAGAGAAATAAAAAAAAAAAAAATATAACAAGGATGTATCGACTAATGATAAAAACGACATATAGTAAACAACCGCAGGATTCGATGATAATTAAATTCCATTAAATATCCCTAACTACATCGGAACAGTAAAGAAAAGCAAGTATAAAAATATAACACGTGTACACATTAGGAAGCTAGTACAGCGTGCAACAGCGAGATTTATTTATGATACAACATCGAACATCGTAAATACTTGTTACATGTTATCGTAACTTCGAAGATTGCCATCAGATCTTAATCAAATAAATATAGAGAAACTACTGAATGAAGTTTACTAAAACATAATTGAGCATATAGGACTGTAACTTAAAATGTATCGCAGTTAAAAATTTAATATTCAGAAATAGTTCGAATATAAAGGAGCGGCGGAACAAAACCGGAAGTATCAAAAAATAAAATAAACAACAAAAAACGGACTTAAAATTACTAATCTTTTTTTCCTCTGTAGGAAAATTCGCAAAACTTTTCGACTGTTAAGCCATTATCAAGTGAATATAGACATTATAAACTATAAAAATATAAAATGTAAAATAATATTACTTCGATACACAGTTTACAAAAATTATCAAAGTGATAAAACAATATTTTTCAATAATCCAATGGTGAATGTGGTAAACGACACAGTCAACAATCAACAATATAAAATTAATAAACCGCGACAGCAAATAAAAAAACATAAACAATAACGCAACAGCAAATAAAATTAAAATTAATTTTTATTTTATTCGCTATTGTGTTATTGTTTATGTATAAATTTTATATTGCTGATTTTTGATTGTGTCGTTTACCACGTTCTCTATCAGATTAATTAAAAATACTGTTTCATCACTTTGATAATTTTTGTAAATTATGTAACTAAGTAATATGTTTTACATTTTATATTTTTATAAATTTGTATATACTTTTGTAATTTATATTTTTTCTATTTACACTTGATAATGGCTTAAAAGCCGAAAAGAGCTTCGCGATTTTTCATAAAGGATAAACTTTTAGCGATTTTAACTCTTTTATTGTTTATTTAAAAAAACAATAACTACATTCCAAACTTTTCAAGTTGTATCTATATATATATAAACTAACTACAATGACAATAGCTTAATAATTTTGAATAAAACAAAACTTAAGAAACAAATACAAAAAATGTTTATTTACGCACCATAAAATCCGATAAAAGTTCATTCTTGATCATATTGTCCAGCGAGAAGTACGCTAAATGAATAAAATTCGCAATCACACACAGAAGGTGATTACCTTCTACAGCCATATTATCTACAACAATGTTATGATTTTTCTTCAACAAGTTGATGATCCGTTTCAATAATTTCTCGTGTTCCAACATACCAACACACTATTAGCATATACGAAACAAACGAAACGAAATCATTACTTACCAATACAATACTCGAACCTGTACTAATTCCACACACACACACACGCGCGCGCATATTACAGAAATCGAACATATACTCTGACGAGAAACTTAATATGTAATACAGGCAGACCCACAGAAGACGGATGGTTTTTGTTTTGTTTTTTTAATAACGCAAAAACTACTCGAGCAAAATATTTGAATGAAATTTTATTTAAAAATAGGAAAACCGGATATTAGCTTACAATCATTTGTGTAACACAATATCGTTTAGATGACCGCCATTTGCAACAATACCTTTATTCAAGCTTTAGAAAATTTTCGAAGACTTTTCCGAGTGTAGGTAGCTGAATTTTTGAAATTTCTTCATAATTCCGAGTTTTCAGGTCTACGTGTTTTTTAAACGGCTCTTCAGGTATCCCCACAAAAAAATCGCGTAACTTTGAATTCTTTTCGAAACTTTTTTTACACTGTCACGATCGATTCACGCCGAAAATAACGTTCCACGCAAAACGCGCGCTGCTTCCCATTATAGGATGCCATGATGACTAAAAACTGGATAAAAACGAATCTCTCGTGTGTACAATAAACGCGGAGCACGCGATTTGCGTGACAGCAGTGTTACCAACTGGGCTATTCAAAAAACAAAACCGTCCGTCTTCTCTGGGTTATCCTATACTTAATGCTTTTATTACCGGAAAAACAAATTACAATTACTAGAAATCTTTAATTATGCAATAATTAGCGTAGGCTATAGCGTGGACACGAAAAATTTATTACAAAATAAATATGTAATCATCGACAGGACGCTGGTTATTAAATACCCGTTATTAATTAGTAATGATCATTAAAAACAATAACAGATGGTATCGAGTGTTATTTATCGCAATAAACAACCTTGTACGCTAACAACATTAGAGAAGAATATAAAAAATGTTATTTGTTTTTTTAAAAATATTTTGTTACATTTAAATCAGTACGGGTTTAATAACAAAATAAACTAATTTAATTATATTTACAATGCCTACCGTAAGTAAGAAACAACGAGCTGAATGATAAATTATTTTTACCTCGGATTAACTTGAAATTTATCGAAGAAATTTTGTTTAATAGTTCGAATTATATTTGTCATTGCTATAGGGTGGCAAAACACAGTAAATCAATTAACAGAGTAAACCTAATTATTATATTAATCCGTATTTTTAAAAAGTTATAAAAGATTATTAGGAATTATTATTTTCGTTCTGATTTATACCTCGTTGTTCCTATCAGGGGTACCGATTATTATGTGTGGCGATAAAATACCGATGTAATGCATGAATGCTGGTATCGAGAAAATATACGTTATGAACACCGACATCATATGATCGCTGTAGCCGGAATAGCGTAACGGTCTAAGGGATAAAGTCATTATAGCCGCCATAGATGCCGTCGATAACGTCAACGATGTCGTATATAATCGTTTCATTAAGACTTCCTGCAAAAAAATAAAAAAATAAACGTTGTATTATTTACAACAAAACGATCGAAAATTCTATAAAAATCTATATAAATCTTGCGGTTAAACTAAGATCAATTAGCAGTAATCATTAGTTATATATATTTATCTTTGAATCGTACGTCCCTAGTAGGAACATCGTGACATCGAAATGCCATCGTAATACAGAATTCAGTAATTTGCGTCATCCATTTCTATCGTACGCTTCATGCACACAGTCACTGATAAATTTTTGAATCCGGTCTGACCATCTTAAAGGCACACGGCCACGATGTTGTTTCCCCTTCGATTACCTCTCGATAAAGAGTGCCTCCAGTCCATCTGCCTGGACCATGTGTCTGAAAAACCATCCAATTCTAATCAGCACTTCCGTTAATAGGCGTTTAGGTTCACCCACCTCCTGCAATATTGATTCACTGGTCATCATGGCCGTCTATGGAACACGTAACTTACGCCTTCAATACCGTAATTCAAGGGCGTTAATGTACAAACGTTCTGTCTTGCGTATTTACACATAACTAGTTAGAATTTCCATTTCTCAGTTATATTATTAATATCAGAGAAATAATTTATTCTTATTAATAACGACTATACCGAGAATATCGATTGAAATATTGATATGATCGCTCAATTCAAAAACAGGCAACAAACATTTCACAAGTGCGATATTTAAAGTTATTGTTGATTAAAACATAATCTATTGCGCTTTTTACATTATAGTTTTCGAAAATGCGAACATTCAATTTATGTTTAATTATAAAATCATCGCACGAATATATGAAATTTTCAAACTGACCGTTCGTTAAAGAGCAATAAAACTTCTTACGTACTCATGAATTTAAGACCGAGCATTAAAATCTCCGAGCTCTATTACATTACGTAGATAATTTTAATATTACACGACAAAAATGGAAATTGTGTTTCGAGATTAATATTAGGCGAAAATTCCAAAAATAACAACATCTTCAATGAATATCTACTTTAATAACATAATCTGAAACGATGGTGCAGTTTAAACATTTCACAATTAGTAATAATTTTAGAGGTTTTACGCCAGATCAACGATTACATAAACTTCTCCAGACTTGTTTATAATATTTAATTTTACTCCAAATATAGATTTAATATTACTTTATAAATTCATTTACATAAAAAACTTCGATTTTTCACTTTTAAAATGACTGAGCGATTTTAATTGTACGCTAAGTCTTTATTCCATCATGAAAAATTCGTCTTCATTACGTTAAATTTAGAATTTTCTACATTTACCGTTTCCATTAATTTCACAGTGATATTATGAATATCAGTTTTTGAATTAGAGAATTTAAGATATATATATATATAATATACACGAATCGTATATATAAAGCTTATAAGAATATAGAACTGGTTTTATTTTAATCGAATAATTTTATATGACTATTGTTGAATTTTTTATAACGAATTGGTAAAGTTTAATATATATATATATATATACACTCGGATATCTCAGAAACGGTTATTGCACATATTTCTAATTTATGAAGTAATTAAAAATGACCCATATGAAAATTACGAATTTCGAAATTTTAGGCCACGAACCCCCGGTAATACTGGAAATTTAATTTTTTTATCGTCTTTTTCTCGATATTTTTTCAGCTCGATCGGTATTTTTTAGTAAATATAATTAAAATTTTATATATATATATATATATCAGTTAACGTTTTCGTATATTACGGTAATTATTTTTTAATACACGAAAGAATTATTATGAGTAAAAATTCATTTAAAAAATAAAAAATAAAGTTTTCTCCTTTTGATATTTTGAATTATTTCATTTTACGTAGTCCGAAAAAAATACGGCCGATATATTTCGCGCCATAATTTGCTTTGTACAATTTAGAAATTCGTCTTCTCTTTATTAATAATCTGTAATGAAACGTTATCCCCATAGTGAACGTGGTGATATGTATTGCGCTTATATAATTAGTTAATATAAGCGCAACATTATTATCTATTCGATATTTTTTTTATAATTAATTATTTTCGAAAATAGATTTAGACACGAATCAGAAAGGAGCCGCACCCGTCGATGTGTGTGTGGTTTTTTTTTTTTAAAAAGAATTAAGTTACGAAAAAAATCCGATGGAAAAATTTCAAAATTAATTTGCAACAAAACATTAAGGATGTTGTCGCGCTTAAAGTGACATTTAATACTTAATAATTAGTAATTATACTAATCGCTATAATAGGGTAAATAATGTAGTGTATTAACTCGTAAAGTTGGATAAAATCCGAGTCTAATCAAATAAGCCATAGTGTTGTTGCAAAGTTGATTCATTCCGGGAATTAGAGGTCTTAAATCTTCGTTCGTACGTAAAAGGAACCAGGAATTCGTAGCGGTAAACGAGATCATCGTGTGCAATAATATCAACATAAATTTCGTATCGGTCGGTACTTCCGGTTTCAAATCTTTCAAATGGATAATGCATTTGTACAGTATGTCTTTTACGCGTGTAATCCACATTACCGAATGTTCTTTGTGAAGAAAAACGCCTATAAAACTGATGGAAGGCGATCTGGAGTCTAAACTTTTCACTATATATCTGAAATTTAATCGCGTTTAACATTATATACGTACACGTATTTATCTATAAGTCTTAAATTAAATAATAGTCGACGTAACTAACTTAAAAACTAACACAATATCGATAAATCAGATCGTCGAAATAGCTATAGTAGAAAAATAAAGCTATAATATTACGCTTTAAATAAATAATTATTCGTAAAAGATAAAACGAATTTTATACACACGTTTATTATACAATACTGTTTCGTAGGTTAAAGTGTAGGTAATATCGTTTTTTTTTGTTTAAATTGACACGTTTCACGTCAACGGGAAAATGAAAAATATGGTTACCATTAAAATTTCATGTATCATATAGCGAACATTATTAAACATAATTATATTTTTTGCAATTTACAAACCTCCTCAACGTGTGTATAAACTTGCTGAGGACATCAAAGTTCTAATAAGAACACGCTCTATACTTATTGGCGATTTTAACGCCAAAAGTAAAATATGAAATTGTTAATAGTAATTCTGCGGGCAATATTTTATATAAGGAACCATTGTACGTCAACCAAATGTCGCTTATTATGAATACAGACAATTTTTAACGATTCAAAATTCATGACTCGTATAGAGAACGCAAGGGCTCAGAACATTCACATTTCCGATGAAAAGTACGTCAACGTCATAAACAAAAACTGGTTCTATCGTTAGAAAAAAAAAACAGGCGACCATGTGTAATATTAACAAAAACTAATCTGACCGGTTGATGATTGATAATTGTTTATCGTTTACTTCTACTTCTAACTTTTCCAGTAGGGTGAACTCGATTTTTGTGACAGATCCACTGTTTCTCGTAAGTTTCTCTTGCGTCTGAAACATCTGGTCAATTTATGACTTTTCCTTTACATCCTAAAAAATTTTAATCTAATAACCGTTTCTGTCCATATTTTTAATACTTAAAATAATTTTATTTGTATTTAGGTTAACGGTGTTCTCTCGTTCAATGAAAAAAAAGTCTTAAAAATATACCTTCATTATATATGTTTAAAATAATTTATACCGTCGTTATTAAAACGTATAATAACAGTAGTCAAGGGGAAAAAAAGGCTTTGTACCGTATCGCCAGTTTGATTTCGAAAGCAGCACTCAACGGTAGAACAAGTCTAGTTAACGTTATTAACAGTGTTTGAAGAAAAAATCTACCGTGTGTTCCATTAGTCAGTAATTCAATAAAGCATATACAGGATTATTGCACGAACTTAAAAAAATACCTCCCTTACAAACTGATGCTGTATCCATAAAAATACGCTTTCGAGTACGTTACGAAGCATTACAACGATTCCAGGCTTCGTTCAGTTTATTCAACATCCCATCTGTAATCGATACAAGATCATCTTTAAAATCTAAAATTATTTAAAAACGCGCCTTTTATTTTTTAATTCCTTTGATTTCCGCAAACGTTTCTTCTAACACAGCAGCGAACATTGTTGATTAAAGTAGGTAACCTGAAACTCCCCGAAATAAGGAAATCCAGAAATAATAAAGTACCGTAATCTGATTTACAG
The DNA here is from genome assembly GCA_032883995.1 of Coronaproctus castanopsis. Classification (NCBI taxonomy): domain Eukaryota; kingdom Metazoa; phylum Arthropoda; class Insecta; order Hemiptera; family Monophlebidae; genus Coronaproctus; species Coronaproctus castanopsis. The sequence goes on from CM065054.1 coordinate 39,699,236, forward strand.
TAGATTACCAAATTCATCGACCTATGCTCGACAAAGTTTTCAAAAATGTTGTAGACTGAATGAATATATTAATAGCGGCCATCTGAACGATACTGTGTTCTACAAATGATTGTAAGCTAATCTCTTGTTTTCATATTTTTAAACAAAATTTCATTTAAAAATTTTGAACGAGTAGTTTTTGAGTTATTCAAAAAACAACAAAAACCATCCGTCTTCTCAGGATCACCCTATATATTTAATTTAATTCGTTTGATTGTGATGAAATGATTTTTTACATTGTTAGACATTCAAAATTATTGCGTATTTCACCCTTTTAGTTCGGATAAATGTTTGCGAATGGGTCTCAGGTATATAATACAAGCTGCATCCCCCCAAAGATATAATCTATATTCGTCATTGTGGCCACCTTGTTCTACTCCTCTTTTAATTTTTTAATCTCGTCCCATTTCCGTGTACATATTTTTTTTTTATTATTGATACATAATTTTAATATCGGCCTTTAAAACAGATTTTTGAACGATAATACAGTAACAGATTAAAAAGTGAAGTTAGCTTATGTCTCGCCTACTGTTACATACGATTATCAAAATTGAACTTTACATCAGGTATCGCATTTTTTTTTTATTATTTCGTTAACTTACACATAGCTAATGCTATAAGTTTTGTAATTTATATGCATACTAATACTATATCATGAGTTTCCATCCAGTGATGGATGCTAAAACTTAACTGTATATATATTAATACGCTTAGTTTATATTAAGTCAAGAGGTTTCGTTCAATCCAGTCGACGGTATTCAAGCGAATTATCCAATAGGGAGATCATCATGTGATTAGTGTGTTTTTCCAGACGTTTGACATATTTTTTGGCAATGATAGCGATTTCCTCTTTTACGGATTTCACTTTAAGATCTTTGTAAAGTGTAAGAATAGTTACATACCGTGGAGCACTAGCAATATTTCGAAGGATTTTGTTCTGAATTCGCTGTAGAATAGCAATATTGATTTTTTTTTGCGCAACCCCATAATTGACAACCGTATAGCCAAATTGGCTTCAAGACCTGGTTGTATAATAATAGCTTGTTTTCGATCGATAATTCTGATCGTTTTCCTAACAGCCAAAACTTTCGTTTTCATTTAATATTGAGTTCATTACGTTTTTTAATTATATGTTTACTCCATGTTAGCCGTTGATCGAAGTTTATTCCAAGATATTTTACTTATTCTTTTTGAGGGATTATGGTCCCATTTATGGTTATGAGCCTTGTTGAAGCAGTTCTTCTGTTGGTAAATATATTACCCGAGTCAATTTATCCTCATTAATATTAATTTTCCACATTTTAAACCATGTTGCTACTTCTTCAACTGCTGATTGCAGGTTTGTACATGCGTCTACAGAGGAACTATCTACACATAGGATAGCTGTATCATCAGCAAACGTTGAACATTTGCAGGAGTGAGAATATCTGCCGTATAAATTATATAGAATAACGGCTCCAGTACGATCCTTTAAGATACGCCTGATCTTACTGGATAAATTTGGGATTCTTCTTCACCATACTTAACGCAAAAGTATCTTTCTTCCAGGTAAGATTGTAACAGCTTTGACAATTGATATGGGAAATAATGTAATTTTCTGTACTAGTCCTTCATGTCAGGACACTGTCAAAAGCTTGGCGTATATCCAGAAATATCGCATCACAAACTTTTCTTTCTTCTATGGATTTTTCAATCATATTAACTACCCGACGAACTGGCTGGACGGTGCTATGTTTTTTCCTAAACCCGAATTGATTATCCGGTATTATTTTTTTATACTCCATAAGTGGTAGTATTCTTGTTATAATTAGTTTTTCATACAACTTAGAAAGCATGGGCAATAATGAAATAGGACGGTACAAGCTTGGTTCTGTTGCCGGTTTTTTAATGACCACAATTTCTGAAAATTTCAGTTGGATTGGATAGTATATTAGTCTAAGTATAGCATTAGGTTAGAATTATTAAGCCATTTCTAGGTAGTTCTTTTAGAACTCTTGCTGAAATTAAGTCGTAAATACTCGGATTTATATCACCTGATCCGGAATCACATAATATACTTGAAACAGCAGCATTCATATTAGTTCGCGCGTCGTCTTCTCATATATAGAATATTTGCGGTTGAGTGTAATAAGACGGTATGTTCGACTATATCCCGATAAGAGATAAAATAATATCCCGTAGCTCGTAGTGACCGTTTAGCATAGTCGAGTAACGAATAGACAATATGAAATATTGAACACAATAAACAATACAAGTTCGTACAACGAAACACGCGTTAATTCGCAATAAAAAAATAATAATAATTAAACAAAATTAAAAAAACAGTAATGAATTGATTTAGTCACGATAAAAAAAATTAAGATGGGGCGTGATATAATTAAAATGTTCGGAAATAAACATTACCATAAAACTTGGATCCGAGGTTATAATTTTATTAGATGCAATTTATATTTAGTGAAGTATTAGAGTTATTATAAATCAGTATGATTAATTTAAGTGGATTAACCTTGTTTAAGAAGACGAGTTTCAATAAATGTATATATATATATATATAGCACAAAATGACGAGAACTATTTAATAAAAACAACATTTCTTCATAACAACGTCCCTACTTGAGACAATACCAATCAGATATATTATATTATTCAGTATATTGGTTTAACATTGTTTCACACTTCGGCTGCCAGACTTAAAAAAATTGTTCGACTCTATTTTTGTACGGACAGATAGAATTTCAGTCCGATTATTATAGTTCAGTAATTAGGAAACGTATTGAATTTCGTTATAAACTTCCCCTCATTTTTTAAAAAATGATTATGATTATTTCTTATTATTATTATCATTTAATATTGTTTAAATACGGAAGCCATACTTTGCTAAAGTTGCTGTAGAAACCCGTTTATTAATACGAGGTATCATTTCCAACACTATGGTACGGGTTTTTTTATATCACTTATATATAAGAAACCTTACAATATGCTGGTAATGACACCATGTGCATATATCTTCCCAATAAGGGCGAAACAGGTCAATCGGTCAATATTGGAATGGGGAAAAAACTGTGTACGAGGTATTAACGAAGATCTTTTATCATTCAAATGTCCACAGCGACATTACACGTAGGCACTGATATGAGTGGTGATACAATTTTCAATGACTCTGCCGTATAAATCTGTTTGGATTTGAGCGATACATCGGTAATGTTCATTTTAAGGGCATTAATCGACTGCGACTTATTGGTAAACCTGTGACTAAAACGTCTAGGGGGGCCAAATCGCACGATCTTAGTATCCAATTTACGTCGTCTGTGCGAAAACCCTATCATGAAATCGTTGGCGTCCGCTATGTGGCATGTAGCGCCATCAAAATGATTTGACATTTGTAACAAAATAATAAACAACAGATGACACACGACACCAAAATAATATGGTCACCACAGCTTCCAACATCGACCGCTCCTAATGCAGATTATATATGTATATCGTTAGACAAATAAAGATAACGTATAGAGAATTTTAAAAAATAAGACATAATCTTACAAGTACCAATATAAAAGAAAGTCTTTCATATAATTAATCATTAATAAATTTAATATATAGGGTGGAAAGGTGGATGTGAAGCAAGACAAGACATAAAATAGTGTCCCACATAAACAAGCACGTGAAATAAGTAAAACGAATCTACATCATAATAAAATATTGTAAAGTCAAATATATATATATATATATATATATATATATATATATATATATATATATATATATATATGTATACATAGTGCTTATACAAAATAATGTGCATTGTCATACAATATTTTAAAAACGTGTTTACCTGCATAATGTTTCGAATCGCTCCTTATCCCGATCTTTATTCCAAACGTACAAAAACTTCTTAATAACGCTGTATACATCAAGAACCGGTACCAAGTCGAAGTTTGTTTCTTCGACTTTCGCAAACACGCTATCAAATTCCTCTCTGCAAGTTGACGTCGGAAAATAGAATAATTAAGGTTAAAAACAATATATTCTTTTCGTATATATATATATATATATATATATATATATATATATATATATCGTCTGTGTAGACGAAAACCAAATCATGAAAAGGAGTAGATGGAAAGGCGAAATATCAATCTACTCAATTAGGTTCAACTTTGTTTATTCTGATTCCATCATTCTTTCGGAGTCCGTAGTAAAGGCCATTTGATTAGGGTATAATTCATATTACTTCCCCCACACACGTATGTTGGGTATTCTCTATTATCACATAGACACTGCCTGTATCACGTCCATGTCGTGCGCATGTATGGTGGCTAAAAATACGAAAGCCCGTCACCGAACAATAAATCTTTGTTTAACCTCTCGCTACTATAATCATTAAAAAAAGAGCGTCAACGATTATATATGATCTGGAGCACTTTTCAGATTGTCACGAATTGCCGAAATTAGCTCGGAATTATAGACTAGGTTGAACTCAAAGAAATCTTCTATACCCTGATATAAATATAACTCGCTTACCATGACTATCGTCTTAACGGCATAAATATTACTCCAATTCTATCATGCGCAATAGCTCTGTCTTCAAGTTTAGAATAAGTAAATTTGTATTTTAATAAATCGCGTTTCGAGCATTTGCTTTTCCAATGTTCAATTTTTTTTTGAGGTTATAAAAATTAACAAAATAATTTCAAGCTCAAAACCATAAAGAGAACAATAACGCAAACGCATGTTAAGTATTTGTTAATTTTAATTAGTTGTTTCATCGCTACTCTCTTTCACACACACACACACACACACACACACACACACACACACATATATATATATATATATATATATATATATATATATATATAAATTTAATAACCCTGAATTTTTCGCGTAGGATATCCAGAGCAAATAATTGAAATTCTCGGGCAGCGCATTCGTCTTCTAAGTTAAATTTATTTCTATTGTATAATCTTATGTGGTCTGTGATAGAACATGCAAAGAGTACACGGTTAGCAGTTTCTATTGCGCCACATTCACACTTGCCATCCTTACTAATAATATCAATAATAATAAACTTATTACTCATACGAGTTTCTTTTATTTTATTTATTTAGCAACGCTATAACGAAATATATTCATATTACACCTAATTTCACTTCTATTAAAGTAAAAGAAAATGAGAAAAATTCAGTTCACTCATATCGTAATATAAATCATCGATTAAAAAAAAAAGGCAACCTAGAAGAACACCTAAATGAAATCAACTGTTTTAGATATGTTGTCTATTATCAAAACATATTACAAAAAATATTGGGTTTCTTTATGCACCCCTCCTATCTAGCTGCTCATTATAAATCACTGCAACCAAATATTTCTCATATACCCTGCTTTTATAATATTACTGTTCAATACTTCTTCGTATTTTAACCACTATTATCTACCGGTTACGTTTTAATAAAAATCGTCTTCCTGCCTCCTTATTCAAAATGAACATTATTCCTCCACCGTACTATTCCCATTTTTCCGATGCACTATTGCAAATACTGATCACCATTTATACAGTCTCTCGCCAGATACTCCGCCAACAACTTATCTCACTTCATACTCCTCTTCTTCATGTTGACATACCTTGCCTTTTATCCTCCCACAATGTTCATATTTACTTCTGCTTATATTATTTCGTTCGCGATAATCGTATACCGATCTAATTATCCATACTATACTCTTGTTGCTTTTTTTTTTTTTAGGTTTCCAATTACACCATTTAAATTTTATTTTAAAATAGGTAAAATTTCTTTGAAAGAGACCAAAATGAAAAAAAAAACACGTATTAAATAATATCAACCACTTACAAAACAAGTTTTTGATACTGTATTCTAGTCAACCATCCGCGAATCCAACACTGTATACGAATAGCTGATTCTTCGCGCTTTTTCTCCAACGCCCTTACCTCTCGAGCTAATTTGATCTTTTGAAGAAATTCATCCTTCGAACTACGATCTTCTGCGAACATGGTTTTTCAGTCGGAAATATATAATGCTGTAACAGAGAAAATACATGTTAGCATTGCGAGCAATTTTTTTTTTTCGTCGACCGACTGTTATTAAAATATAAAATCTACTTTAAATCTTAAATATACATAATTTTGTGTTTAATTGCGTATATATAATTTAATATACATAGCTGGACGTTGCTTACATAATTGTATCGAATGAAAAACGTGTTGCAACAAAACTCAATTCAATTGTAATTCTCTGTGCATTGCGCAAATAATAGTAACTTGGTTAATTAAGCAATACGTAATTCAATTACGTAATTTTAAAACCGTTTTATTATCACATATATATACGAGTAATGTAATAATGTGTATTGTAATAGTGTAAACTCCTTTAATTACAAAAAAAAAAAAATAAACCCACCCACTATCGCACGATGAACCAAGTAAGTTAGAAAAATTATGTTCCATTATTTACGCAAATTTATTCAATTAACGGTGAAGTAATTTCACGCACAATTTGCTATAAACTTTTGTTATCTCTTTTTAACGACGTAATATAATAGAAGACGGGTAACATCATCAATATTTAACTAAATCGATAATCTTCAAGTATTAGCTTTGATAATTTGCCAAACAATCCGGTACAATTACATAGATATTTATCGAAATGTACATACTAATATATTTAATATCATTTATTTTCGCGTTAATATTTATCCTCTAAATTGTTATTTTCCTAAGATAGTTACTTTTCCTTATTATTTGTTATTCAACTTGTTTCACGTCAAATGCACACACACATATATATATATATATATATAATATATATATATACAAATTATTTTACATTTTATTAATTATTCTACTAATCTGTTCGGCAACATCATTTTTTAAATCCGGAACTGATTGCAACTCTTTCGATCTTTCGCGAGTTTTTTTTTAATAATTAACTGATTGCTTAAAATAGGTAAAAAATATTAAAACGATCCTCATGCAAGTATTAAAGTCTTGATGTTTACTACTATCAGTAGTACACTAATATAATTCACATTATCTCTACTAACTAAATCCCGATAACGATACTGTCACTGTTACGAGTAAACATTTATTTACTGTTTCATTGGCTAAACTTATGCAATTATTATTTCTTATACCGAAAACCAGAGTTTATTTGTATTTTCCACTTAAATGTATACATTAGCCTTATCATTTACATTTATCTTATTTTCCTATTACATCATATTCGCAATAAAAATTAGTTATAACTCGACAAAGAAAACAGACGCAATTATTTTTTTTTTTTTAAGCAACTAAAGACAATATATGTTTTACGGAAGACTAACAGAAATAGATGTCGCAAACATTTATAGCTTTCTTATTTATTTCGGCCTACAATTTTAAGACAAAAATATTTTCTTCATAGTTTTTGTATTCCAGTAAATAAGCTCGTTTCAAATGAATTGCTGATCGTATTAATTCTTGAGATTTTTACATATCTATAATGAAGAAGTCAGAAACGATGAATAATAGTCAAAAAAGTATATAGCAAAGTGCACGCTTTCGGGTTAAACCCTGCAATTTGTTTCTATATAAATTTTAATATATAATGTTGGTCGATGTACCTTTTCATTTAGTAAGTTCGCTACTACAATTTATTAATTACTTATTAAGTAGTATCTATTTATTTATCCATTAATTTATCCGAACTATCAATAAAAAATCAATTTATATAAAATAAATGGACGTTTTCGGTGCTAATATTAACGCTAAAATTAGCAAACATATACGAATTTGGAATATTAAAAAATTAAGGTTTAGCGATATTTACAAGGAAAAAAATAATAGAAAACGAAACAAAAATGAAGATAGCGAAGAGACATAGTCTAATCCGAAGATTAACTGCCACCAAACGGGGAGCTAAAGCGCACTGGTACTCTGCTATTCAACAGGGGAATACGCATGCCCAGTTTGAAGCCGTTCTGCACAGGCAAAAATGATAGACGTCGCACTAAATGAAACGTGCACAATCATTACTGGTTGTCTCAAAGCTACGTCCCGAAGTGAGCTGTATGCACTCAGCGGAATTGCATCGCCGGATATTAGACGCAGAGTGGCGGTCGAGAAATAAATATACGACCGCCATCTATTCCACAACCACGAAGAACTACTCGAGATGAGATTAAAATCTAGACATAGCTTACTCCGAACAGTTGATGAACTGAAAGACTCTGTCAAGTCTGCAAGATTAGAAGCGGGGAAAGCATAAATGTAGATGAATCTCTTCCAACCGGTTTCATTTAGAACAGAATAAGAAGCGGTACATCACGAAATAAACATAAGTTGGAGAAATGGGGATTAGCAGATGACGATAAGTGCGATTTACAAAATGACGAACACATATTTAAGTGTGAATTATTCGGAAAATTCGACGAAAATAAATTATTTTGTGATATTGATGAGGGAACTCTAAGGTTTCTAGGGTATGTAAGTTAAGAACGTTCGACCGGATACGATACAATAATAATAATAATAATAATAGAAAACAAAATCTATTATCCACCTAAAAAGCAAGAAAGAACTAAACAAAGAAAACTCAATAATAATTATTTATTAAGATATAAAAAGAAAAATCGGATATAATTAGAGCGGATCCTTCAGTTTTTTTTTGTATGTATACATCGTATATCTGTGTCCTAGAAATTTATGATTATAGTTATCAATATCATTTAACATATAAGAAATCGTAAAATTTACGAGAACTACTTTTTATTATTTCATGTATATAAGAAAAATGCAGTAAGTGACGCAAAGTGGAGATTTTTGTATAACGTGACTTGTTTGAAACTATTCTTAAATAATGATTTTTACTTCGTTGTAGTTTATTAATATTTGAATGTCTAGCGGAACATCAAATTGACGTCACATAAATCAATTTAAATAGAATAACTTTTATTAATCCGAAAGAATATGAACCGCAGAAAACTAAGAACAATCGAAATAAATTATATCGAAAATAAAAATATAGGATATATACGAAATATGACGAAAAAATATAACTATGAATGTAAACACTGATTATTAGAATATAAAATTAGTTTTAAAGTTTACAATAGCGTAATTGATAACCGTAAGGTTTTTATAAAATTGAAACAGTTTCTTTTATTAAATCACACGCTTAATAAAACCTTAATATAAAAATTACGAAATAACAACAACAACAAAGTATATTTGCCTAAGTAATAACCATACAAGAAAAATATAACACGGGTTACAAACATTATTGTGTATCGGGAACACCTTACCACAATAACACAGTAAGATTATAAATAATAAAGCAAAACAAAACGTTAAATGCTGCAGAAAAAAAGCAAATAAAAACCTCTAGACGAAATAAATCAGTATTATATTACAGTTCACTTAAAGGACTTCTCGCTTATATGGTATTTGTCGTTAACATAATCTAGCAAGCTGGTTAGGTTTGCATATAGTTTTATATCTTATTAAATGATATAATGCACCATAAATATTATCTCATACAGAGAACGTAAATATCAATAAGTCGCGTAATTTTAAATAAACCAAAAATTCGAAAATAAACATCACATTTTGCATTTTTACTACAACAAACGAAATGTTATAATATAAAAGAATTAACGCATTGCATTTGCTATTTATTATTTTATTCTTCCTTTCTTTAAAAAAAAAAATGAATTACACACTTTAATGAATACAATACAGATCGAGATTTTTAGTGTTCTTAAAATCACAAATTTTATGAAAAAATTATTTAACTAACATAAACGTATTCCAGTATGTAGTTAAAAAAAAAAAAAAAAACACATGTTAAGTAAACAACACGTTGTCCTTTGATCAAAAACGTCACAGCTTCTAATGAATTATAAATGTACTCATTTCGATAAGCAATAACGAAATAACACTAAACACTAATTAAAGAGCTAACATATCAAATAATATCAATTTAAAATAATAAAAATAAACTTACCCACTATAGAGTATAATATAGTTAATTCATCCGCGAGGCAACACCCATCATTGTGTAATAAATGAAACAGTTATCGTGAATAAACCGAAACACAACACATTTGATAACAACAACTTCTTAAATTTAAAATTGACTACGAAAAAATATAATCATTTAATACAATCAACATCATAAACCAAAAAAGAAAAGAATACCAATAATTGACCCGAACAACTAATTTAATAAAACAACTTTTAGACTGCGCAACGTACTACGTACAACGGATAATATAAAATAATAAACAGCAAAGATGCTGTTAGTCGGTTAGTGGTTAGTCAACAACGCAACCCTGTTTTTATTTTAAACAGTAGAATGCGCCAAATTCTATAAAGCAACCAATGAGAAGAAAGCATTTAGTAAAATACCTATGTAACTAAACTATTAGCAAGCTATAAGCAGCTATTCAACACAAACCTGTCCGTATGTGTGTTTGTGGTAAAGACGCTTTGTGTTAATCATTTTAATGATTTATTATAGGAAGTTACATTTTTTACTTTAAAAAAAGTAGAAAATAAATTGAAAAATAATTCGTTCTGATAATTTGTAATAATTTAATGTACCACGAGATGATTATATACAACATTATCTAAAAACCACAACGCCCAAATAATTTTGATGTAATTTTTGTATAAAAACTGCCTCATACGTTTTTGTAGCATTATAAAAATAGGTATTATATTTATTGTAATTTGTATTTATTGTAGCCCTAGTTCGAATTAGCTCATTTTCTGAGGTTATTTTTACAACTGTACTAATTTATATAAACGTCAAAATTAATGTTGATTCATTATTGTAAGTACGTAAGTTCAAAATTGTGTTAATTTAATAGTTTGTAGACGCGCAAACATATCAAGATACAATTTTATATAAAACAGTAAACAATTTAATATGAAACTACACAAAAATTTGTTTTTATAACTGATATAACCCTTAGTAGGCTTCATATTATCAATAACAATGTGTAAATTATCATTATTTACATGCGGTATCTATTTCGCAGCTAATAATTATACTCTCGTTTTGGAACTATTGTATTACACAAATATAATTCAGTTTTTCATTGCTTATATTGTATAACAGAACTATTCATCGCCTGTGACACCTTATTTAACGAAGAATCCTTTTAAATGTTTATGGTTTAATCGCTCATTTTTATTAATTACAAATTACAAAAATTACTATTGGGCATTTATCGAAAATTTTAGTACATGAAAATTCAAAAATTAAAAAGTGTAATTTAAGTTAAGAATTATACGGTAAATTATTATAATATAAAATGTATCTTATTAGGTACATATTATTTCGCGTATCATGTTCCCTAATTTGATAATATTGGTACTTAATAATTGTAACAATTCAGTGTATTTTTAAACACGCACAAGTGTCAAAATTTTTCCCAGATTTAAATTTTTCTGTTGCTTGAATTGTAAATTTCTTTTTATAGTCAATTTTAACACACATCACGCATATCGGGTAACGATAAAAATATTGGTTTTACTTTTGTTAGGCTTTTTATAGAGCTCAAGTGTTTTGTAGCTGTTTGAATAACAATTCTAAAACAATTTGTACTGAAGAAGGTAGAACATAAAAATTTTATTGTGCATATGTAAATTTACCAGAGAAATTAGCAATTAAAGATATGTGTGCAATAATATTTCAAACTAATTATTAAACGATGTACTTTTTTTATTTTTTTTTTTAATTAAATATCCTAAAATTGAGTATGAAAAACTCCTGTAATTGAAGCAATTTTTATTTAATTTAGGTCGATTTTTGAAAATATAACAATACTACTTTAATTTCTTAAGTGTGACATATGCCTTAAAATATTCCTAATTTTAAATACTGTTTTAGTTTTAGTACAGATGCTTGTAAAAAGATATTTCTCGAACTTAAATTTTATTACAACTTTCGTATTCATTTATTGTATTACATCAAATTTTGGTTTTTACATATATATTTATTTAAAAAACGGCAAGATCCCAATATCATATATATCATCATCTTTATGTTTCTTTGTTTTGTAGTAAAAGACAAGTACGATTTAAAGAGCTCATAGATATTTTTAGGAAGAAACTGACGTAGTTTGAAGAGCAAACCCGGGTGCCAAACCTGTCGAACGTCTGCTGGGACACATCTAAAAATGCTCTAGAATTTATTTCTTTTTTTTTTTTTTTCAAATGCTGATAAGATCCTATCTACCAGTCTATGACACTGTTGCACCGTTGAGTGCGCTGTACGGAAACTGAACTGATGATTTGGTATCAAATTAATTTTTTGAATTAAATAATATTAATTTTTCTAGAATTTTTGATAGTGAAGGAAGGAAACTAATCGGTCAATATGAAGATGTGCCAGTCTGCGGTTTTCCTGACTTGTGTATCATGGTGATTATAGATTTTTCCAATTCTTTGAAAAGTATCCGAGGCTTAGTATACTGTTGAAGATATAGCACATGAATATAACTGCTTATTTTGGCAAGTGCGAAAGGATTTATCCAGTTATGCATTGTAATACTTCTTTCGGTATGACGTGTTTTATGATACTTTGAAATTCTAATGGTTTGTGTAAAGTATCTTTCATAAATCTCGAATGGGCTTTATTTGCGTCAGGATTCGGTTTGAACGTGTTGCTAAGATATTAGGAAAAAACGTCAGCTTTCTGCTTATCAGTTTTTGCCGAACAATCATTACCTAATTTTATATTAAATGGGTCAGGAATTGGCACCAGTAACTTTTTCGTTTTAACCCACAAGGATTTGCTGTTTTCAAATTCAAATTATATATTTATTTAAACACGCTCGACTTAAGAGAGTTGTTACAAAGAGCGCGAACAAGTCTTCATTCTGGTTCGCTAGTTATTCTTGATCCCCACTTGGTGGACTTAGAATTGTAGTCTCCACCGCATATGAATATCTTACCGAGCTTTCTGAACATAGCATTAAATTCAATTTGTGGTATGTATAATCCAGGATGACAGTAAATTGCCGCTACTATAAGATCACCTCGATTTGTCTTGATGGTGACTGCGATGATTTGATATGCATGTTTACTTGTAGAAAATTTGTTATACCGCCTATCTGAGTTTTTTTACCATGACCGTGGTACCTCCATGAGCTGTACCATCAGGATGGTGCGCTGTATACAAAATGTATTCATTCATTTTCATACGTCGTTCGTATATCAGATGTGTTTCAGTAATTAAAGCAACGTCTACTGCATTTTGATTGAGAAAAATTTCCAAATTATTTTTCTTTCCTGAAATACCATTCGCATTTCATAACATTATCACTAGGGAATTTTGAGTGTCTGTTTTAACATTGTCTAGCATTTATGGTATGTCGATTACTCTCGTTAGGAGCGATATTAATGAATTTATTATGTTTTTAAATTCGTTTAAAAACGAACTCAGCATTAAGAAGATATTTTTTTCATTATTATTATTTGTTTCATTATTACGATAATTGTTATTGATGTTTTCTCTGTTGAGTAATTGTATATTTAGGAGCATATATGTAATTTTCATTAATAATAGTAGGCGTTTCGCTATTATTCGTACTGCCTAGTGCGGTAACGTTTGTAGAGATTCGGTTATTTATGGTTTACGTGTTGGTGCACTAGTTACGGTACATTGATATTTCCTCGATGTTGAATGGCAGAAATACGGGTTTTAGAAAATTGATACTGTGTGTGTGTGTGTATACCGAACAACTTTTATAACTCGCTTGATGATTGTCATCACACAGTGCACATTTTGCTGGTTCTGTTACACTTTTATTGCACATCCTTGTGTCGTGTTTACCAGCACATTTAACACATCATGTAGAAAGTTTGCAGTAATTTACAGTATGATCTAAAAGTTGACTTTTACTCATTGATATGGAAAAAGCCTTTGATACTGTATGGCACCGTGGTCTAATTTATAAAATGATAAAACTTCACTTTCGTCCTAATCTGATATGCCTAGTAAACAGCTATTTAACAAACAGAAACTTTCGAGTAAGAATCAAAAAGGATTACTCCGCATCTAAAACCATACACCAAGGCGTTCTGCAAGGTAATATATTGGGTCCGTTCTTATTCTTATTATATATCAATGATATTCCTCAATTTAAGGATGTAGCCTCCGTAATATATGCCGATGACATTGCATTATTAACTTCGTCCTTCACAGTTTTAACGCTGTAACTAATAGATTGCAACAAAAGTTTATAATGATCAATGCAATCGTAAACAAATGGCAATTAGCTGTAAATGTTGTTAAAACGGAGGCTATACTATTCTCTAAAAGAAGGCCATCTATCAAACCTGAAATTACATTTAATAACACAACCACACAATAGAAAGAAACATTAAATACCTAGGCGTTATACTCGATAAAAAATTAACTTTTGAGAAACACATTAATTATAACGTTAATAAAACTAGAGCAAGAATGTTTACACTGTTCCCTATTTTCAATAAAAGATCCAAACTAAATATTTGAAATAAATTAATTATATATAAGTCAATTATTGAACCACTACTAACCTACGGTTAAAAAAAAATTAAAAAAAAATGTAAAAGTACACAAAGATACAATTAATGCATGAAATGTTGAACTTACACTTCATAGTGAACAGAATATCGCTACTCACAAGTAAATTTTTTCTTAAATGTCAAAGTAACTCGTCTCTCCCTGTCAAAGCAATATATAACTATAATTACGAATCATTAGCTCTAAGACACAAAAAAATATAAACTGAATGCGCGTTTCCTGTCCTTTCTTCTTTTTCTGTAGTTGAGTTTTTTCTTTGTTTTCCCCCAGCATAAATTAATATTTAATTTATACATAAATGAAAATGCATTTTTTATTATTGTATTTATAAGAATTTTACATTGGGCAAGACCTACGAGTCGGTACTAATAATTTATATTGTCAAATAGTTTATATCTTTTAATTTATATGAATAAATTTTTTCTTCTTCTAAAAGTTGACACCTCTTACACTGTTTTAATCTGGAGCCTTTCTTCGGTTCCTCAAAAACTACAATTGTATTCAACAATTGAGTAATATTGAATATCTCCGCATTCTTTTTTGATGAACTTCGGTCGACAAAGAACATGGAAAGCGTTTCTTTGGTTTTATACCTTAATACATTGGCGATTCTCAGTACTTTAAATTCGAGCGATTCTATGGATTCTTTTTCACCTAACTCGGTAGTAGAGTGTAATTTTTCTAAAACTACTCTAAATAGTTTGCCCTCTGTTAAGGGGTAGGTGTAATCATATTTTTTCCTTTCAAATTTCTAATAATGTTCCGATAACTAGCCGAGTTTCCTGATTTAACAGTAACGCCCGATAACGTTGTTTTTTAAAATGAATTGAGTGTCAGGAATTCCCAATAAAAATTTTCTGAAATTGTTGTAATTATGAATATTTTTAACCGTGATTGTAGGGGGCTTATTGATTTTATTCTACCCGTCATTTGTATTTTGGGTACAATTTAGTGTGTTAGTTTGAACGTTTACATTTTTAGCGATAACGGGTATATTATTTAGGTTATTTTCCGCGTGCATCTCCTCGTGAACATCTGTGTTCTTACCTTCGTGTTTTAGAAATTTAGACATGTTGCGCTTGGTGTAAGTATTGAGAGAAGTTGGTTTCTTCGACGGTTTACTCGTATGTTTAGGCATTTACCGAGTACATTCATCAGCTTTGCTAGGAGAGGGTTATTGACGTTTTAATGTATGATGGCCATCATTATTTTTAAATAGTTTTAACGGTTTTATTTGATTTTTATCATTGTTAGTAGCGTGAGAAGTTGCGGTATTATTATTATCAATCGGTATCGATTGGGAGGAGGACAGCTGACACTGCTCATTGAATTCCTCATCTGGCGAACGTAGAGCTTTACGTTGCGAGCGGGGAGAACGTATCATATTTGAAGCCGAGTATGCGACAACGTACGAGACGGGGGAGGTGGTTACATGTGGAAACACACGAACCCGATTTTTAGCGTACGTATGCCGAGTACGGGATAGATAAAACGTTTAATTAGTATAATGTCCCAATCAATACACGCGTCATGATGACAAGCGATAAATGCAACGTTGAGAAAGGTTCTAATAATAACGATGATATCAATAAGAGATAAATGAAACGATCTTACTGGTAACAACAGCAGTAAGCTATCAAGAACACAAACTGAAAGCGATAAACAACGAGCACACGAACTAACGCGATACGTTAAACTGGAATAGGAATATGTTTTAAATGAGTTCATTAATTAACTATTAATTAAATATTAGATACAACTATTCGAAAGTTGAAAATAAAGACAGATGCTTGCATGTTTAAAATTTGATAGAATGAAATGATCTTAATTTATGTACAATGAACAGTTCAATATAGAATTAATAAAATATAATTTAAATTTTAATAAATGTTGCCAATTATTTTCGTATAATCTAAAATTGTCGATACAAATTCTGGAATCAGGGTGAACTAGTGTACAAATGCATATTATGTCATACATACTTACATAATGATAATTTAACTTCAAAATATTTTAAAACATGCACCATTACATTATTATAATAATGATTAAATAAACATTATTATGGAGCCTCCAGTTTATAATTTTAAAAGATTGTGATATATGATTTTAAATTAATAAATATATTAATAACAATATGCATTATTCCTTCAAACTTTCACGGTTGATATCCATAAATCTGTAATATTTTTCGGTGAAAACCACGTTCGTATTTTTTTCTTGTGACGTTTCGAAAACACTTGCAGTTTTTATTATAAAACTGAGAGTGGTTATTAAAGTGTAGGTATATTTATAGGATTGTGCTTAGACGAGCGCAATCTTGACTTAATGTTGTCCAAATTTTTCGATGAACAAGCGTCCTGCTGTGCGCACATCCATTTATCAGTGTTTGTACTTATAGTATGTGCAATAAACAGTCCATCTTATCTGTTGGAAGGCTGGATTGCTAGCAAACTTAAAATAAAACAATATTTTCAAAGTGTCAAGGGTCAACTCCCTAAAGGACATGTGGTGGGCGTTACTGTTAAATCAGGAAACTCGGCTAATTATCGGAACATTATTAGAAATTTGAAAGGAAAAAATATTATTACACCTATTTTAAAAACAATTAAGTCAGTTGATCCTAATTCAATCCTCCTTTTTTTTTAAACCTAATTTAAATGATCTGTTTGAACATACACATAAATCACAAATTATTGCAATATTTACAACTTTTACAAAATGAATTTTCGGTACATTTTAATGTTTACATATTCTTGAGGATACCATGTAACCACCAATCTTTACAAAATTTTACCTTTAGATGTGACCGTCATGAAAAAAAGACAAAATTTGCAATTTAAAAATTAAAGAGACAGCTTTTCAATTTCTAATTTTTATTAATTACGCACAACACTAAATATTATTGATGCAAATTTTCTCATTAAATTGTTTAAAAGTTAATTGCGGATGAAGAAAGTTGGGGTGAAACCTATATTTAGCTTTATTAATAGAATAACAAAACTTCGAAAAGGGTAATTAATAAATAGCATAATTATAGGAAAATATATTTTTGAATAAAAATTAAAAACTATTACTAATACTAATTATGGCTGTATTTTATGTATTTACTTTGTTATTTATTTATTCAGCAAAGTTTTGTATTATTATGTAATATTAAAAAACATTTTTTTAGTATTGTGTAGTATTATCAAAATTTTAGTTCTAAAATAAAAATTATTTTATGAGTTATTAAAAAAATAAATAACCATATATTTTGTTATCATAGTAACATAATCATATATACATTTCGAAATATGAAAATACTAATTATCAGAACAATTTATTACTTTTAATAGATTTATGACAAAATATAATTCATTTGTTCATACATAATAGTAACGAAAATAAATATAATTTTAAATGTATTTTTTAAAAATATTAAAAAGTTTGAAGAAATATGCATTTCTTGTAACTCAGTTGTGACACTTAATTATCGTAACACTTTACAAGTAAACATAAACACAATATAACGGCACGCAGACTGTTAATCTAGAATACAGGTAATTGTGTATTTTTTTGCTGGTTTACTAAGCAAAACAGTTAAGTCTTTTTAATTCATTCTTGTTTAATATAATTTGAAATGGGAAATAATCGTCAAAAAGGGAGGAAAACAAAATCCAAAAGAAATTCAAACAGAATTAAAATTGAATCTAAATGTTTGAATGAAGATGCAGCACAGGAAAAGGTCGTGTAATATTTTGGTATACTCTTGCGAATACATTCTGTATGTAATTATTTTAAGCTGAAATAATTATTATGTAATTTTATTTTGATTGGACAATGTAATAGAAATCACAGAGTAAGAAACATGTTGAGTTATTCAAAAAAATTGAAGATGACCTGGAAGATTCCGACTTATCCGATACAAGTACCTCTTCAGATAATTCGCAGAAAAATGTTGGTACTTAATTGTAATATTACAAATTACGTATAATTCTCAATAGTTTTGTGTTTTAGTTCACAAATATAGGCTCATTCCTAGAATGCTAAAATATCTTATCGAGGCTTGGTTAAATCGATGTATCTTGTTTCCCTAAACATGATAAAAATAGAAAGTGCGGAAACAATTTGTAAGATAAATTACACTATTTTTAATATAAATTGCACACTATAAAATTTTACTTATAAGCATGTTTACAAACATGAAATAGGTCAAAGTTTTTCCGTTATAGTGGTAATATCGACTGGTTTATTTTAAAAAATAGTTTAGTATGATAAACAAAATCGTGTACTTTAAAAATTGTTTATTAGTAATCATAAATAAGTTATAGCTGTTTTATTTTTAAAATTATTGTTTGTATTTTTGTTATTTTGTTTTGGTTTCTTAACGGGGTGAGATTGTTAAAATTCGCCATTAGTTGCTCCATTTTACAAGCTTCAATTTTTTAATTGTTAATTTATTTATTATTTTAGTCATTTTAAAATTTATTTATTAATTTAGTTGTTTAAAATGTGTGTATCATTAATAAATCGTTTTTAGCTACTTTCTGCGTTGATAAAACCCGCTTGTTGCTTGGGTTAAGTTAGGTTACATTGGATTAGATTAGGTTAGTTAGAAGCATGGTTAATGAAAAGGGGAGAATATCGCACCACCCAACCATGTATCAGCTAATCTACTAGGCAAACAATAAGGCTAATTCATCATTTACATCAAGTGGAAACGATTTCCTTATAAATGTGATGTTATCACTGTTTTTAGTTTTTCTTTCATATTAATTTTGATTATTACTATTTACTCCTTTTTTTACATTTTTCGCCACAATTTTTTGTAATTTCGTTATTTTCTGTTCAGTCTAGTCATATCCATAGTTCATAATTTTCTGCCTACCATACCTTAACAATTGGTTTTCGCTGATTTTTAATTTTATAACGCGTTAAAATTAGCCATTTTGACATTTTTGAGGGAAAAAATGCGAAAGTTGAGAGTGTTTTTGTATTCTAGGAATCTACCCAAATATATATAACGAATTAATAAAATGATAGGAAATTGACCAAATCGGTTTTATTGAAAACTGATGAATAATACGAATTTCCAGCTATTCATAATTGAAGTGATTTCCATGACTTGATCTGAAACTATTAAGAACCACATACTTATATTAAATTAAAGATGGACTAGAAAATTCGGTAATGAATAAATATGTAAACAAAAAAGTCGTGATAATGAGCCTTATGCATTATTTTTGTTATGACAAAAAAAAAGAAAAATGAAACTCATTGCATTGTAACTATACAAGCTAGTATTATCGGAGTTTTATTTTGTAACTTTTATTATTTATATGGTTGTTATTTTAATTATTTTATTTCTATTTATTATTTTTCATTTTCATAATTATACATAAATTTATGTTCACTTTAATGTAATTAATAAGTCCCTTGTACAAATAAATTAATATATAGTTTTATTGATTTATAATTGTTTGTTTAGGTAAACTGGATTAATAGAGAACGTATATTGATGCTTGCTACGCGTAATATATCGTTTATCCATCGTCATTTAATGATAGATATCAAACGGTTATTACCGCATTGTAAAGGTGGTAATAAAATGGAAAGAAGAAATAACTTGCACGAAATAAATGAGGTAATGTGTTTCTTTCTAAATTGAATATTTAACTAGAAATATTTCTCAATGATATAAATAAATATTACCAAACAAGCTAATTAACATTATCAAAAGTTTATACATAAATCAAACAGCTGTTGTTAGATGGAAAAATGAATACACACAACCAGTAACTATCACAAAAGCTGTTAAGCAGGGCTGCCCCCTTTCGCCACTACTGTTCAGCATATGCTCGGAAATGATTGTCAAGGAAGGAGTTAAGATCGGCGGTCTAAATTACAATATCATCAAATTTGCAGATAACCGAACAGTGATGGCTACAAGGTCTAGAGGTTTAGAAAAAATGTTAACGAGGCTATAACACTGCAAAGAAATGTGGAATGAGCATTAATGCCGAAAAACCAAAATCATGTGCTTCAGTAAACAACCAATGAAGTTAGCATAAGGCTGGAGAGGAAAGGCTTTAGAACAAGTGAAAGCATACAAATATTTGGGACAATAGATTACAGAGTATGTAACATGTCACAAGGAAATAGCAGCCAGAGTTGCATTGGCGAAAACAGCATTCGTGAAAAAAATATATTTGATCACACAGTGAAGCATGTCCCTCCTAAACGTACGGAAACGAATATTAACAACTTATATATGGCCAGTAGCCTTGTACAGAGTAGAAACCTCGACTGTGTCCGTAAAGATAAATAAAAATTAGAAGCACTTGAAAGTTGATGTTGATGTCACATGCTGAAAGCCTCATGGACTGACAAAGTATCAAACCAAAAATATTTGTGACCTAGTCCAAGAACGTGACGCATGTCCAACTTACGAAGAGGGCGGCAGGTCGTGAACAGTGGAAGACGGATATAGTGATGGCGAACCGGTCCTAGGACAGAACAACCGAAAAGAAGAGAAGGTATCAAACCACATTGACCGAAAACTTAAATTTTTGACTGATTTTGAAAAATGCGCTACCGTTTAGTGTTAGTAATTCCATATCTAAATTAAACATTTACAAATCTACTTTCAATTATGTTCATTATTGTTTGAAATAGAGCGTGTAATAATTGAATGTCGATATTATTAACAGATTATTATCGATTGAAAATAGTCAAATTACTAATTTCAAGTTTAAGATAACAGCAGTAAGATTGTATACTAACATTCAGGCAGATTAAAGATCCCAAAACATTTTATACTAAAATTTTTGTTTAATGATTTCGTATATGTGCATGTTAAAGGTAATAAGAATTAAAAATAATTTATTTTATGAGTATGAGAAGGAATAACATTTATTTTAGAAAAAGTGTAAAATTTAAAATTTGATTAATTATTAATTAATACCGTCGTTCATTTAATACGTGTCTGCTTACTAATTTAGTTTGTACATATCAAAAATCACCATGTACCGTTAATAAGTTACAAACGTTTGTCCTCACATGTGTATAAAAATAAAATTAAATACCACTTTATATCGCTAGCTCAAATTATTGCTATAGATTATGCTTGTTAGTTTATTCTACATATGTTACGTTCATTTTTGATGTTTCTTAGGATGAACTTTTATCTCTATCATATATAATGGAACGTTGAAGGATTTAAATCTGAATGTTAGCTTGTGTGTAACAAAAACGAAACAGATTGCATTTTTCAATGCGCGATGAAATAAATGTAAATTATGCGTTTTCCATGCATTTTAAAATTTAACTAACGTGATTTATTTTTATCGCTCTATTTAGATTTGCTCATTAAAAAATTGTAATAAATGCATTTTATTTGACGGTCAGCTTAAGAAAGATTTATACCTATGGATAGGCGATACTTTGGGTCCAACTGTTAAATTTTTAGTTGAAAGCAGTAAGTGTGAAATTTACGTTACCTAATTACATTTTAGTTCACTTTCATACGTTGTATTAAATGTGTATTTTAACATACAATAACTCGTTGGTATACATGGTCTAATAAAAAACTTTTACTCTGTGATCGTTTATATTTATATATATATATATATATATATATATATATATATATATATATATATATATATATAATATGTATTAGCATATAATTGTGCGTGCGTGGGTAGAACAGAATTATAGAATTCGAAAGGTGATAACTTTTTTTTTTTAAAAAAAAAAAAACAACTAAAGATTATATTAAAATATACCAAGTTAAAACAAAAAAAAACACACACACTTTGAATACTTATTTTCATTAATTGTTATATTTTACAATTATTTGGGTTGTTCACGATTCCTTTAAGTTCTTATATACATAATTTTTATCGATTACCAGCCAATGTATTTAAACAAAAATTATTCATTTGGTTAACATTCTTCTAGTAGCTTTTGTACAGTTAGTAGTATTTTATTTCTGTATCACGTGTTATTTAGTATTTTATTTCATTATCTTCCATTTGTATTTGGAAATTTTTTGATTGTATTTGTATTTAATCAACAATATAGTAAACATTCTTTAATAATGATACACTGAATATTCATGATAAAATCTAACGTTTATTTTGTCATGTGAATAAAGTGCAACCTGATTACACGATTTGTTTATCGTATATTCCTAATTAAAAATGAACCTGTTACAAAATGTAAGAACGAAATTTCTTATTCGCAAAAGATTCTGAAGATTTTCGATTATTAATAAAATAAAATGACGGTTCTATGGCGTACGCTGTATGAAAGATAAACTTGCGAGGTTAATTATATCGTCCTCTTCTATATACCCATAATCTTGTATACACACATACACAGATATGTATATATTTGTATATATATAAAAAGTAATTTCGATGTATAATATTGAGACTGTTTGCTCATGTTAGTTTTACTGACACGATATATACTAATATTTTTGAACTCAGTAGTGTCATCTATAATTTTTGTTTTTATTTCAGTTTACACGACTAAACAATTAAAATTGGACGGAAATTGTTTGAAGGGTTCCAGGGCGATACTTTCTTTTGATGAGACATTTATAGAATATCCTCATTATCAACTTTTGAAGGAAGTTTTAACTCAGGTATTAAACACGTTTTGTTTAAAAATATTATTCGTATTTTTTAATGTTAATCTAAAACACGTTTCGAATTTTGTTCGATTAAGTAGGTATTATTATTTTTTCTGTGTCATTCGTACTTTATAAACACGAAATAGTCGAATTGATTTCGGATTATTTAGTTGGGAAGATATAATTCGTAATCACTAATTCGGATTTCGAACTGAGCACTCAACAGTGCAACAAGTGTACCGACTAGTTAACAAGATTGAAGAAACGTATGAAAAAAAAAAATACAATAACTTTGGCTACCCTCCTTGATGTACATCAGGCGTTTGACAAAGTATGGCATTCGGGAATTCGTTACAAGTGCAAAAAACTGTTACCAACTCAATATTTCAATGTCTTGAAATCTTATCTAACAGACAGGTATTTCCGAGTGATAGTAAACGTAACATAATCGGGGGGGGGGACTCATACGAAAAATCGAAGCAAGTATACCGCAGCGAAGTGTACTTGGTTGTATCTGCTGTTTACATATCATATGCCACATACTGATGACGTACTAACAGCAACTTTTGCTGATGGCATGGCAATCATCACAACGCATGCTCCTCAGAAAATCTACAAACTATATTAAATAAAATCACCGAATTGTTGAATAAGTGGAAAATTGTAATAAATAAAAACAACAGGTCATACCTGCGAACTGACCGGCTGGACTTTCCTCGCTAATACGTTCCGAGCGTTAGGGCCTTGACCGGACGCCGTATCGTCGGAGAAAAAGAAAGTGTCAAATTTCCTTATAGTTATATAACAACAGCAGTCGCATTAGCTTTACAAAAAAAAAAAAAACCGAATCGAACGTAATAAATACAATATAACTATAAACTACGAGCAAATACACACGTACTCATCCGTAAAATATCTCGAAATACACCTGAACGAAACACTTTTCAACATATTAAGATCAAAATAACAGAACTTAATTTAAAAACAAGGAAACTTTATTGGTTGCTTGGACCGCACGCTCAATTACAATCGCATGGTGCTAATATGATTGTACGCAGCCGAACTATGAGAAAGTGTGTCCAAAAATAATATTAATACAATGTGCATCAGTATCAAAACAAAATGCTGAGGTCGCTGGTAGGAGCACCGTGGTATGTCTCAAACCGTACACTACGTCAAGATCTGCAAGTCAAATATGTTACAGAAAGAATAAAATTATCTGCCGCCAAACACTTGTCGAGATTAGATGGGCATGTAAACGCTTTTGCAGGGAATCTTCTACAACAAACAGTAGACCGCAAGAGGTTGAAAAGGAGAAACGTCGATTTAGTGTGATTTAGATGTAGTTATACATTAGTAAGTTAACTGTTAGTTAAGGTATATATATAAGGTACTTAACATTCTTCATTATTCAATTATTCATGTATTCATGATTTTGTTTATATGTTTTGTAAATATAAATAAAATTGGGATCACGCTGACGGGCAGATCTTGAAAACCATGATTCTGTCAACATTAAAATCTAGTAAATGACTACACTACTCAGTTCTAGATTAAAAAAAAATAATAATAATTATAAACTACTGTCTCGTTTGAATTCATCTTATTTTCTTTTGTGTATTTGTTGCTGTTATTCACTATGAAGATACGAACGTGTGCTTTTCGTATATTTATCTGAGCTGAATGTATACCTAGTTGTAAAGTTATTCATTATTTTTACAGTTTCCATTTTTCCCCTTTAAATTGAAGAATGTATCGCGTCTTAGGTTCTAGTGAATATAAACGAAAATAACATAATTTGGATCAAAATATATTTTTATTATGTTAGCAATACTAATTTAAGCGAATTTCTACGTTACGTGTTTTAAAAATAATAAATGCAAGTAGACGTTTCCGCATTTAATGTTATGGTATTACATAATATTTTACGAAGATATATGTATATACGCTTCTAGGTATTTAGTGTGCCTAATAATCATCCTAAAAGTCAACCTTGTGTAGACCATGTTATAACATTTTCAATTTTGAATCGAAGAATTTGGTTTAGAAATTACCAAATACTTCCAGACAATAGCGATATTGTGGAAATTGGTACGTTGAACTTTCGTGTCGTATTTACACCAAACCTACAAGCAAATTATAGATTTTTTATTTACGTATACTAAAAATGTTTAAACAAAAAACTTCGATTTTAAGTATGTATATTTTTATTTATTTATTTTTTGTACGTTAATTTTTTTCCCACTGCATTGTGCTGTACAGTAATTGGCCTAAGCTGATGCACTTAGAAATTGTAATATTCATATTTCTTATTTGCTAACATTTTAGACAAACGAATCCTGTAATTTGTAATTTTTTTTTAAATTCAAAATAAGAACTACTAATTTAATCACAGCCTAAGACGTATTAAAAAATAACAACTAATGTTGATTAAGAGTGTAGTTTAAGAATCATAAATTTTATTACGAATATTATTTGTAAAGTAACGTTATATTTATTGGAGAGTAGCGATTTTATGAATTAACAAAACAAAATAACAACAAAGTTAATCACTATAAAAGTTATTTTATTAATGTCGAAAAGCTTTACATTAATAAAATATTTTTTATAGTTATTAACTTTTATTTTTAGTTTGTTTTGTCAAGTTATGGAAATTGTATTATATTTTAAAATATATATATTGTTTGCTATATAAAAATTAACAAGTACACACACATACACACATATATACATATGTATATATATATATATATATATATATATATATATATATATATATATAAAAATGAATGAATGAATAATCTAAATTTAATTATATAAAACTTTCTTACTACTTTTTTTAAAAATGAAACACAATCATAACAGGAAATAGTTGTTAGACAAGCCTTTTGAAAGAACACCTATTCCAATATTTAGTATTCGTATTTATTAGGCATCATATTGAACATCCCATTTTAGTTTCTTAGGAACTTCTTGAAACCATCATCTTCTCTCGTCGTATACGATCGTAATTTGTTTCTTTATTGATGTGCTAATAACTACTTGTTTTATTCATCGGTTTCCTCGGCAACTTGTGACATATCCTCCAAAGTTCTGTTTCAACGTACGGTACCATTATCATAACACGCTCCTTGACCAACATTCTTTCATTTACTACGTTTATTTTAATTTTATGTATCTAAATGAACGACTTTAGTTTCTGTATTACATATTTTGCATTTATAGCGCTTCTAAGCTGAAAACAAATGGGTGTTGAAATTTGTAAATGCGTACAACGTATATATGTGTTGAAAAGTGATGAATTTTGCTGTGCAGAATAAATTTAAACTATTAACAAACTCGTGTATTTTTAAAGGACCACGATTTGTATTGAATCCAGTAAAAATATTAGAAGGAAGTTTTTGCGGTAGAATTTTATGGGAAAATCCGAAATTTATATCTCCTACTACGGTTAGTATACAAATTGAAATGCTCTCATTATAAGTACTTATTGTAATTTGGAATTTATTAATGTTGTGTCACTAGGAAAACCTACTTTAAAGAAAGAAACCATTTATAACTTTATTACAAAAATATGAACATACATTTTGTACAACGTATAACATTTTACAGTGTTTCCAAATACACTACAACACTTTCTCGACAAAAATATTGTTGTTTTTTTTTCTTATATATACTTGAACAAAATAACTTAAAGAAATTTAAAGATTAATTAATACAATCCTTAATTTTTAGTTTTGTTTATAAATGTAATCGATCTGGAGGTCTGCACTTTCTCTGTGATCTTCTTTTGGTGTGCTCGGTCTCTCCTACTGATCATTTACCTGATTATCATTGTTCAAGCTTCCAACTTTTTTCCCTTCTTTTTCTTTACTCTCTTCCTCATTTTTCTTCTTTGTTACACAGTTCTTGGGATCTTCCATTTTGTCTTTCCTAATTTAATAATTTGATCTTCACGTCTTCTCACTATCTCTCCATTTTCTTTCTGAACGTTAACCATTACTTCTCCTTCCTTTTGTTTTCCACTACACTTTTGGATCGCTTATCTTCTTGTCTATAATTCCTTACTAATACATTATCTCCTTGTTGTAACTGAATCTCCCGTTTCCCCGTAAAATATTTCTTTTCTATTTCTTCTTTTTGTTGTATTAATGCTGTAAATCTTGTTCTTAATTGTCTATTCGGGTGCAATATTGTTGGCGGTTTCTTTGTTGTTATGTGATCTGTTGTTCTGTAATACAATATCTTGATGTTGCTACTTTCAAAGTTACTCCGGATGCTACTTCAATTTATTTTTAAAATTCCAAACAGCATTTTCGGCTGCACCATTACTGTGTGGGTGATATGGTGCTCCTGTGACATGCTTGACTCCATTCTTTGATAAAAATGATTTAAATTCATTTGAGACAAACTGTAGACCATTATTCATTACCAATACTTCTGCAATGCCCCATCGTGCAAAATAATCTTTAAAAACTTCCACTAATTTTTTTTTTATGTTGTTGACGTTACTCAATATATTTCAATCCATTTTTATTCATATCTTTTCAAAAAATAAGGTCGTAATTCGATTAGTATTTTATTTATTTTTACATTAGTCCAACCTTTCGTACAATATTCAAAGACTTTCTTTAATATGTTATTATTTTGTGTTTCCCTACTAATAACATTTTTATTAAGTTTTTTGAAAATTTCTGTTACAAAATGAACGTGTGATATTTCGATATTTTGTTGTTGTTGATCACCTTTAATTAGTAAACGAGACAGACTATCAGCAATTATATTCTGCTTTGATGTTATGTACCTAATTTCATAATTATATCCAGCAAGAATAACTACATATCGTTGCAATTTATTTGCTAAAACAACGAGATATAAGCGTTTAAGATGCTCAACAGAAAAATATTGCTTTAGGTGCTAGAAAAGGTAATTCAATATCCTTAGTTTTTTAGCTAGGTACAGAAGATGTTTATTCCACGTTAACTTACAGTCAAATTGAATCCCTAAATATTTCACTTTATGCGTTCTTTCTATCTTATATTTATCGTTTAGCGTAAGTTTCATACCATTTCATAGATGAGGGGATTGATAACTGTAAATTAGATATTTTCTTTTCTTTTCATTCGATTCAGCCAATCAGCAATTACATTGACATCAGCTTGCGCCATCTGTTTAAGAAAATCATTAATACAGTTTCGTCTGCGTAGCTAAATATCTTATTAACCGTAATATTACACATGTCATTTATATATATTAAAAACAAGTAGGGACTTATACACTCCCTTGTGGAATGACAAAAGTTTTTGCTACACCTTCATTTCGTACATTGTTTATCTCTGTAACATAGTGCCTGTTTTCTATGTATGTTTTAAACCAATTATGAACATTTCCTCTTATCTCACAATCGTAAAGCTTTTCCAATAAAATATTTTGATCTCATCTATCGAAGGCTTTACAAAGGTCAAAATATACAGCAACAGCAGAATGACCATTTTCAATATTCTCGGTTATGCACTTTACATGTTCAAATAATCCATTATCAGTACCTTTCTTAGGTAAGAACCCGTATTGATTCACGCTGAAATAATTGAATTTTAGCAAGTAATTTAATAGAATCTTTTTAACGCATCTTTCGAATATTTTAGAAATTATAGAGAGAACACAAATCGGTCTGTAATTTGCAATATCATGTTTGTCACCTTTTTTATAAATCGGTCTAACAATAGCTAATTTCAATATTTCAGGAACTTTTCCTTTTAACACGGATTCATTAAATAAAAATATTAACGGTTGGGGAAAGAAATGTTTATTATTCTTTACTAGGTTAATAGATATTCCATCGAACCTAAAAGACGGCTTTTTTGGCAAAGATTCAATTGAAAGTGTTATATCATTATTATAAACCCAAGGAATTTGGATTAGCTTCCTGACACTCTATCCGCATTGTACGCCTCACCCATGTGATTATGATTTTCAACTAAGATAACGACCGAGTCATGAAAATAATCGTTAAAACAGTGAGAAATCAATCTTTCATTCCCTCGTACATTCATGAGTCTGTCGTTCACTTCTACCTCTTTCAAAGTTTCATTTGCCTTACCACTGATACGTTTTATAACAGCCCAATAACTTTTTTGGATTCTAGAATAATATTCACCTCCTGCGATTTTAATAAATAATTTTTCAATATTCGCCACTGGATATCTATAACGATAATATGTGGATTTAAACTTACCTTATAATCACCACAAATTCTTAATTTATTTTTACCTTTCGATACAGGAACGATTGGCGTACCGTATTCACTTGTCTGTACAAGTTTTAAGACTCCTTATTCTACCAATCGATCAGTTTCCTTTCCAGCTTTTTCTTTTAATACTAATGGTAGTGGTCGAGGTCTGAAAAATTTTGATTTGACATGCTCTTTTAATACTATTTCACATTTATTCCATTTATATGTTCGCAATTTATCTGTGAAAACTTCTGGATATTCATTAATAATTTTATCAACATTTTAACTATTTTAATTTTTTATATAATGTGGAATGTAGTGATTTTTTATAAAAAATCAATTGAAAATTATTTAACTAATTTTCAATTGATTATTTTAACTATTATCTGATGTTATATCATTAACGATCAAATCACTGTGTTTTATCTGTAATTCAATTCCTAGAGATTAAAACCATTCCATTTCTAAGAGCTGATGACTTTCACCTCTAAATACAAATAATCGTAATTTTTTAGCAACATTTTTATTTAATCTGGCTTTTACAAAAGTATACCCTACAGTATTTATAATGTTATCATCGTGTGCTTTTTGATAACTATTTGGTCTATTTAAAACTATGTCTTTAAAATGTGTATCGTAAGTATTTTCATTTATAGCTGAAATTGCAGCGTTATTATCTATTTCCATTTTAAAATTAATTCCATTTATTTCAACATTTAAACACATAGCTTTGGTTATATTATTATCGTCTTGATCTACTTTAAAACATGTATTTAAAAACATATCTTCATCATTTTCAACACTATTTTTATTTGTGTTACTCAATTTATTTTCATAATTTTGACCAGTATTTTTTCTATACCTTTCGTTTTTATCAGCGTTGTCTTGTTTATGAATATTTCTAACGTTTTTATTTTTAAAACAAACTTTTTCCAAATCACCGTTACGATTACATATACGACAATCATATTCTTTATATCTACAATTTTTAAATACATGATTAGTGTAACCACAACAACTGCATTTTGTACTTACTTCATTTCTTGAGTTTATAATCTGTTTACCTCGAATGTAATTTAGTTTCTTATCCATTTCCAAACTTATTCTTGTTCCTTCCCATGCATTTATAATTTCAAACGTTTGTTTATAATCCAGTTCTACTTCTTGAAATAGCTTCTTTTTTAATGATTCGTCTCGAATTCCAAGAACAATTTGGTCACGTAATGCTTCTTCTAGCATCTGTTTAAAATCACAAGTTTGACTTATCTTTTGTAATTCTACTATAAAGTCTGAGATTGTTTAATTTTCCAATTGTATACGGGAATGAAATTTACTACGTTCTGCTGTTATCGTTGGCTGAGGCTTAAGATGATTTTTAATTTTATTCATAAGCGTTTCCAAATCAATTTTCCTCTTGGAAAATGCAATTCTTCCATATTTGCCTTTTTTTTTTGCTTTTTTGAATGTATTACCAGTTTTTATAATTTTTACTTTAATGTTCGAAAATTTAACATCCTCGTCGCCACTTGTTGTTATCCCTAGGAAAACCTCTAACCTAGGAAAACTTACACTTTATAATAACGAAACGAAGAATAAAAAAGAAACAAACAAAAATATGAACATACATTTTGTACAACGTAGAACATTTTACAGTGTTGCCAAATACACTACAACTAAGTTCATTAATGTATTTTTCCGAACCACGATTTTTGCCAAAATAATAAAGGAAAGGTGCCATGGAAATAAATTTTGAAAAATATTCTCATATAAATTAGAAAAGTAAAAAGATACGTATAAAAATACACACGCAATGTAACATAGATCTTCGGAAGACTATAATAAATTCAAAACATATATATATATATATATATATATATATATATATATATATATATATGTGTGTGTGTGTATGTGGTTTTTCAATAAGAATAGGTGGATGTTGGCAGCTTTTGACGGCATGTTGTTTCGGTGGTGTGTTTACTATTCTCTTACAAATGCCAAATCACCATGTCAAGGTTGATAGCGCAATGTGCCACACAGCGAACATGACGATGAACGACTTGAGGATAGGGTTATCGCAAAAATGACGTGAATTGTCCACCAAAATCGTGCGATCTTCTTATTGGGTTTTCTGAAGTTTTAGGTGTATGCCAGTGAGCTGAAATCGGCCGATATCCTTAAAGTTAACATTGCCACTGCTATCGTTCAAATAAAACCAGATCTATGTGGCAGAATTATTGAAAATTAAATCACTGGGGATCCGTGCAATTGTGAAATATCGTAGTTAAACATTTGAATGATGTGATATTCCATACATGGTGGCAAACATGAGCTTTTTAAATAAAAATATTTTTATCAATGTCTTATCCGACCCTTAATATATATATATATATATATATATATATATGTATGTATGTATGTATATTTTTTCAACTATTCTCACGGTTGAGCACTGCATTATTACCTTTGTGATTGTTTATGGTGTATGTGCGATACCAAGCCAATTCGATGCGAACTAATAATAAACACTATGCATTTCGGTTTTGCATTTTTCCGTTTTTATTGGCTGTACAATAGACGCGTATGTATCATGAATACACGCATGTTGACTGCAACTTTTTGTTAATTGCATTTTTTTATTTCAAATAGTACTTTCGGTTCAATTTGGACACTGACGGTCATCGATAAGCACGTTTGTTTTTAAATTGTAGATTTCATCTACCGGAGTATCGCTTTCTCGTGTAGAAAATAATATACAACATTCATTTAAATATTAGTCCTTTTCATACATGTTGAATCATCCAATACGTTTCTATACACACGAAGTATAAGCACAGACGTCTTAAATATAATACTGTAAATTAATAATGTTCGCTAAAATGTTCTCTGTTAACATTCTTTTTATATATATATATATATATATATATATATATATATATATATATATATATATATATGTTAGCGTTAAGTGTAACAATAATAAATTTATAATTCGATTATTTCATGTATGTATCGAATATTTATTCAGCTAAGACGATTGCTGTCTGAAATGAAACGCGAAAAACAGAAGAATCGTGCGGAAGAAAATATGGCAGAATTGCCTTCTAGCGTCACGCCGAGTACATCCAAAATGACAGAATATGATAATGCTACTTCATCTACTGCTGCTACCGGTAGTGCTAATAAATCAAACAAGCGTAAATTTAACCGATCGAACGATGGAACATATCCCGCGATTACTGCGTCTTCTGCTGAAGTAACTAAAAAGAAACAGAAAAAAAACTAAATAATAAATATCAATAATTAATGATTATTTTTTTGTCAATTATGATTAAATGCGCTTTATAAGATCGTCAGTTAAATTTAGAAAATTTACATTTATAGCGAAATATTTTGACGTGAAGTCAATTAATTCGATAAAATAAAACAAGTACGCGCGGTCTACTCAAAATTTAAATCGTTAAACGATATGTAAAATATGCCTATTTAATAATAAAAGAAATGTAATCGAAAGTATTAATTAAATTTAACCACGATTTACCTACGATATTAAAGTTTTATTTATTTTTATTAATATAATTTCGAATTAGAATACAGACCAGCAGTTTCGTTTAATTTAGTGAACTCGTTTAATTAATTCTTCGTATTCATCGTTCATTCATTTTGTTCTTCTGAATGCGAAGAAGTTAAATTATGCATTTATCAAAAACTCCTGCGTTTATAAAATCATTCTTATTTGTTCGCGAGTTATTTTTCACACCGTTGACCGTAGATTATAAAATTGACAATTATATTACTACGTGATATTATTTTGTTACTGTTTAAGAAAGAAAAGTAAAATAATTTTTTCCGGATATACAACAAATTAAATTAAAAAAAAAAAAGCAACACTACAGAAATATTTTTGATATACAAATTTAGGTGTTTTTCTTTAAGCTGAATTAAAATGATACTATTATTGTCATTTCTGATTTTAAAAATTTATTACATATATCGATATTATTAAATTAATTAATAGTATCAATGCTGTAGATTTATATGCAGTACGTGGTATTCGGTGAAGTATAACATAACCGCGAGCTATTTAAGTTCTCGCTTCGTGTACTACTCTATGTTAAAAATAAGGTAACGAAGCAGTTTTTTTTTTTTTTACGAGTAGCTATTGCCTATAAAGCTATTATGTTTTATTTTTGATTTAGCGTGTGGAACAAAAATTCTAAATGTTTAATTTAATCGGGTTTTATATTTACAAAATAAGAATATAGTATTAAAATTATGTGATCATATAAAATTAAATTGTACGGAATTTACATATAAACATAGTATTATTGAAGTTCATTTAAAGTCAATTTTAGAGAAATGTATACGATTTCTTTATCATTTTAATGATTAAAGGAGCTTTTCTTTTTTTTTTTTTTTGCCCGGTTTTTCATCTTTTGGGCCAGTTTAATTAAATTAGAAATATTCAAACATCTATATTTTCATTCTTTATAAACTGATTACATACACATTCTTGTGATAATGGATGTATTACTACTTGAATAACACTTAAGGGCAGAGATCTTAATATTAGTAATATATATTAATATTTTTTAAATAATCTTCTTTCTGGTTCGAATTTATCATATTGCCATATCATATGTTTTATTGACCCGTCTAAATCCTAATAATCGTAAGTCGAGCTATCAAAAATTCCTAAATGCCGTAGATGAAATGGTGTTCGTTCGATGATGTCCAAAGTGTAATCTGCATACTGTTTTTATGTAATCTTCGGTATTGATATTATGGGGCAACCCTGTGACCTATGCAATGCGTTAGTATCTTCCATCAAAGTAAAAAGATGTCTTAAATGAGAAGTTACGTTATTCCGTTTATTCTCAGATGTTTTATGTTCAGAAGGACAAAATACTAAACCGAGACTAAGTTCGATGTTGTTCTAATTTATGATAATTTTAATACATTCGTATTTTCAGTATGGATTGCACTGTTTTTAGGTCGTAATTAATTGACGAGTGTCTTACGATAGCTAACTCACTTCGTACGTATGATTTTCTGTACGTTTCGCACAGTCCGCATATTTGTATGATTTATTTTTTTAAGGTTTGCTTTAATTCTTTTCTATTGAAATATATGACTATATTATTAATTTCTTGATTCGTATTTGTAGACTTATATATATATATATATATATATATATATATATATATATATATATATATATATATTATACGTCTCTCTTGGAGGTTATTGAGTGGGAAACGAGAAGGAATTATTATCTTCTAAATTTTCATATTATTATAAGATTCGTTGAGTTGTATTGCCGTTTTTTGCCTTTAACTAACTGTCTTTCTGCAAATGTCTTCTCCTTTGAGATTGTGGGTTGTACATAATTAATATTTCGATTATTGTACAATTCGTCATTAATTTCGTTATGGTTTCGTACTAAAGAGAATTGATTATCATTGTACAAAATGCCGAAACGATTCGATCGCTTAAATACGACGGATTTCCCTATTAAATTTTATTCGTAATGAATACGTTGTTCCTTCTGCGTGATATTTCACAGAAGCTCCCGAGTAACTCAAATTTTGATATGCCATTAGTGTCTTAATATCACTTCGTCTCGAACGATCTGGACAATCTATAGAAGTTGATGGATGGTTGCCACGATAATGTATGCAATATTTATTTCCGTCGCAATGAATTCCCTAGTGAGAGTCCGATGAACAATCTTTTTATTAGCCTTACAGTTAGTTGCTGTGTGAGAATATCTAAAATATCAATAGCATTGCCGTACAGGTGGTATCAACTTCGAATCTTCCATTATTTCTATAAACATATTTAGAGATATTTTGAACATTAATAAATATCTGAACAGTTTCAGACGGTGCAAAGGTGTCCATCGTGGTAGAATTTCTTATTTAATCTCACGATCTTAGTCTAGTTCCTCTAGAATTTCATTCTCGGATATGTCAGTGTCCACGTTTCTAATAACAGCATATCTAGTCGTGTAAAGTTGCATGGTTTTATTCTATAGTCTTTAAATCTGCCCTCTAACACTACGTGGTTAGCGGTTAGTTTACTTTTTTACAATTTACAATTATTTTAATTCTACCGTTTTTTTTTTTTTAATTTCAAATATTCCTTCACAAGTATTCTAAAGAGTTTAATTTTTTTTTTTCGACTTTTACCCTGGTTGTATTAAAATATCTTGGCTGCGAGGTTCGAATATTACTTTAAAAATCGTCATGTTAAATCGGTTTATTTATACTCTGTTACTATTTGTATCAATCTTGTGATAAATATTGCACGCGTTATTAACTTCGCATACAATAGAACCGTTATCTCTTATTTCTTTCGTTTCCACGATTACTATTACATACCGAATCTTCTCTCTGCACCGTACTTCTACCGCCTTCGTCACCATTCGACCGTTATTAAGGAATGTGTACGAGTGTGTGTAATGAAATAAAAATCAAGTAAAAGGTAAAAACAGATAAAATAATAATATTCGTAAAAATGAAACTATAGCGTAATTACGAGATACGTACGTTATCAAGTAAAGCAGAACACAAAAATTCACGTCACTTTAATAACGATGTCACGATAAGATTGATCGTCGTATTTATAAACGCGTTATATTATTAACATCTAAAACGTTTAATACGAAGACGAGTACATCAAGATTCGAAATAGTAGCGGGGCAACGTTTAAAGGTATATAATAATCGGAAATCTAATCAGATAATAGTAACGATACTTGAAAGCGTCAAAGTTATAATGATTTCGCGTTTATTAATTTGATAAACTAACTCGTTTACTCTACTATTAAACAATCACGATAATACGTAAATAGAAGTCCACGGCTATATTAGAGTTCCTCAAGAAGATCTATTTTAGTTTTAAGTCAAGTGTGTAAATGGCTCTTTTCTGTCGTTCAGTTTTTAATGATCAACGAATTTTAATAACTTTCGAAACGAACTGTTCGCTATAGACCAGCGCGTTTATTTCTTTCTTTTTGTATAA
This sequence comes from Coronaproctus castanopsis, assembly GCA_032883995.1. Lineage (NCBI taxonomy): Eukaryota > Metazoa > Arthropoda > Insecta > Hemiptera > Monophlebidae > Coronaproctus > Coronaproctus castanopsis. Next base: position 39,735,725 of record CM065054.1, read on the forward strand.
ACTATATGTACAAATTTGAATAAAATGCATCCGCCGAAATATATCAATAAGATGATACGATAAGTCTAATAAGCTTAGTTTGAAAACGTTATGTACATTATTGACGTTTTAATAATTCCGTTAAGTCATATGTTGTCCGTATTAATATTAGTTCGTATATATTAACAGTTTATTTTCGATAGATAACCTAGAAAAAGTTCAATATAATTAACAAGTACTTTCCGTGGCGGCTTTCTTGTGCTACTTTAATTTATAGTAGTACTCAGCTGGTTAACAACGAAAATTATGCAGATTTCGAACGAATATATTAAATAGTTATAAATTATTTACATTTGTAATGTAAATTCAGTATTGTCTTTCGTTTGTCTATTTATTCATTCGAAAAACAATATTTTTGAATCTCTTATTGATTAAGCTTATTTTTATTTTGTTCATTTCAAGTTCGGTGTTTTTACTAATTAATATCGATTAGTTTCCTATTATATGTTATTTATAAATCTATGTTATGCTTAGCAAAACAATTTATACTATTTACCCGTTTTTAAATAAAATTTTAAGTTATTTCTTAGCAATATTATTAAGTATATGTTATTATTTATAATAAGTTTTTAATTATATATTTGGTATTGATTTAATTTTTGTTGTACACTCGACTTCTTTTATGTATATGTAATTCAAGACCTTTAATTCGTGCTTGACAACGTGTTTTTACTATTTTCCTTTTAACTAAATACGAATTATTATTATTATTATTATTATTATTATTATTATTATTTTTTAAATAAACAGAATATGATGTTGAACGATGGAAATTGATAAAATATATTAAAAATTAATAAGATTGCTAGTAAGTCGAAGAGAATATAATGCGTTGAAATGAGTCTCTTGTACGATTTTAAAAATATATTAATTGTAGTCTTTCTCAAATTACAGTACACTGTAATAATTAAAACGGTGACATTAAAGAAAAGTTAGAACAACGAAATATGTTGTAGGAGTGTGTATTATATGGGAAATAATAAGTTGTATATGTAATAGTTGTATGGTTGGGTAAATTTTTTAATTATGTAATTTTGAACGGATTTGTTAAGTTTATTCAGGATCGGAGTAATTTATGAGCTTTAGTATATTTTAATTCATTCGCGTAGTATAAATTGATCCCTAAATTGAAATGATTACACTAACCAGTTCTGTCGCAGAAAGAGCTTAGTAACAAAGAGTTCGGATTCGCTTGAAATGATGGAATAGGATGTCTCTTTTGATACATTACATATAAATGCGGGGTTTTATTAAGTGGGTTGAGAGTCAAATGTTTTTTATGATTTTAATAATTAATTTTGAATGAGTACATCCGTAATTATGATTTTTAGTATTGCTTTGGATTCGCATTCGATATAATGGAATCGGTAGTGTAAATTTACAGGGAAGTAACGTGTGTTTGTATACTATTGCTAATTGAACGTCGTGTGTTGCGCGTTTATTTTTACTTTTTTCCTAAATCATGTTTCAATAGTGTCGGATTAATAATAATTTCGTTTATTAAAGTATGGGTCTGTTTTTTTTTTTTTTGTTTTTTTTTTTATTAATTAGCCTGTTAGTTAATCAGTTTAATCTATTTGTGCTTTCAGCGAGACATGTTAATTTCAGTTTTAAAAAATAGTATGTACTAATTAAAAAAAGACAGACCGTTTTGTTTCTTTAACTGCAGATAAATATCCACAAATGACAATTTGAAGAACAAATATTTATTTTTTCGTTCGCTAACCGTATTTTACATGAAATAAGAAAAAATTTGTAAATCATTCGTGTAGTATAGACATTATTTTCGAACGTCAAAAATTCTTCAAGCCTTTTATGTTTAATGAAGTTATCGCAAATTGCTGAAATTAGTAATCCTATCAGAAAGACGTACCGTTGAGCATTTAATTTTAAGAATTTCGTTTATATTTGTCAATTATTTTATCTGTCTGGTAAAAATTCTTCATTTTATATATACTGGCATTGAAGCAATTTAGAAATATGGTCACTAGTAGTAAGATTTCAATGTAAAAACTATAATAATATAATTAAAAAATATCTACTCAACTTATGATGATCTACAATCCACTAAAAGCTATTAGTAACTCTGGTGGGGAGGTGATCCCGTCGTGTTAAATTTTTTATTCAGGTCCTTCATAAGATCTGGACTAGATTATGGCTCAATATTCTATGAATCAGCTGCCCCTTCTCAAAAAACTGGATTGTCTTCAAAACATTGGTTTGAGGCTTATTACAGGCAATATTCGTTCTTGCCCTGTAGTACGCCTCCAATCGACACTTTGACGCCATCATTACATTTTAGAAGAATATTCTTGACAGATAAATTCTTAACCAAATACTGCAAAAATCATGCTCTTAAATAATATCCTGTATCTTTTCAGTAACTGGAGGTTTGTTGACTCCAAAATTTCTGTTCTTGTCAAACGGGTTTCCCGATATATTGCATATAAGCCTGCACTCATTCCCGTTTTTCCTTCTATATATTTTAACCTTCCCTACGACATCAATCTAATTAATATAGACATTGATATTCACACATGTCAGAAATTAAACTTAATTTACAACCTGAATTAGTCAATGCTCATTTTATCGCCGAAACAAAGTATCCTGAATATATATTCAGATTTTCACCGATGGATCTAAGTTACAAGAATCCAATAAGAATGTGGGTGCTGCGTTTTTCATTCCGATTTTATTTATACAGCAGTTTTTTTTACCTCCTGAGACCTCTATATTTACAGCGGAGCTGTTAGCGATCGATAAGGCATGTGAATATATTATGAAGCTTCTTTTTTGTTATTTGCTCCGATTGCCTTAGTGTACCTTTGCCTATTCAAGACGGTAGTTTTAATTATAGGTCTCATCGTTTCGTTTTAGAAATTAAGGAGAAATGCTTGATTATTAATCAACGTGGAGGTCACTTGAAGTTTTTATGAATACCTAGTCATTGTGGCATCTCCATGAACGTTAGAGTTGATACTTTGGCGAAAAATGCTATTAATTATGGAGATAGTTTTCCGTATGTTCCCTCTAGCGACCAATATGACACGATTAGGAGAACCTTTAAAACTTACTAGGTTGAAAGTATACATAATTCTTCAGTCAAAGTTAAAACCGATAGTGTTGTTCAAACTGAATTTCCCCATGTACCCTAGTTCAAACACCTTCCTTCTGTTATTCTGACCAGAACTCCCCGCAGATTTATCACTGTCATATGCAGGCTGCGTTCTAGTCATTCTAGAGTAGCTTTGAAGTTCAATAAATCCTAAATATATATTCATTGTACCAATCATAGTAGCATTTATGAACCATTTATTTTTCAGCTGTGGGTGATCGAACATAGACGTATGGATTTGCTTGAGAAGTTATTCTCTCTTGGTATTTTACTGTATCTTATCCTTGTTATGTTGGGATGTTTGTGTTTTAATAGTATTATTTAAATTCATTAGTATTCATCATATTCTAATTTAACAGTTGATTTTTGTTTTGGAAGTAATTTTCCGTTTCCTCTTTTTATATGTTTCCTTTTCTTATGATTATCCTCTTGCCATATTAATATTTTATAGTTTTTTCTCATCTTATTCGTTATATTTATTTATGATTTATTTTTGTTCCTTCGGTGGTCAGATGGTACGTACAGCCAGGCCATAAAGAAAAATTAAAAATATTTATATTTTTAGTATTATTTATTTGAATAATAAATTAAAACGGGTGTATTCAAGATAAAATATTTTTTTTTAATTAATATAAGTCACATAATTTAGAAGTTTTCATAAAATTTGTTTTCTTAATTATAATTATTGAAAAGTGTATTTTTAGTAACCATTTTTATTTTTGATTTGTTCATTCCGTACCCACGTAGCTCGTAATCGTCTGTGGTATTACTTCATTTTTTATACGTCATTTGTTTTTGTTTCTTGTTATACCTGATATGACAGTATTAAATTCTGTCTTCTTTATAATGAATGAATAAAGATTATTATTAGTACGACATGAATTCTGATGCTCTCTTTGGTATAACTTGTTATATTATCCAATGAAATAACATGTACGAAGTAAGTAATGAAACATTTTAAACGAGTTTGTTGATGTAATGTCTGATTAGTATTATAAAAATATGTACCTTTCAAAACGTTTTTTCAACTATCTAATGTAGAAATGTGTATTTTGCTTTAATTGTAATAATTTTAATACTGATAATGAGTTACAATATTAAACCAAAACTAACATTTATTAATATTTGAAAATAACCATCTAACAGATTTAAAATTTTAGGACAGTTTAATGCAAATAGTAAAATTACCTATTAATGGGATTTATTAAAATGGTAAATGTCAAATTTTTAAATTTTATCTTTATTTTTAAACAAACTAAATCGTAAAGTTTTATTGAACCTGTAGCATTTAATATTTGTTGAATAATTTACTATTTGAAATAAATGTCGAATTACCGTCTATACGTAATAAATGTTGAATATATCGGAGAGTAGTGATTTTATTAATTATAAACCAAACAAAATATAACACCGTTTAATCATTGAAAGTTTTTTTTATTGCAACGTTTTTCGACAATTACGTCATTTTCAAGCACGCACAAATAAATATTACATTTTTTTTCTTTCTAATAAATGAAGATAAATCTTAACCTACTAAGTTAAATAAGCATCAACTTTTACAAACTGTAGCCTAATCTAACAAAACCTAATTTTATTAGTAAAGCCTATGTTTTTAAAGTCAATGGCCCATCATCGACCATAACTTTGACATAATCATTTAACGTATAATTGGTTTTATATAATTATACAATTCTGGGTGGCGTCGCTTAAGACGCCTGACGTCATGTCCGGTATCCAGCAACTGGATTGCTTCCACGTTGATATGTCGTTCCAACCTCTTTTTATGAGCATTTGCGTATCTTCGAATCTCTTCGTTCACGAATGGAATCCGTATATCTGGATGGTACGCATCGACTATTGCTCTTAGTGTTAAATTTTGTCTGGCCCGGATCTTTTCTCTGTTAGACCTACTGGCACAGCCCCATAATGGCAGGTCATAGGTCTATATTGGTTTTATATTCTGTCCTACGTGTGAGTTTCTTCCGATAAGCCAATAAAGTTGTTGCGTTTTTTTCTTTATCTGCTTGCTTTTCATTCTGGCATGCACTTTCCACGTCAGATGCTTGTCTAAGTGCATACCAAGGTACTTGACTGAGCCAGCCTGCGGAATAGGTTCGCCCCCAAAAGTACACTTGGTAATGCGCCTCTGTTTGCCGGTATGTGAAAATCACATGTTTTGATTTCTCTTCGTTGATCTTTATCTTTCAATTTATTGCCCATTCATACATTCTATTGGGCGAGTTAATTTATTTGTTGCGTCAGACTGACTACTGGCAACAGCTAGAATAGCTGTATCGTCAAATATTACATATGAATTACCACAGATGTTTATATAACGGCAACTTAAAATTTGATATACATATTTCACTAGCTAGACGTAATTTCAATTTTAGATTTATTTACAATAAATTTTATTTATAAAAAAGATTTTGAAAATAATTATTAAATGTTGAATATATTGGAGAGTAGTGAGTTTATTAATTATAAACAAAACGAAATATAACACCGTTTAATCACTAAAAGTGTTTGCAATAAAAAAAATAATTGAACCTGAACCCGGTTTGGAGATATATATATCAATTTTTATACAGAATTATTTTTCAAAATCTGTTTCATAAATAAAATTTATTGTAAATAAATCTAAAATTGAAATTACGTCTGACTAGTGAAATATGTATATAAAATTTTAAGTTGTTGTTATATAAACATTTCTGGCAATTCATATGCAATATTTATTTGTGCGTGTTTGAAAATGATGTAATTGTCGAAAAACTTCGCAATAAAAAAACTTTTGGTGATTAAACGTAACTTTTAGTAATTAAACGGTGTTATATTTTGTTTGGTTTATATACTTAATAAACTATTATTTTAACTCTCAGAAATAACCGATCGATGTTTGAATATTTCCTTTAGATTTTAGTACTCTAAAATAACTTTTTTTTTTTTTTTTTTTTTTTGTATACTAATATATTCAGTATTAAAGATAATTAATTTGATAAAAAGTATTGACATGAATAAATCATGTCTAGATTTCTCTAAATTGATTTTAAAATAATTACTTCAAATTATGGGACAAATTTATAAATATGAGGATATGTTCGTGTAATGGTTTGTTTTCCCTGGTAATAATTTGTTGCTTCTATCATTATTGTAATAATTTTTCTTTATTATGATTTATCAAACCAATACGAATATTAATAGAATATGTTTTTATAAAGCAGTTTTTGGACTAATTAAGCTTTGTATATTAAACAATTTGTGGCGGTTTTTATTTTTAATAATATCAAAAGGAATAACAAATTTGGAATGCAATCCATAAAAAAAATATTTGCTTTATTGTGTGTAACTAATGACACCTCTGTTTAGAGTTAATAAACATATTTTTAAAATCAATTTGGTCTTTGGCTTTGTTTCACTGCTGAAATACTTGCAGCTAAATATGTTTAGTAATGGGCTTTGGTTAATTGTACTTATTTGCAAATTTCATGTTACTTCGATAACAATGTAATGAGTAATTCGTTTGTAATTCAGAATTCAACTAATGCCTATTTCTGGTTTAAATATTTTCTTAATTATTTTACAAAGCTTTCGTAAATTTATAGTTTAGTTACTGAACTTGCTTTCGAAATTAACATTTAAACATATTATATAGGTTGTGTTTATAAATTTTGTAATGTATTCTTATTTTAATAGCGACGTTAAGACATACGTAAAAGTTCAACATGAAGAACAACAAACCTTATAATACTATTTCTAATCCGGACGAAGAGTGTCCTGCTCCTAAAAAATACTGCAGTGCCGATGGAAGAAATTTTCACGTTAAAGAAAGTTCTGGTCTTCCAAATAAAATGATCTTTGGCGTTGATAAAAAACTGTCTGACGCAGCTGGCTCTGTTGTCGCAAGAAAAAGTTCACCTTATAATACTATTTCTAATCCGCGTGAAGAGTGTCCTGCTCCTAAAAAATACTGCAGTGCCAATAGAGGAAATTTTCACGTTAAAAAAAGTTCTGGTCTTCCAAATAAAATGATCTCTGGCGTTAATAAAAAACTGTCTGACGCAGCTGGCTCTGTTGTCGCAAGAAAAAGATCTCACATGCGTAAAAGGGTTTGTATAATAGGTGTATTTGGTGCATGTTTATTTTAAATATGATATTATTATTGCAGTAACATTGAATTTTATTATTTATTCTTGAAGTAAATTGAAGTGTCAAGATTTATTGTCGATATGTATTACAAAAATTAGGTTATTAAATTATAACGATCTATCTACAGAGTTAAATATTAAAAAATTAAACATCTGAAGGGAAGTTGAAATTTCTTGTGTCAAAAAACAAAAAAAAAAATTATTATTACTTATGTCCTTTCTACAAAACAATGAAGTCACAATTTTTTTTTTTTTTTTTTTTTTGTAATTTTTCCGTTATATTCAGCTCTACATATTATATAATGAGTTATTTAACAAATAACTTATTTTAGATGTTTGTATAATACAAATAGTGACTAATTTAATAAATTCGAACATAATAATATAATGTTTTTAAATTTGTTTTCATTTTTCGTATAAACATTTCATTTCACACGTATAATATATATTATACCGGTGAACTTAGTAATTTTTAGTATACATTATTACTTTAATTATTAATTAGTTACCTTGTGGCATACAGTATGAACATTTACGTTCTTAATTTACCAAAAACATTTACTTGTATAAATTATATCAATCATAGTAAGAAGATTAAAGTTTAATAAATATCTAGTATCTTTCTTTTTTTTTTTTTTTTGTCCAGTTTAAGCGTACTGTTTGGATTATGAACTTATATTGTTGACCTTAATAATATTATATGATCTACGCGCACCCAAGGAGGTAGAATCCACAATAAGCTCTTCAAGTTGTATTGGCAGCATATTCCTCGTCATTAGAAATTCAGACAGAAAGCTAACCCTATTTTTGTATTTGGAGCACGACCACATATGATGTTTGATGCTATCTTCAATATTACATACCTCGCAAACGCCATTTCAAGCATTCGAATTTGAATCTGTATTTGGCTAAGAAGTTAGCGGTCTTATTTAATACGTTTATACAATATTTATTCGAGTTACGTTTGTTTGTTTTAGGAAAAATATAATAAAGAGAAAATCGAAGAAGTCATTAGTCGAATGAATAAAGTTGTGCCCGGTGCATGTGAGTTTTCCTTGTTTATATATCGGTAATAAAATATACAGCATCGAATATTTTTATGCAAGTACGAATGAAATATGCGGTAATTTTTATTCTAATATTCATCGCTGTTGTGTAATATAAAAAACCAAACAAAGTCTGTTTCGTAATTTAATACTGCTTAATGAAATCATACTATCTAAAGTCGGAATAGAATCATTCACCAGTCATTCTTATGTGAAACTTTATCGATCTATATCCGAATTAGTTTATCATCAACTTTTAACGTAAAATAAACGTAATATTAATTTGATTTTGAATGTACAAATCTTACGTGGTTACTCTTTAATAATCTAGCGACGGATATATTGCTTTTACTGATAGATCTATATCTTGTTTGCAGGAAATTCCATCGGGGTGTATGGCTTATAAACCCATTTAATGTTCATCAAGATAAATGTTGTCCTCAAATTTTTCCGTATATATATATATATATATATATATATATATATATATATATAATATATATATATATATATATATATATATTATATTAGCAATGATTTATCTAGATTAATCGAGATTTCAAATTTTTCATATAACGACGTTAAATTGATGACTTAGGATTGAAACCTATAAAAAAAAGTAGTCGATTTACTAATTTCTAGCATTTTCATTGATATTTGTAGAATTTTAGAAGTGTTAGATATTACATTTTCTTCTCTTATAACTCTTTTTTTTTTTTACTGAAATCGGTTGTTTCGCGTATTTTAAGTATTTTCTATCGATGGAGATTATAAATGATAACTATTTTATAATTATTGTATTTGTCTTAGTTGCTTTTATTATAATTTCTGTCAAGATTTTATTGCAAGATTTCGACGTAATATTGGAATTGTAACCTGGTAAATCGATGTTAAATTCGATTTGTTCCCTATATATGTCGACTAATTTAATTAGTGATACCAACGGATTTCATTAATTATATGTATATCCGAAACTTGTTATTGAGAGTTTCGTTTAATGGTTAATTTCCTTAAAAGTTTCGTTTAATGACAAACTTCCTTCGAATTTTTGTTTAATAACTCTCTTCCAGTAGTAGCGTGTGTGTGAATCTTCCCCGAATTAATGTCAGATACTGATAAAATTTAATTAAATCGAACATGTATTTTTTATTTGACGAATTAAATATGTCGAACTTTCAATACTAATTTCTTAAATTTAAACTACTGGATGAAAGTTTTAGTTATTGATTTAAATTTTTTAAAAATCGAATTAAACATTTTGGAGTATCCTTTTTACTCGGAACATGGACGGACTATTCTTGTTATAAGTAAGCACATTGTTCGCCTTGTTGATAATTACGGTTCGCGAATTATTGTTATCAAAGTTAAAACTGTAAAAAAAAAAAAAAAAAAAGGCATTTTTAGACGTACGTCGCTTAATTTAAAGATACGGATATTTTAGCGTTCTGTTTTTTTAAAATTTAATTCAATATTTCGAAGAAGAGGTTGTCGACAGATTTAGTTAAACATTTAACTGACTCATATTGCTGTATTATTACGTATAGTTTAATGATAGATACATGCCTGATTAGGTTGTGTGATAGATGTTTCTCTGTTTTTGTCTTTAAAATTTTAACTTGTTAATTTAGAATTTATAGGTTTCGGAGGGTGACCGTGTCTAAAATTAGGTATGTTTTTTTTCCCAAAAATCACATTTTGATAAAAATGATCAGTGTCGGAATATTTTTTTTTTTTTTACGGAAAACTACGATTTTTTTTTAAAAACTAGATCTTACTATAAATTTCGATTTATCAGTCGTCCGGGTAATGTGTCATTCTCGTTTTTTTCCCTTTAATTCTACTTCAAACTAGCCAAAATAAACCTAACCGAATCTAACCTAACCGGGTATTTTGTTATTTTGGTTTTTACTTTAAATCTACTTCTAACTAGCCGAAACAAACCTCCGATTCTAACCTAAACGAATGTAACCTAACCTAGCTGGGTATTTTTCTATTCTCGTTTTTTCCTTTCATACTTCTAACTAGTCGAAACAAACCTAACCGAATGTAATCTAATCTAACCAATATCTATTTAAAAGTAACTTTCTAATAGTTTTCATAAAATAAAATATACGTCCTACGGTTGTCTAAATTGCAATCCAGCCGTTTTATTGTATAAATACTTTTTAATCTAATAAATTTTCTTTCGAGAAATTTTTTTATGTGCATTTCAAAATTAATTTTTTCAGATGTTGAAAATTTAACGTGTGCTGTTTATTAAAACTTTAAAGAAACGTGAATATAATTGAAATTTTTTAATGCAAATTTTTTTTTAATCTTTCCCTTCTTTCTATGATTTCGAAGGAGTATATTTAGATAGAAAACGGTTTATCGTGGAAGACACACGTTTTTATTTAGCGTAGTGAAGGAAATCATTAACACGAAAAATTTCGCCTTGTATATTAAACGGTTTTCAATTTAACCTTATAATCTATATAAACATATTTTGGTATACGCTGGCGTATGTTATTCCGGGTTATTTTTTTAGACGCCGAATTTTCCAAATGTGAATAATATGTATTCATTGAAAATATCAATGTCCTTTTTCCTAAGATATAAAGACTAATACATATTTTAAACGACTGTGCTATTTTCTAACAACTTTATAACATTTTCCGGGTAAGTGATTAAAACAGCTAGCTAAATCGGTATAATTTCTACAAGTTTTGTGGAGATAACGTACATGTTTTAAAATTTCAGCAATACGGACAAAAATTATCGGATGAATTAGTTTAATTATAGAAACAATAATTTTTATACTGATATCATTTAATTATCTATTTTTATGCGATCGATTTTATGAACAGCGACTTTCGTCAACAAAAACAGATAAAAATGTGATTGTTGAGAAATTTAGCTATGCTTTCTTCTACACGTCGTTTATATATATCGAATAAATGTACAAGCGGGAAAAAATAAATAGAGGGAAAATAAATAAATGTCACTGAAAATAACATTACCGATATTGCCGTTAGAAATTCACTGTTTTCTACCGGCGATTGTAAAATTATGTCCATATCGTAATTTTCATATTATAAATTGTTAAAATTTAAACTCATTATTATTGTTATTCGGTTTTGTTCGATATTGCATTAGTTTTATTGTATTTATATGTTCATTGTATTATTGTGTTATGTGTGTTTTGCGACGTGATGAGTGAATAAAAAATTGTATTTGGTCATTCGCGCGTTATTGAAGCGTTTTATTTGATTATATATCGAAATTACTTGGAATCAAACAGAAACTTGAAATAAAATTAAATGTGAAAATTATGATTAATACGTACACTTAACGCCGAAATAAGATTTAATTCGACAAATCTGTCAAATGTGTGACGTATAATTGGGTTTTAATTATTTTTAATTTTAACGACATTTCTTTTTGATGAACGTTCTTTTTCTTATCGTTTATTTCATTATTTTAAATAGTCGATTATTTAACGGATATATTGAAATTAGAAACTATCACATTTTCACCTGTTGCACACCGCGATCACAACACGATGGATGAATTAAAATGGGGTCATCCGGTAAATATTGTCGGCGAAAAGTGTCAGAATCCATTAATTCACTGTTGCGATACGTGTAACAAACCTATACTAGTGTACGGAAGATTGGTAAGATTTAATTTTAACGTTTTTTTTTTTCATGAATATATATTTTTTATTTTCATATCTAGGCGACCACGCGTTGTTTGTTTTTTTTTTTTGCAAAATCGTGTTTCACATACTATTAAAATCTATTACGTACATAACTATAAATATTTCAATCGTGTAAAATATTAGTTTTGATAAATATCGGAAAGGGACATTTTTTTGTTTTTTTTTTTTCCTCTCGGAAGTGAATGTTGGCATTTTTCGATCGCATTTTTCCTTAAAATAATTCTTTCGTCGATTAAAAAATATCTTCGGGAAATTCGATACTACTATCAAAATGAATATCTAACTATGGGGATGAATGTTTAGTACGTTATTGTATAGACGCGAGGTGGATAGCCTAAATTTGTACGAGCATGAGATTCATAGAAAATACGATGTGACCTACTATTAACACTGGGGACCATAAATGAAATTGTAGATAATAAATAATTGTCATCTATGCGAGCGTTACAAAGATCATGCAGGAACCTTAACTTACTTATCTTTCTTCTAGCACTCGATGATTTAATATTTAGGAAATCGCATAAAATATTATAACTTAAAAATGTTGGATAGACACCAGTTTGACGGTAATAAATATACCTCAAAAACTGAGAGATTGAACTTTTTCCACCGTATGAATATATTTAGCGTAGAAAGGATAACCACAGATGCGTATTCTAATTGCGATCTTACAAGAGTGTTGTAACAGCGGAGTCCTAGGTTCACGAAATATGAATTTCTAATGATGAAGCCCATAGTTCTGTAAGCATTTTTGGTAACATTACCAATATGAGTTGCAAATTTAAGCTCGTTGTCAATATAAACCCCCAAATCCCGAACACAGGTTACATTACAAACTGGAACATTACCCATAGAGTAATTAAAGAGACATTTATTTTTTGTACGACAAAATCAAATATAAACACATTTCTTATAATTAAAAGGTAAATAATTATTGTCGCTACAATGTTGCCACGAAATTATTTCGCGATCTACCACGATCTCTTTTTCCGTAACAGACCATCGTGTCGGATTACATGCCTCATTCAGGTTAATCGTCTCTTCTTTATCAATGTAATAAAGTCCGTTTTTCGTCAGTTCTTTGAAGAACTTCTTCATTCGTAACTTTTAACTTATTATTCGTATCTTCGTCTAACACCACATTTCAAAAGCATTGCAATTTTTGAAAAATTCCTTTTATTCAGCGTTCACGTTTCAGCACAGTAAATCGCTAACACGTAAGTTTTAACAATACGTTTACGCCGATTTAACGGTATTGACTTTTGACATAATATGTTTGGTTTTTCTTGCTAGTTTCGCTAATCTAATCCTTGAGCCTATTTATATATATCGCAGTATAGGTATTCCGCTATTATTATTTGAATGTTTATACTTGTTACGATCGGGATGTTAAGATCCGTAACATTTTAAGTATTACAGCCTAATTATATCGTTTAAAGTCTTTCTTAAGTAAATTTTCATTTATGGTTTTAGAGTTAATCTTACGCGTATACGTTAAAAAAGGAATGGAAACCACAAACAACCTTGTCGTACTCCTTTACGAATTTTTTGCGCAGTTAGATACATCCTCGTCTATTCTAATAACCGCCGTTTGGCGTATGTATAAATTATATATCAGGTTTTTAATATGCGTTCGAGGCATATTCTATTTGCTCGAGGAGAGGAAAAAGCTTATCCCAACTGACCTGATCAAAAGTATCGACGAAACAAATGTACATCATTTACATTCATCAGTCGCTCTCCATTAATGTCCCTATTGCACCTCTGGTCGATAGGTTCTTACGAAAGCCAAAAAATAAAAAAATTGTTGTATATTTTTTTCTGAATTATCTGCAGCAATATTTTGGATGCATGCGGGGATAAAGCTTATAGTTTTACAGTCGGTGTGTGTTATTGTAGTTCTGACCGTATAGCTTCGGTATATATATATATATATATATATATATATATATATATATATATATATATATATATATATATATATATATATATATATATATATATATATATATATATATATATATATATATATATATATATATATATATATATATATATATATATATATATATATATATATATATATATATATATATATATATATATATATATATATATATATATATATATTATATATATATATATATATATATATAATATATATATATATATATATATATATATATATTATATAT
>CM065054.1:39750064-39860862 GCA_032883995.1 Coronaproctus castanopsis
TATATATATATATATATATATATATATATATATATATATATATATATATATATATATATATATATATATATATATATATATATATATATATATATATATATAATATATATATATATATATATATATATATATATATATATATATATATATATATATATATATATATATAATATATATATATATATATATATATATATATATATATATATATATATATATATATATATATATATATATATATATATATATATATATATATATATATATATATATATATTATATATATATATATATATATATATATATATATATATATATATATATATATATATATATATATATATATATATATATATATATATATATATATATATATATATATATATATATATATATATATATATATATATATATATATATATATATATATATATATATATATATATATATATATATATATATATATATATATATATATATATATATATATATATATATATATATATATATATATATATATATATATATATATATATATATATATATATATATATATATATATATATATATATATATATAATATATATATATATATATATATATATATATATATATATATATATATATATATATATATATATTATATATATATATATATATATATATATATATATATATATATATATATATATATATATATATATATATATATATATATATATATATATATATATATATATATATATATATATATATATATATATATATATATATATATATATATATATATATATATATATATATATATATATATATATATATAATATATATATATATATATATATATATATATATATATATATATATATATATATATATATATATATATATATATATATATATATATATATATATATATATATATATATATATATATATATATATATATATATATATATATATATATATATATATATATATATATATATATATATATATATATATATATATATATATATATATATATATATATATATATATATATATATATATATATATATATATATATATATATATATATATATATATATATATATATATATATATATATATATATATATATATATATATATATATATATATATATATATATATATATATATACGAAGTTAATTTAAAAAGCCTGTCGTGAATAGTGTAAATTTCAGTTTTCTCTACTAACCACCATCATGCGGTGATTACGAGCACTGCGAAAAAATTTATAAATAATAATGTGTTGATGCCGTCTGTTGTTTAAATCGGTTGTTGACTCTGCCGAACTTAGTAAATCATGAAAACATACTCGTATCAGTTGGTGCTGATAATATTCCAACAGTTCAGTTAAAAAGAATGCCACGCGAAGGTATTGTCTTTTTAATTAATATTATATATTCAATCATAAAATAAAAATATTTCTATTGCATCTCTATAGGTTCTTACGGAAGTGAAATTGTGTTTTATCTAAAAATTTAGGCTAAAAAAGCGTAAACTTATTCGAACGAGTTGAAATTTTCAATGTACGCATTTAGAAGTATATAAATCGAAGTTTCCGAAATTTGATCACCGTGCTCTCGCGATCGCTGCAAAAAAATGTTACCCCTAATTTCCGTACAGACTATTTTTATTTAATAAATTTTAAAAATAATAATAATACGATTCAAATTCGAGCGTAACGTTAGTAATTTTAAAATTTGCAACCTGGCATGTACTTGGACTCTCGTCTTACGTGGAAACCGTATGTAAAGATGAAGTGCAGGCGAATCAAGAAAACCATGTCAACACTATACTGCTAATAGGACGGCGTTCAATGCTCAGCATTTACTGCAAACGCCTGATATATTTACAAATTGTAAAGCCCGTATGGACATATGGAATATGCGCTAAGAAGAAGCAGCTTGTCCAAACTCGGCAAAACGCAATCCTACGAATAATCGTAGATGCCTATCGTTTTTCTCCCAAATGATGGCATACACCTCGACCTCGCAGTAAAAAGTGTACGCGAAGTATTAGAAGATATTGCAAACATGCATAAACGACGACTGCATAGACATCCCAATCTTGAAGCGAAAAAATTGCTTGACATCGAACATCGAGTTAGTCGCCGTTTGAAACGACTGACACCGCGTGACTTGATTTAGCATTACGTACTAATTTATATATGTGTAAGTTAGTAAGAAACCTTGCTCGCTGGAGCAAGTGTCTTCGCACCCGTCTTTATGTTTAACACTAGTTTTAAGCATATATAACGTCGTAATAACTGTAATACTTATTTGAGCGTAGTCTTAAGATCGTATTAACTCTTAAAATAATAATAATAATAATAATAATAAATATTTCGAATAATTAATAGACGACGTAATATTTCAGATGCCTTGTAAACACGCGCTTTGTTTATCGTGCGCTGAAATCAAGTATAACGAACGCGCATGTTCGCGTTGTAATAGAAAAGTTGTTGTAGTTGAAAGAGCCGAAGCCGGTACAGTTTATATGTGTATTCACGAAGGAACTATGTACAACAACTCTGGTTGTCGCAAGACTTATACTTCTCAGTCGGAACTTCAGGTTTTGTCATTTTACCTTATATTCGAATACGATTTGCGTTCTTAATTATGCCGAATAATTGCGCTATTCCTTACCGTTATTTCTAAATGAGAAAAAAAACAAAAAAAAAAACGATAATATTATTATATCCGATATAAATAAGTGTATATTTAGTATTGAAAATTATACAGAATAATAAGAAAATCCTTAAATACTAATAACTAATAAGTATATTATATATTACAAGAAACCTCGCGTATAATATATTATTAATTTAAAAGATAAAAAAATATAGTGTTTAGAAAAAAAAAATAGTTTATTAAATATCAATTACATGTACGTTATTAATTTAAAATATGCTACACCATTTATATATATTTTATCGGTAAATTAACAACATAACTTTTTATTTAAATAAAATGTAAAACAAACTAGATTTGTAAAGACTTACCAAACATTTTCCTTGATTAATTACGCTCTGATAACTAACAACTGAACTCATAAACAGAAATAACTAGAACTCTTCTCTTTAACTGAAAAAACTAAACTCCACTAAAAATGAACAACCATCCCTTTTTATACCTTTTTCTTAAGCCTTGTTAAACAAAAATTACTCGATTTTCTTCACTATTTACTGGCTGTATTAACTAAAATTATTTGGTCAAACTAATTTACTGGTTTCCCCATTGACTAACTAAAATTAATTTTAATTATTGTATAACAATAATTTGTCTACTACAAATCCAGTTTGGTTTTTAATATAATAATAATAATATATTTTATTTTAATTAAATAAATAATTATATATATAAATTTTGTTTTATTATATTGATTAAATTAAATATTAATTTTTCACCTCCAATTTCATCAATTTAAATTTATTATGGCGTGAACATACGACGATCGTCGTAATATATATTTTATATATATATATATATATATATATAAGTATAGTCGCAGCAATATAATTAAAATTATTTAAATATAACGCATACGCGTAGCAATATATAAACATTGAATGCTGAATATATATAACACAATCACTAAAAGTTTTTAATCGCGAAGCTTTTCGACAGTTACGTCATTTTCAAGCGTGAACAAGAATTATTACATCTTTTTTTGTCTATGAAAAAGATTTGTGTTATATTTTGTTTGTTTATAGTTAATATATAAACATAACTGTTAAATTGAATTTAATAATCCTATACAATTATTAATTACCTATAAATTATTTACTACCGAACCCGAAAATTTAGTTATTTCGTCTATATCAGCCGTGTATAATTCGAACACAGATGATATTCAACCGTGTATCACTGTTAAAACTACAATACGGACGAAAGTCGTTACGGTAAAACGCTTAAAATACTCTCCGAAATTACGATGTCCGGACAGCACTGGACTGGGAAAAACATTTACACCTCATCTTTAGTCCTAAATCTATTTTCGATACTACGAAGAAAAAAGGAAAAACAAATCAAAGACGTTCTACCGTGCAAACTATTTTTATTTTTCCATATTTCTAATATTATTACACTAATTTTCTTACAATAAACGAAAAAAAAAAAAAAAGTTAAAATCACTGAAATTTTTTCCTTTATGAAAAATCATAGGCTATCAAGTGAACATTTAAAATATAATAAGTATAAAATGAAAAAATATTAATTTAACATTAGAGTTCACAAAAAAAAACCCAGCAAAATGAAGAGAAGTTTTAATAAAATAATTTGAAATTTAATTAAAAAAAAAAAGCATTACACTCCATATTCTTCTAATTAATTTTCTTACTAAAGAAATTCTTACAATAGAATAATTTATAATTTAACTCGTAACCGAAATTAAACTAAAAAGAACCGTTTACTTTAAATTATAATCAATTTATTAATAAACATATCGAATTCTAAAAGCCGACTTGAAAATACTTAAGTCACTAGGCAAGATCTCTGTAATAAGTGATGTAGCCATGGTTGAAATAGTTCTATATAAAGAGCCAACACTAAACAGGGACTTCGTCTGCTTAGCTAAAATATTATTTAATTTGCGAAGGTAAATACTTGAACAATAATTAAACAAAGATTCAAGCGATCTTTTATAAATAATTACACGTTCTATATATTTAATTTCGCCAATGTTAGGTTGAATTTTGTCAAGGAGCATGAAGATATTTAACGCGTTGATTAAGCTTTAACACTTATTATCTAGTATTATTTTCAGATATTTTTATCGATTTTACAATAGGAGTAGACTGATTATAAATTAACTTGTAGTTCGTAAATGACTACAATATTTCTGTTCGCTAATTATCATCATTTTTTCTACTGACGGTTCGTCTTCTCTGGAGTTGATTATTTACTATATAATAAGTTTATTTTAAGTGGTAAGTTAATCTTCTGATGAGCGACATATATACAGTACGATAGTTGAAACAGATATTTAACGTTATATATATACATTATCATCATCGTCGTCGTATTGTTCGTTGCTGAACGTCGTGACTAGCCATCGTGTACGTTTATTTTTACGTACAAAATGAGCTAGCATCCAAGGCATTATTTATATGCGACACAGATGCGCGTGCATATGATGTTATGCGGAGTGGGGTGCGGCTGCCTTCTCCGTGATAATTAAGAATTAAATAATGATGAAAACTTTCTACATCGCGTGTTGCTTTCGAACTCCCGACCGTCCAGTTGACAGTCGAGCACTATAGCAACTACGTCAACGTGACATATATATATATATATATATATATATATATGTTTAAATCGAATTAGGATACGTATTATTACAGAATAAGTTGATAGAATATTCGCTTGAGTTATTTTTTGTTCCACAAAAAAATTTACTCGCTTCAGTGTTCTGAGGTTTACGTTCAGTTAAAACTTATTTTCGTGTAACCTTATCTTTTCATTATCATTATTATCGTAATTCCTTAATCTTTTCGTTAAAATTGATGCACGGTTAATTTTATACGTCAGAATTCTCTGTATAAATCGCAATTTCATTCATGTTTCTTTATCCCTTTTGCTTGAACGTCGCGTTATATTCGTTTGATATATTTCAATCTTGACCTTTCTTTTGATTCTTTTCCCTTCTATGGCGTTTCGATTGTGTCAAATCTGTATATAGTTATCTTGTTTCTTATACTTTTCCAAACATGTTTATCATCATCATTAAGTACCTTCTCCGTATCGGAGGTAGGCGACTGCTTACCTATACATATTTTGTTAAACAGTATAAGCAGCGCACAAGGCAATCGTAGTATGACGTTAGCACAGATATACATACGTACCCGAAAGAACTGATTGTAATCGCTTTGTTGTCACGACACAATGCAGCTCCGCGTGTTTTTTTGTAGTTTACTATATGTTACTAGCAAGCATATGGTGTTGCGTGTGGTGGTTTGTCATTGCCTTCCATGTGGTAATATTAAGATGATTTAAATTTTTATTTTCTGGCGATAATTTTTGCATCGCCGATTGTATTCGAACTGTTGGTACCTTCTATATAGAGATCCGTACTCTAGCCACTAGGCTATGCCGAGACGACAACAGGCTTCTAAGTTCCCTAATTAACTTAAATACTTTTTCACTACTGATAACTGCTGTTCGTGCTATCCTACTGAGCGCAGATTATTTCGCCTCTTTTTATTTATTTATCTTGAACTTTCAAACGTTCCTAATAAATTAGGTTATTAGTCCCCACGTCTCTATAAAAATTTTCCCGTACGTATATCTTTGTTTTATATTGTTACTTCTTTTTAGTAAAATTCGATATTTATCGTTGATATTTAAGACAAATTCCTAATTAAATAGTAAATGTAAGATTATAGTACTGTTTATAAAATTCTCGTCTATTCTGATTTTTTTTTTCCGATTTCTAATATGCGATCGATTAAACGTGGGATTTTTGTATTAATTTGAAATGATTACGCTGAAATTTGAATGATTTTACCCTGTTTTTATCGCGTGAAATACGATTGTTCTATTAACACGTTCGCGTATTTATATTTTCCTCTCGTATTTTCTTCGTTTTTTCTTTTCCTTTTGCTTTATTTGATTTATAATATAAATTTGATAGATATATTTTTTTTAACGAATATTTTTATTCGGAAAAATGAAACGATGTAATTTAAAATAATATATGTTATTTTGTGTAATTAACAGTGCCATATAAATCATCGACATGTGAAGCCACTAGAAAAAGAAAAAAAAGAAAAAGAACAAATGAAAGAAAAAGAACAGATCAAAGAAAAAGAACAAATCAAAGAAAAAGAACACATTAAAGAAAAAGAACAAATTAAAGAAAAAGAACAAATTGAAGAAAAAGAACATATTAAAGAAAAAGAGCATATTAAAGAAAAAGAACATATTAAAGAAAAAGAACATATTAAAGAAAAAGAACATATTAAAGAAAAAGAACATATTAAAGAAAAAGAACATATTAAAGAAAAAGAACATATTAAAGAAAAAGAACATATTAAAGAAAAAGAACATATTAAAGAAAGAGAACATATTAAAGAAAAAGAACATATTAAAGAAAGAGAACAAAATAACGGAAAACCGCAAAATAAAGAGAAACAACAAGACAGAAGAGATCCTTCGGTAGTTAAGGTTAAACCGCGAAATGTGGATAAACAGCAATTTAAAGAAACTCCGCAGGATAAAGTGAAATCGCGAGAACAGAAAAATACAAACGTTAGTCAATTTCGTGGCGAAAAGGTTGATTTTAAAACGACGTCCTGTATTTCGAATAAGAATATTTCTAATGAAAAAAGCACGACCGGTAGCAGCGAAGGATGTGTCGATTATCAACAACATAAGCGCGGTATAAACAACGATACAGATAACTCTAATCCCGAACGTACTTCCGTGTCTAGACATCGACACTCTGCCGCGTCTAAATCGCGACAACCTTCTAAATCTGGACTTGAACAGCTTGCTAAATCCGGACAACAGATGGCGCGACTTGAGAACACGCGTAAGGATTATCGCGTAGTATCTTCTACTAGTTTAAATACCGGTGGATATAAACGATCGCTACAACGAAAATTACCGTACGGTCAACGACATCATCGTGAGCAATCCGCGATAAGATCGCAGCGCGATGAAGTTTCAGATGTACCAACATTGACCTCGCTGGTTATTCCTCCGCCATGCATACGGGAGTCGTATGTGGAAAATTTACGAAGATGGTCGAGTAACCGTTCTCGCGGTCAACCTTCGTCGCGTACTAATAGGTTTACAAATAGATTCGCTAGAGGAAATTTTCAAATGCGATCGTATTCAAATCAATCTTCAGGTTATCATACTAATTCTATGGCGGTAGAAACTAGTCAAATTACACGCGATAACGGCAATAATTGTAAATCAGCGAGTCATAACGCGGCTGCTTCTTCGCGTAACAGTCAGATTTCATCTTTTTTCGGAAGTGGCGGTGGAGTTACAGCGCCGTTTAGACGTGATACTGATCAAATGACGGTAATGCCGGTTGTACATCGAAATCAAGTTACAACTTCGTGTGGAAGTAATATGATCGGCACGTCGTCTTTTAAACACGATGGTCAAAGTAGAGCATCTTCTTCGTTTAGATATGATCGAAAAGTTTCCAGAGCTTCTTCGGGCTCTTTCGAAAGCAAAGATCCCCGGTAATTTGAACAAAGTCAGACTACAGTCCGCTTAGAAGATGATAACGTAGAAAAAAAAAAAACCAAACCGTATTTATGAAAATTATTATAATTATTATTTTACGCGTTGTATAATAAAAATCAGTATATATGTTGACTTTTTTTTTTGCTTGTTTGTTTTTTTGTGGAAAAATCTTCAAAAGACACTGATGTATAAATATGTAAATAACATATATTTTTGAGAACAGTAAATTCCAGAGAATCAGCGTGTGAAATTTTTTGCCCACTAAAAAAACCCCTCCTTCTATAAGATAAACAATTAACAAATTAGACCTCCACATTATAATTAACCAATTATGATAGAAAAAGGGACTCATAGCAGGAGCGGATGGGCGCATCATAATCAGTTAACCGGGTATTGCTGGCGCCAGTTTTCGAAAAATTATTTATTAGAAAATACAGCAATCAATTACAATATAAAAATGTAAAAAAACACGAAATACTAATTAATACGTATCTATTATCTATAATTTGGAGGAAAAAACTGTCGTTAAAAAGTAATAATAATGGAAAAATACTTTGGATTTTAGTTTACAATTAAAAAAATGATAATAAGTTTGGATTTTTGGTTAAAATTAAAAAATAAAAACAAAAAAAAAACTTTGTACCCCAATTTTTTTTCCAATGTATGATCGAATGAATTATAACGGATTTATTAATAATACTAAATATAAGATATAAAAAACTTATTTAACAAATACAAACGGAATTTGAAAAAAAGAATGTTAACTGTTTAGTGGAAAACTAAAGAGCAAACAACAAATTTTTTCGAAATATTCTGAACTTTCTTGTAATCTCGACTGAGCGCAGAAATTTTCTATTTAAAATGCCGAACAAAATCATTGCATTTCATGAAATCGAATCCTGAACACTGAAGTCATGGAGTTGAAATTTCAAAAATTCGAAGATAAAATGTGAGCGGTCAGTTTCAAACAATTTTGGAGCTTCGTCGCGAGCAATGGGAAGTATTGTCGTTTTCATTGACAAATTGGAAGAGCGCTCCAACTAAGGAATATGCAAAGCATTTTGAGGGTTTCCAAATCCACCAAAAATTTTTCCTAATACTGTATGTTTACTGTTCCACTTAGTACCGTTTATTTACTATGGACAATGTTTTCTTGCAGTTTCCAGTGGGTTTCACCCGATGAGCCCGTATTTCCCATCTACCCCCCTGATTCATGAGTCTCTCCTTCTATCAAGTGAGTATTCGAACGAGTTTGTAAATATATATATATACAGACATAAAATAAAAATATTAAAACCTAGGTATTAACTTACGGCAAATTAGAAATTCAATTATTGACAAAAACTAATAAAAAATATAATACTATCGGCAGAATAAATAACCTTTTTGATATAAACAATATCAAACTTAACATAGACCACACATCAATAATGCTTGTTAACAAATTACTAAAAAAATAAATAAGCGAAAATACTAATAAAGTTAGCACAAAAAAAAAAAAAAAAAAAAGGCGCTGTTGATCACATCACAGGTTTAGTTACCTATATCTTTGAATTAGTTGATAGACTAAGTCCTACTTAACCTAAATTTTAGACGTATAATCTGATTAGAGTATTCAAGAAAATTTTACCTAGTATAATATTCTCACTAGATCTCATAAAATGAAAATTATCGAACGTGTGAGTACTCGCCTTTCAACCACTATTTTTTGCTTGATTATTTTAACGAATTTTCGGAATATAACGTGTTTTTAGAACGATAAGTGAAATATATATATATATATATAACGAATAAATTAGTTTATTGCGCGTAGCATTTAACGAATGCGTATTATTATCGTTAGATTTTTTTATCGTCTAAAATTATCTTCGTTACTTGTATCATTTTTTAATTATAGCTTTTTCATTACGAGTAATTTAAACAAATTCTTATTTTTAAAACTTTCAAATTAATCGAATCACTTTCCATTGTAAAAATAAAATTTCGATACATTTTCCAAGATTTTATAATTTAACGTTTTAAAATAAATACGTTGTAATCGATTCATTTCATCGTAAAAATAAAAAAAGAATTTTAAATAAATAAATAAACAACGAGAAAGGGGTTAAAATCGCTAAAAATAATTATAAAAAAAAAATCACAAAGCTGCTGTCAGCTACTAAGTGAATTATAAACAATATAAAAAAATATATAAAAAATTTAAAAATACTAATTTACATGTACAATTTATAAAAAAATGTAACAAAATTATATCTAAATTAGATAGATTGCGTAGTTTACAGCATTTATACTATTGACTATTTTTTATTTTGTCAATTTTTATATATTGTATATGTAAATTAGTATTTTTAAATTTTATTTATTTATTATTTTTCTATTTTATGTTCACTCGATGAACGGTTTAGTAGCCGAAATGCTTTTTTTTTTCTTTTTATTTATTTATAATAAGCGTTTAGTAATTTTAACTGCTTTCTGGTTGTTTATTTCATAATGATAATAATTTATTTTGATAATAATAATTACGTATTTAACGAAACTTACATAATGAAAATATCCGAAATTTACCATTAGCGTTCGTTTACGTGACGTTTTATTGTATTTTATGATTTATTAAAATTCGATTACCTACGAAATCGATACGTAAATTTTTTTAATTTATTTGAAAAAAAAAACATTCTAGTGTTGCTTGAAAATTTTCATTTAGTTTTATATTTCGCTTTTCGAAATACAGTTTTCGCGCATTTGAAAAAGTGGTATCATATTTAAGCTATTTTTTTTTTTTGCCATTTTGGTATATACGTATAGAAAAATATTTTTGTAAATATATTACCGCCATATCTTTCCCGATCATTAAAAAAGAAATGTTATAGAAGCTAAAAATAAAACGTTTTGCATTTATAAGCGTTTCGATCTAATTAGATATTCATTTATAAGCGTTTCGATCTAATTAGATATTCATTTATAAGCGTTTCGAATAGTTAGATATATATTCATTTATCGCGCTTTCATTCGTTCTAATTACCTCGCAATAAATGTGTATCGGCAAAGTCGAAAAATTAATCTTTCAGTCACGATGTCCACTATATGGTACGTGAAATTTTAATGCTCGCGAAATTTTTAATTTTCTGGTTGACATAAAATGTTTCAATTTTAAAAATATTTATATAAATACATTGAAAATTATCCACAGTTCACCTAAGAAGCAATAATAAACACCCGTATAAAATTTATAATTTCGTGTCCGAATTTTATATAATGTATGACTGAAAGGTTTAATAAAATTATCTGAGAGTGAATGTGGTAAAGAAATCGGTAATTTAAAAAATAATTAAAAACAATTGTAAAATAAATTTATATATAAACAAAAACACAATAGCACGGGATATTGTAAATTTAATTTTTATATTGAACAAGTATTTTTTAAGTCATCGAAAAAAAAAAAAAACAACAAAAAACCACCAAAAAATGAATTAGTTCTAAGAAGTATATTGTAAATTTCATGATATATAATATGTATATATATTGAAAAACTATTTTTTCAGTATTTATAACGATATACTTCTTTAAAAAAAAAAAAAAAACGAAAATAAAAATGGAATTAATTCTAAGCAGTATATTTCGAATTTCATTTTTTCTTTTTAATGTTGAACAACTATTTTTCAATTTTTTCTTATTTTTTACTTTGTGTTTTTGTTTATGTATAAAATGTTATATCGGACAATCGTTTTTAATTATTTTCTATTTTGCCGGCTATTATGTAATTATGTATAAAATGTTACCGATTGTCGATAGTATCGTTTAGTTCGCCATATGCGTCGTTCAGTTTACACTATTGGATTATTTTATTAGTTCTTTTCGCTTCGCTGATTTTTGTGAATTTTGTTATCTAAATGAATATTTTTCATTTTATATTTTTTACATTCGCTTGATAAAATTGCCTAACGGTCGCAAACTAGAATATAGCCGGAACACAGTAGAGCTAAAGTTTTATTAATTATTTTTCTTCTTTTAGAATATTTAGACATTTTCACGAAGCTTATACAATTTTTTAACATTTCAATATTTTCAAATCGTGAAAAATGTTTTCACGAAATATATTCAGAATTTAAAATTCGACCTAAACTAATACGCGATATTTCTATTTTATTTTTACCGCATTCATTAAATAAAAAATTTAAACTTTTCTTCGTAGTTTGCGTATTTACGGATGTGTAAGCGCGTTTTTCGATTTACTCGTCCTCCGATTAATATAATTTACTTATTTAATAAAACAAAACACTTTACAACGGATGTATTACGCGGAGTGTAATTTATACAATTTAAATCGTGAAACATAAACTCGATTCTACTAATTGCAACTGCGTCGACGAAAATAATACTACTTTGTAACTGTATAGGAATCGTAAAATTTGCTTCTTGATTTATACGGAAACGTAGTAATTTAAATTTGAAATAATTATTAAATGAACGTTATTTAAACTGTTAGCGAATAGTTTCATGTTTATATATATATATTAAAAACGATAATTACAAATTTCATTTTTCTTTTCTTGTAATCTAGCCTAAATAGAGTAATAAATTGAATATATGAGCTTCGAGATATTATAAAAAAGTTGAAAGCCGTGAGTGAAAATTACATTAAACTGAACAAATTAAAAACAAAAGTGATGATTGTTGATAGAGAAAAAAATAATCGATCAAAAACTACAGATATTGCAGGTTATTTAGTAGTGCTACAATTTAACTACATCCTTGCAATAATAACATGCAATGAGGAAATACGCAGAATGACCAGACTGAATAGAATATGTAAAGATACATGCATAACAAAATCAACGAAATTAAAACTTGATCAGTGCAGTCATTTTTTCTGTTGCAACATACGCGTTCGAAACATAGACCATTAAAAAAGCTGACGAAAAAATGCCTTCGAGATGGCAATATATCGAAAAGGTCCCGAGCATTGTTCATCCATTTCACTGCGGCTAACTTTTGAATGTCGTCATCGCGTGCACGCCGACCACGGATTCTGTATTCTCTCCATTGCGTTATACTTTCGGTCCACCCTGTCCTAGCGAACATGACCAGCCCAGTTATATATATATATATATATATATATATATATATATATATATATAGTCTGTGTGCCTTATTTATTTTGTAACCCAATGATTAATGAAAAAAAAAAGCGAACAAAATATTCACCATCTTGCTTTCAGCAGAGCGTTGTACGTTTGAAGAGGTTGCGCAACACAGTTTCCAGTATCTTTAATGGGGCGATACTAATCGCTTTAGTTATGGGCTGTTTCAGTTCGATGATCGATTTCACGAAATACATCATTCTTTAAGTAGCTCCACAAAAAGAAAATCAATAGGTTGCATAACTTGTTGCTCCCGATAGTTTTCCTTCCATTTTCTCTTCAATTATACGAAACTATTGGATTGTTTCAATGTAAGTGGCCTATCCATTTAATTTTTCTGTTTTTTAGCTTCTGAATTAAGCTCCTCGATTCGTTTATGTTTTTAAAAATTTCGTTTGTCGCTTTTTCTGTCCAACTAATTTTCTGTAATCTTCGCCAGCACCGAATTTCAAAGGCTTCTATATTTTTTATACATTTTTGATCGTCCAAGTTCCCGATTCATACGTCAGTATGTTCCATACGTGCGATTTTATAAAAAGTGCTTCCTACTTTTAAAATACTCGATGTTAATATGATCTCTTTTTATTGAAAGGCATTTTTGGTCGTCGACTAATTCTAGTTGATATTTCTTTGTCACTGCTTCCATCTTGAGTGATTACGCTACCCAGGTATCTATACAAATTTACTTGTTTTAATATTTTCCCATTAATTTTTACATCTATTATATCTTCCTTTTTACCATATTTCATAACTATCGTTTTTTTTTTTTTTTTTTTTAATTCTTTATACTTTTTTGTCGCAATCGCTAGCTGTTTTCTTTTTCATTACTTATTGCTACGTCATCTGCAAAACGGAACATCAACATTTTTGACCTTCCCACTTTGATGCCTTAGTTACCTAAAATTTTGCATTATTCTTTCTGTGTACATATTAAAAAGTCCTGGTGATATACAATATCCTTTTCTTATTACTTTCTCTATTTTTCTTTCTTTCTTTTCCTTGATTCTTTGGGATGGATGAAATACCATCTGAATTATGGAAAAATATCGGAGAAAAAGGAATTACACAATTGTATAATATTATTTATGAAATATATATGAGGCAGGGAATATACCAGACGATTTTAAAAATAATATAATAGTCGCAATGCCGAAAAAAGAAAAGGCTGATACATGTGAAAAACATAGAACTATCAGTTTATTGTCGCACGCTTCAAAAATTTCAACAAAAAATTATATATAGAAGAACAGAACAATTGATGAAAAAAATATTGGCAGAAGATCAATTTGGTTTTAAAAAGAACAAAGGCACCAGAGAAGCAATATTGGCCTTACAGATTAATCATTGCAGAAAGAATAAGTAAAGGAAAAAGCACATTTATAGGATTTATAGATATGGAAAAGGCATTTGACAATGTCGAATGGAAACAGATGTTTATAATATTAAAATATAAGGAACGAAGGATTATATACAATCTATATAATAATCAACGGATGATTATAAAAATTAGAAATGAAGAAAGAGAAGCAAAAATTGGAAAAGGTGTACGACAAGGATGTGTCTTGTCAGTCGTGTTATTCGATGTTTACATAGAAGAAGCGATGAAAAAACTAAAGAAAAAGTTAAAGGAATACCAGTACACGTGGAAAATGTTGGTATGCTTAGATTTGCCGACGATGATATCGCTGTATTAGCTGAATCAGAAAAAGAACCGAATAAAAGTGTATAATGGAAAACATGCTGCAGGAATATAATATGAAAATAAACAAAATAAAGACCGAAATATTAGTATGCAATAAATATAATAATATAAAAGGAATCGATTTAATATCGATATTAAGGGAGAAAAAGTAGAACAAGTAAACGAATTTTGTTACTTGGGAAGCGTAATAATCAAAGATGCTAGAAGTAAAAGGGATATAAAAAGCAGAATTGCCCGAAGCAACGTTTTATAATAAGAAACGCTTATTGACATCGAAAAACGTAGATGTAGCCGTTAGGAAAAGACTGCTGCAATTATATTGCCCTATATTGATGCGAAACTCGGATAATGACGAAAGACGAGAAGCGAAGACTGACGGCATTAGAAGTCTGGTGTTACAGAAGATTATTAAAAATAAGGACAGATAAGGTAACCGACGAGGAAGTTTTGAGAAGAATTAATGATAGGCCACTGCGATACGAAGGACTAATAATTCGTCTAATAGAAAGGATGCATCCGGGAAAGAATGTGATTGGAAGGCCGCGAACAGATTACATTTCACAGATACGCTCGAAGATGCGACGGCGTCATCGTATGAAGAACTGAAACGGATGATGGAAATCAATGACAAACCAATCTTAGAATTGAGCACAATATGATGATGATGATATGTATATAATATGGTGCCGCAAAGTTTAAAAAATTACAGCGCGTACTCTAATCGAGTTCGAAAGAGATGAAAGAAAGGTTTTTTCATATACCTTTTTTCGAAGGTTTGTCAGTTTCAAAGATAACATCACTTAAAATGAGTACCTTTATTTTCAATGGATTTACGAGATTTTAACATAAAATTTTCGAAAACTTTAGCCCGTATACTCGTCGACAATGATATTGGCACGACGCTGAATATTACTGTTCTGGGGGAATTTTCTAAATTTATCTTCGTATACTTTCATATTTCTGTAAAAAAAAAAAAAAAAAAAAAAGTTACAAACGAAAAAAAGACGAATGAGTACGATCGTTCATACTATCTCGATGATATTTTGCGAAATTAAACGGTTCCTTAAAAGATTCTTTTTAAAATAATCATCGTTACTACGTTCGTCGTATCACACGTCGCTCAGTCTGCTAAAATCAAGTTCCCCGTACGACTTCCATCACGTAGTTAGTTCTCGAGCAGCAGAAATTCATTCAACATATGTTAGGGTAGAGTTTGCCGTTAAATTTTGCCTTGAAAACAATACGGATCGACGATACCGTATGCGCCGAGGAAGTTTCGGTACGTAACGTTTTTGTTATTTATTTATTTATTTATTTATTTATCTATGGTTCGCATATATGTCAATTAAAATGAGAACACCGACAAGTAAATAATTGAATAAAAGTATACAACTGAATTATACCGCAAACATTTTTGAAAAACACGTCGGAATTTATATGCAAAGGAAAAAAACATTGTCCACGCATGATACACGCTACACTGGAAAACGCTTACATAATATCCTACATACGAACAGAAATACGTCTAGTTATACGGTAAGGAAAACTTCAAACGTATTTCTTTGTATATACGTATGGAAAAATCTCAATCTCAACCATGATTCAAACTGGATAGAGCCATTTTCTTTATACTTCCGTAGATATCCGTTTTTACATCTCCTTGTACTTATTTTATGTACTTCTTCCTCGGTCTTCCTCTTGGTCTTTTCCGTTACACGATTCTTTTTATTATTGCTACTAGGTATTCATTGTTGCTATATATATATATATATATATATATATATATATACACACAAAATCGGAGTGTGGTCGATATGATATTTTCACTACGGCAGATAATTGAAAAAAATAGAGAACAAGCATCTACGCTATATATGGCATTCGTAGATGTTAAAAAAGCTTTCGATTCCGTAAATAGAGAAGCTTTATGGATGTTTTCTTAAACAGCCTACATGATCGAACTAAAGCAGCCATAATATGCGATGCAGGCTTAACTACATTTATAGACATAAACATCGGAGTTAAACAAGGCTGAATTTTAGCGCCTACGCTTTTTAACTTTTATATTGGTATGGTGCAAAAGGCCTTCATACAGCACGCAGCTAATATCGGTATTAAGATACGGTTCCGTTTTGATGGTGGTTTATATAATCTCACCAGATTTAATTCACATAAATGAACACAGACCTTCAAATTGACAAGCTTACAATATGCAGACGATTGTGTAATGATTGCAGATGAAGCTGACGAGCTGAAAGAAGATATACAAATTTTAGAAAAGTTGTATAAGGACTTCGGATTAAGTATAAATTTCGATAAAACTGAAATCATACAAGTTTGCGACGACGTCGTGTGCAATATAGAAATAAATGGAAACAAAGTCCGTATCAATATTGAAAATTCAAAAATGCTCTGGGCGTTTTTTGACGAAAATAAAATATTACCCCAAAAAAATACAGTTGAATGTCGGTTTTGATAATATATATGATTATAATTTTTTCAGATTAAATTAATTTTCTATAATGTGATCTCATCGAACAGCTGACATTTTTACAATATGACGCGTTACGCGTTTCGAGAATAGTTTATTTTACGTTGTGACTAATATATATATATATATATATATATATATATATATATATATTCTTGATTTCTATTAGTACTCTTCTTGACTTTTTTGAAGCATTCAATAGTTATTTGAAACTATTCAAGTAACATTATAAACAACGACAACAAAAATATATTTGCATAAGTAATAAACATAAAAGAAAACATAACACGGGTTAAAAACATTGTGTACATCTTACCACAATAACACAGTAAGAATATAAAGAATAAAGCAAAACAAAACGTTAAATGCTGCAGGAAAAAAGCAAATAAAAACCTGCGGCTAGAAAATAAACACGTTTTCTAATTATAGTACATGATAGTAAAGAAACTTAAGTCTAAGCTACAAAAATACAATGTTTAGGTTGTGAGTTATTAAATAAATACTATGTAATTGAAGAAAATAAAAATAAATAAAAATAAAAAATAAAAAGTGGGTGACACTGGTGTCGAAGGTGCTTACTAAGTAAAGGGGCTAATACTAATAAATAAATTAAAATTAATTATTACATAATGTTATGTTTGAGTCGCCTGTGTTTATATTTGGAATACATGAAACGAACTTGCTTAGAATCGTAATTGGCAATCGAGGAGACGAGTACATTGTTTTGGTATGAGCATTTAATAAAAAAGTCAGTCGATAGCTTTAGAACAAAATCTCTAATATAGGGCAGGTCAGTAGCTTCATGCTGTCGATTCTGGTATAGCGAGGTGCATTGAGAATACTCCATTTTGAATGACTTGTAATTTGTTGAAGGAGGTTTTTGATATAGAGCTCCAGGAAGGACAAGCGTAGCAAAGTATTGGACGGATTAGTGCTTTATAGAGGATTATCTTGTTGTTAATGTCGAGGAAGGACTTGTGATTAAGGATGGGATACAAGAAACAGAAAGCATTGTTTATCTTGATAGCGATATT
The DNA here is from genome assembly GCA_032883995.1 of Coronaproctus castanopsis. Classification (NCBI taxonomy): domain Eukaryota; kingdom Metazoa; phylum Arthropoda; class Insecta; order Hemiptera; family Monophlebidae; genus Coronaproctus; species Coronaproctus castanopsis. Next base: position 39,768,664 of record CM065054.1, read on the forward strand.
ATTTATGTGTTTAGTGAAAGTAAGCCTATTGTCGAGGATTACACCGAGATAACGAACCTTATCACACAGTTTTAAAGTATTTCCCTGTACCATCAGATTGTCAAATAGCTTCGGTTTTGTTCGGGTTGGTGCTAATTTGCCATTTATTGTAGTATTTAGGTAGCCGCGATATCCCATGCTAAAGTCTATTACGGATTGTGCTAAGTCTATAGGAGCTGCAGAATATCGCAGCATCGTCGGTAAATAGTCCAACTTACGTGTTGGGTAGGTTTGGAAAATTATAAAGATACAGGGAAAACAAAAGTGGTCCGATTATACTGCCTTGCGGAACATCCGCAGAGCAAGATTTGTGAGGTGACACAGCATTACCTACGGATACATAAAAAGATCTATTGCCTAAGTAAGTACTAATTAAATGAATTAAATATGTAGGAAATTTACATTTTATCATTTTGTAAAAAATACCCGCGTGCCAAGTTGTATCGAATGCTTTAGCAATGTCAAATAGTACCATGCCGGTATGCTTATTTAAGTTGAAACTATGTGTAATGACGTTGGTTATTCTACATATTTGTTGGGTTGTAGAGTGATGAGAGCGAAGGCCGTTTTGAAAGTTTGGAATTATGTTATTGTTGTCAACATGGGATAATAATCTAACATAAATCACCTTTTCAGCAATTTTACTTAGGTTACTCAGTAATCTAATGGAGCGGATGTTGGAGACTTGCGAAGGATCCTTTCCCAGCTTGAGAAAGGCAATGATTTAGGCAAGTTTCCAGCTTTGCGGAAAGTATCCCAGTTTAAAGATACCGTTCATTATGCTTGAGAAACAACAATAGCGGAATGAGGGAGTTTCTTGATTATAAGCAATGAGATATTATCACGGCCTACCGAATGCTTTAATTTCGTTTTTTTAATGATATTGGATATTTTTAGAGGACAAATAACTTTAACACAATTTTGGATAGTATTAATTGTATGTGGATACATCTTGGTAGTGCGTAGATACCTCTGAACCTCAGACTGGACTTTCTTGCGCTGAAAGTTGGAGGCTAATTGTAAGTTCTGTCTGTGAATTTTGAAGTAGTGAGTAGCTAGGACCTCCCGTAATATTACACATGTCATTTATATATATTAAAAACAAGTAGGGACTTATACACTCCCTTGTGGAACGCGGTGGCCGGTTTATATATAGAAAGTATAGAAATGGAATTACGACTATGATAATTATTAAGATTACTAGTAGCACGAGTACCACTAGTAACGTAATAGTTGCTGTTGGTAATGATATTGATACAAATAGCTTGGACACAGCTCAAGTGCGGTAGTGGAAGTAGTTCTATTTCTTCTCTACGACTTACACCAGTTCTAAATATATTGTAACCAGGAAACTGGATATTGTGTTTGCTGTCCAGCTTGGTTTCAGATAGTGCTGCAACATCAATACGGTTGATGCAGATAAAATGATAGAGCTCGTCATACTTCTCGATTAAAGAGTTACAATTCCAAGCAGCTAGTTTAATTCGAGGGGTGGGCGACAACTAATACGTATTAACAATAGTTTCAATTATTACCTGTAGCATACTGAAAACATCCTTAGTTTTAAGTGTTAAAAGATTATTAAATACAGCTTTAATTACATTAAAAATATTGCTTAAGTTAAATTCGCGTAGCAAGCCCAGAATACTTGCAAGAGACAATTCATTTTCTGCGCTAGGATCAGGGGTTACAATACGGGGAGAACGAAGTGTTGAAGCATAAAATCTTTGTATCATTATTAATGTAAGGATGAGGTTTGCTGGCTTACTTGTCTAATAATCGGAAAGAAATAATTCACTTCCATAATACTGAAGAATATTTTTGAACACCAGTACGTATTAAAGTTATACATGTCAAATTATTATATCTTTCAGTAATACATTATAAAATTTTGACACAAAATTATAAATTTTAAACGGATGTTTATTGTACAATACTGCTTAGATAAGTTTAAATGTATTTATATAAATATTATTAAAATTTAGACATTTAACGTGAATCAGAAAGTGAAAAATTTAGTTAGCATTAAACTTTCGTGTAGGACATCGTGACCGAAAGGGTTAAATAAAAAATATATATATATAAAATTGTGCTTGCAGTAAGTATTTATTCATGACATAGGGAATTACACAAGTACAGGTTTGTAACTAAAATATGAATACTACAAACACAAAACAATTAAACAAGCTATTATGATGTACAGTTGATATTGTTTTTGCCATTTTTTTTTTTAATGTACAATATACATAAAAGATTTTGTTTATCCTATTATCCTAAATAAATGATCAGTATGCGTATTTTGTTGGTGGTTTTTCCTGTATTTTTTATATCTTTTTAGCTAAATGAGCAACTAGGAATATTTATAATTAAGTATACGTAGTGAAAATTATATCTGAAAAAATTGAAACTTTCTAGTGAAATATAAAAACCTCCGCTCTACTAATTTAGATCACTGTGATTATTCATTTTATTCCAAACATACATTGCCCAGATATCCTTTTCAAATTAAAACCCCAAATGAGGTATGAATTTTATGTGAACTGGCTGTTATGTCAATTATATAGTTCCAATTACTGCAAAACACGATGGCTGAAAGTGAAAAAACGTGAAATTTAGAAGTTTTTGTTCAAAAATTTAATAATAAACATTTTCTAGTTTATTGTTATCTTGTGCATATGCAATTTAAAAGAAAAAATTTTGCACTGTTGATCAAATAATTTTTTGGGTGGGCGATATATATATTCTCCCCCCACCAAAAATGTAGCTATGCCAACGTGTTAGTGCTAATAGACTAATATTAAATGAAGCCCTTCCTTTATTTATTAACAACAAATTTAGCTAAATGAATAAATTCGATCCAAGTTAAAAATGAAAAACATACGAGGTACATATATGCAAGACATTTTTGAAGCACCCCGAATTAATAAATATTGATGATGTTACTTCTTGCGTCTCCACTACTTTTTTGTTACTTAAATATGGAAATAAATTTACATTGAATATGAAACTAACAATGCGAAGAAATGCATTTAAACATATCTTGCATGAAAATCACATACAATTACCTATATATATCCTTTAATAATGTTTTCAGATATCCAAATAAATAACCGATAGGACATCGTTAACACTTTATTTTATAATGTTATAAAAATAAAAACATTCGCCATTTCGAATAAGTGAATAAGAAACAAAAACATATGCTTAATAAAGCGCAAATTTAATTTTATGGCAGTATAATTAAACTTACTTTAAATAGGTGTAAGTAAAGCAAAGAACTTGCGTATTTTACAAATTAGTGGTAGATTTATGAATTTGTTCGTCCGAATCTGTACAGTTATTTTTCAGTTCACTCTCCAACTCAAAAATTGTTAATTCTAATTTCTTTATTTCTTCATCTAAAAGCAGAATATCAGCTTTCATTTTTTCAATTAGCGGTATTCCACTTAATCCGGCCCATTTGTGACACAAATATCTGTAAATGTAATAATTTTCATAAATTATTTAATGTACACCTTGTACATATTAAAGAAATATATAAAATCAAAGTGAGTTCTCATTATATCCTAGTGTTCGGAGGCCGAATATAGTCAATAAAGCAAATCTGAAAGCATGAATGGTTGAATTTAAATAAGATGCACCACATCTCACTAAAAGTATCGTCTTTTTTAATTCAGTTAAAAAATAAATAACGCAAATATTAATAGCTCATTAGTTTAAATATTACATTAACACTGTCGGTATTCATATATATTTATATTATCTTGCATTATACTTTTTAAATAGAAAAGTGAATTTTTAATGAACTATGTTAACAGTTACTAAAAGTTAAAAAGAAGCTTTCCTTGAAAATTACATAAATTTTAAATACAAGATAGTTGTTTATGTTGTATTTAAATTATTTTATATACAAATAACATTAATATTATTAAAGGCAAAGTCAATCAGTACAAAACAGTAAAAAAAATATGAACATAGTCCAGGTTTTATAACATTCATAAGGAAAACGTATTAGCAAGAAGTTCATCAAATTTACATTTGAATATTAACAAAATCTCACCACTTGAAATCGTTGATAATTTATAAAATTGAAAAATATTACGATATTTGAGAATTTTTGGAATCCTATACGATCATAACACGAAATACATGCATTAATAGGAAATACTTACATATTTGGGTCTTCCGGTAATTTTTTCTCGTTGTGTAAATTCACTAATAATTTTGTCAGATTATCCACAACGGTGCCACGTTTTAAATATTTGTGGAAATCTCCCGGCAAAGACTGCGACACAAAAAATAATAGTTATAAACTGCTCGCGTTCTATTAATTTAAACATATAAAGTACAATTACAATTCTACATACATATATTCGAGTCATATTAATTATTTTTAACTAAAGATAAACCATAAAATTACAAATTATTATAGCATAAAAAACTGTAATCTATTATTACTACGGTTAAATTTGAGAAAACTAATTTTTGATATAAGTTATGTTCTTAAAACTACACAATACTATACTGTGCAACTTTTTCTGTTCAACATGGTTTCACTTTTAACATACGTTAAGTTTTTTGACGATGAGCAATTTTGGTATTCATATCTAAGCCCAATTACTATAATACAGTAACAATAGTATGTTATATTTAATAGGGTCTTATTAATACTAGACTTTTAAATTTTATACTACATTTTACAGTCAAGTAAGCTGACAGTTTTCGATATGTAATCATTCAATATTCTATATTAATCTTAAAAAAAAATGTAGACATCTAACAATAATTATTTTGATTAAATACATAATATATATATATTATAAATATATAAAACTCTTACTGCTAACGGATTGAGATCAACACCATGATTTCCACTAGTCTGTAAAAATAATTAAATAACTTAGTAAAATGAATGTTATATTTTTTGATTAATAAACAAATGAAAATCTTCGTATACTACGTTGAGTAATATAAAAATTTGTTTAAAATTTCTGAACATTCCTGTCAATCTATCGGTTATTTGTATAATTTTTGAATTATAAAGATAAAATATATGTATATACATAATTATTTTGTTAATGAATAAAAAAAACATTTGGTTAGGGTAATTCCAATAAAATGAAATAAATATAAAAAGAATGCATCATTTAAAAAATACTAGTATAAAGCGGCATAAATATAAGCACGTACCCCAGGTTGGTTCATTCTGAAATACTTGTTTTTTAAAATTCAAATAAAATATAAACAAATTAAAAATCTGTCCAAAATACATATAATGTGGCGTTTATATTCTAGGTGATAATTTTTTAACAATCTCACAGTCAATTAACGTTTTATAATTAATACTTATACTATCTTGCATATAAAATTTTTTAATTAAATCTACTAAAACTCAATTTTTCCGCTACTAAAGTTATTAGCATGTTTAGGTAGGAAAGGAAGTACGGGAGTAAAGTAAATATATTTTATATAAAATATCACAAAAAAAAAGAACTTTGTAGAAAGGAAATTGAAAATTAACCAAAACATTTAGATGTTTTGTACAATTAATATGTAAGTTAAATAAATATTTTTTATTTTTTTAAAAATATGATAAAATTAAAAAAAAATTGGCATCGACTAATTATGTTTATTTTTTGATCGATCATGATTGAACTATGCATTTTTTTCTTGCATACAATCTGTTCGTTTGAACAATAAGTAGCATTTGCTGTGCATACTGAACATGATGGAACTTTTCCCAATGACTACCATTCCTTGTTTGCATATTGGTATCTATTTCAGTGTACTGAGTTTTATAAATTATTGTCTACCTACAGACGGAATTCTAGTTCAATCTGGCTAAGTCGCTTCAACCGTTTGAATTGCACGTTATTCTATGAGACATCAACTGCTAAAGGATTGACGTGGTTTTTGAGTCGATGAAAATGTCTTCTCGCAAAGGTTGTAATTACTTCTTTGACTGTTGGAGTATGGAGGTCTTATGTATGTCATCGTTGCAAACAAACAATGGTGCCGCTAAAATTTCGTAGGACATTGGACTGGAATCTTTGTGTAAATTTTAAGTTTCAACTGGTTGCGGTTCCCTAGATTTGAATACCCTATACCTACACAGTTTCTAAAATTGCTTTATATAGTAATGCTTTATTTTCAATTGATAAAGGTGACTTTTTATTCATTACCAATGCATGTTGTTGTGTGTAATGTTTAATTGGTTCCACTTTAAAAAATGTTATCCTTAAAGATGTGCCGTTGGTCAAAGTGTAATATAAGATATTTCACAATATATGACTTTTGAATTGTTTGCTTATTCAGTTGGATCGGCAAAATTCGTCCTTTATTCAATCTAAACAGAACCTGTTTGTGATTCAATAACTGCGATTCTCTATTGTATGCCAATTCTCCACATTAACATGTGGTTTTAAAGGTGTTATGTGAAAATGTTTTTCTGAAGTATGGCTTAATTAACAGGTAATATGAATGGGATATTTGGTGTTTCAACTTGAACAACAGTCCAGTATGCCAAACCTTCTCGAAAACTTTTTCAATGTCAAGGAAAATCGCAATGTAATATTTATTTGCTTCAAATCTTTTATTTATGATTCCGACTATTCTCTTGCTCTAATGTGCTGTGATGCTTTCTGAGACCAAACTAATAGTCAGGTTACTCTTTTTTCTTCAAGAATAGACTTTATTCTTCTGATAAAATTTTTTCAACAAGCTTAGAGAAAACTGGCAAAAAGTTAATGAGTCTGTAAGAATTCGTTTCATGTTGAAGTTTTCGGATTATTGTGGCGAATTTCCATTATATCAGAAAGTAGCCAGTTCAAAAGATTGTATTGAAAATGTGCATCAATAATATCACAGCTATTTTCGTCATTTTCTTAATAATATTAGCTGTGATGAGATCGTAACCCGGTGGATTCTTTGAGTTTAAATACTTTTGTATGAATGCCTTTCAGTGGCGTAGCCAGACTTGGTTGAAGAGGGGGGCTCAAACAAAACTAAATTATAACAGTAAAAACTCAAGTTAAATTGAACTTAAGTAAATAAGCAAAACTCAAGTAGGTTAAACCCCAAGCCCTAAGCAATCCAACTCACCACAGTTATTTTTATACTAATTAGACATCGAATATGTAACTGGAACACATTAATAGTAATGTTATTGAGGACAGAGGAAGATGGTTACAAAGTACAATAAATTCCGTGAAAAAATAAACGATAAATAATGATTTTATATTTTTTGAAGGAATAGTATAACTAAATTTAAAATTTAAAATCTATTCTTCTCGTTTTTCTACAAAATTCTTCTAGTACCTCCTATATTACAAAACTTTTTATTTACTTCAAAAACAACGAAATTTAAATAAAATAAATGAAAATACAAAAAACAAAATAGGTTTAACAAATGCAAAACTACTGCATTCAACAACGAGTATATATTTTCTAATTATCATATTGATTCCAATGGGGGGGGGTTCAGACCCCCAAAACCACCCCCTGGCTACGCCACTGATGCCTTTTATACCATTTCATAGGAGATGTTGGTTTTATTTGGGGTGACATCTGAGATGATATATGCAAGTAATGTTCTGCCTTTTTCATGACTTGAAATATTATTTGAATGCGATTGAAACATTTTTGATATACATTCAGCAAATACGTTAGCTTTTTCTTGATTAGTTTGTTCCCAGTTATTGTTTGCCATTTTAATGGGGCTACACTGGAAGATAATAGATTACTTCGTGTTTCTTTCCTCACCAGGCGTAGCTAAGTATGCAGATTTTTGTATTTTCTACGGATATGTCAATTACTTCCGCGGTTTTCAGAGGGACTTTTAAGTCTATATTCCTTTCGACAAATTGCTGAAACTCTCCCAGTTAGTATTTCTGTTTGATAATACTGGTTTTTGCACTACATGAATTGCTGCAATGCTTAGATTTAGGATTTTGGGTGAATGGTCAGAAGTAGGATCCCAAGATGATTCCACAAGCGTGTGATCCTTTTTGATACCTCTACCGAAAAAAAATTAAGTAGGTCTGGAATTTTTTTTCTTGTCAGATGGCCGATGTGTTGGAAGTCCATTTGAAAATCAATAGAGTTTATTTTTGTCATGTCTGCAGTTGCTTTCCTCGAGGAGTTATTATTCTTGATCCAAACAATGTATGCTTAGCATTGAAGTCTCCACCGGATATAGAACTTGTTTCCTAATGTATTAAAATATTCCTCAAATTTTGCTTGATCTATGTTGTGTCCAGGGGAGACAGTAGACAGACGATATTATTTATATTATTATCAGTGAATAGTGCTGGGTTCCAATGTTCACAGTAAATGCTTGTAAATACTCTTTAGGAAATTGATACATTACATAGTGTGTTATTGATGTTTTAATAACAATAGTTGCACCTCAATGTGATCTACCCCTATGGTGGTAATGTGACAGGTATTATACTTAGATATTTTTATATAACTTTTGTCAATAACATATGTTACTGATAACATTAATATATTAAATTTATTAGTTTTCAAAAATGCCTCAACTTCACGTCGATGTTGCAGCATCTATTAATATTCTATATTGTAATTCGTAGGAAGTGATTCATTTTAAAAACACTTTATTTATTACTGTTGACAGCATATTAATAATCATTGCATTTTGTTACATTAACTAATTAAATATTTATTGAATTCTGCTAAGAACCCTGACAATTGATTATTATTTTTGTTTGGATAATTTCTATTATTTTGTAGAACTTCATCTCGTGCTACCCCTCTATATATGCCATTTTGTACTACGCTGGTGTAAGTATCTGTTGGTTTGCTTTAAATCAGAGGCATCGATTGTGCGCGAAAAGTTTACAATAGTGTTTTAAGTAAGATTTTTGACTCTCCTTGTTTGCCTCTTTTGGTTTATAAGATTTGTTTCGTATCGCCAACAAGTCCTTGTATATAGTACACCCTTTGTAGTTGGCTGGGTGATTACTGTCACAATGAATACATTTAGCTTGTGAATTTGATGGCCTTTGATAATCTTTAGTTTCATGGTTTCCGCCACACTCAACACATATGAAAGGTAATGCACAATATGTCTTTTTAATATGTCCATATGACTAGCACCTAGAACACTGGACTACCTCTCTCTTTTTATATGGTAGTTCCACTTTGATTTTCATATTAAGTAAACATTCGTATGTAAATATAAACATAAATAATAGTGGAACAAGGATTAATGTACAAATAATTGGTATTCGTAATTAAGATTAAATGTATCTATATATTAAAAGTATATGACTTTTATTAATGGTTGCATAATGTTGCTACAAAAAGGTATATATGACGATTTTTTTTAGAGAATAATTAACTTTCGTTGCGTTTGTATAATTTAAGAGCAAGAGAACAATATCTATGAATGACCAAATGTATTTACTAACTGAAGTAATTAAACTACCAAGAATTTTATGAAGACGTGTTTAAAATACTTGTATTAGTTACTCTGATGATATTTTTGATTTTAATTATGGAGGTTATATATGAAGGGATCAAAGATACAGAAGAAACATTCTGCTTAAAAGGAACGAAAGGGGCAATAGTTTTATGAACCACGTTCGTAAGAGTGGTGAGATAGTGGTCAATGTTGTCAGTACCAGAAATAGGTGTGTTTAAGTTGATATTATTATTTAAGTAATTTCTAGTTTGCATTTTTAAAATCAAATATTTTACGTGTTATTGCCAGTTCTGACTATTATAAATATTGAGTTATGATTAGATGATAAACAATTGAGTGAAATAGACAGCGTTACATGAATATTTTTGACTAGAGCTGAATCAATAATACTACGAAGATAGATAGGTAATACTAGGAAAATAGATAGGTACTAATGTAGGTTCACATAATGCAAATATTTGAATATTGTTTTGTTGTTTTGTAGAGAAGTACTAAGTTAGAAATTGCCAGCCGGATTATTATTACAATTATTCTAAGATTTATGTTTAGTGTTTAAATCATCGATTAAAATAATTTTATTACTTATCTTCATTAAGGATAAAATATTTTTCCTATACTTTGACATTCATTTAGACGGTTTATAAACAGCAAAACTTGTTTTTTTTTTTATTTATTTTTTATTGCCAATTTGTACCTAGCCTAGTAAGGCTATCAACAAATGTTTGAAAAGAGACTCGTGTATGGGGAGCACACCTATTGGTGTGTTCTACCCTATTTGTTTACACTATCTTGAATCTTGATCCTCTTGAGACGTCTTGTCACTGGTTTGTTCAGGATCGCTGCCGCTAGCTGATTGTAGTGTCCATACAGACGCATCATGTGATTTTGAGTTCATCTGTTAATGACCTCGTCAATGGTATGAATCCCTAAATCTCGATGGATCAGTTCATTGGTGACGTACCAAGGCATACGGTATATCAATCTGAGAGCTTTGTTCAGAAACCGTTGGATGATCATCCGATTCGATGGTTTCGCACACCCCCACAACAGTCCAGCGTAGGCCCATATTGTTTTAGCATGGTATTATATATTAACAGCTTGTTTTGTAGCGACAGCTGCCATTGATATCTTATAAGTCAGTATAGATTTCCCAGCTTTAGGTACAATTCCTTCCTCTTCTTCTGTATATGAATCTTCCAGTTTAGAGTGGAATCCAAATGTACACCAAGGTATTTCGTCCCTTTGCTTCGCGGTACCAGTATATTATTTAACGTTAATTGTTTATTATGAACCTTTCTATTGGAGAATGAGACGTGTGTATATTTTTCAGGATTTATTTGAAGAGGTTCCACTTTTGTGTCCATTTAAGTATGGTGTTTAAGTTTGCCTGCAAAATGGCAACAGCCTTATTAGCATCTTCATCAGATGCAATTAACATCATGTCATCTGCAAATGTTGCTACTTGTACATGTTCATCAGTTGGTAAGTCGGCAGTGTAGATAGAATATAAGAGGGGCCCCAATACACTGCCCTGTGGCACACCAGCGTGTATAGGGTGTATTTCCGAGTGCTCATCGCCATATTTGACATGAAATAGCCTGTCTGTCAGGTAGGATTGCAATAATTGATAATATTTTTCCGGGAAAAAACCTTTATGCCATATTTGGTCAAAGGCTTTAGAGATATCAATAAAAATTGCTTCATTATATTTTTTATTCTCAATTCCTTCTTCAATTGTTTCCACAACTCTGTGTACTTGCTGTTCGGTAGAATGTGAACTTCTGAAGCCAAATTGATGTTCTGGAATTACTTTTTCCTAAAAAATTTTATTTAATCGATTTAGTATCAATTTCTCTAGTAGTTTGCCAAGGGTTGAAAATAGTGAGATGGGTCTATAGGATGTAGGCTTAGTGCCATCCTTTCCAGGCTTCAGTATCATAATTATTTCCGAAAACTTCTACTGAATTGGAAAATGTGCTGTTCTGACAATGGCATTGTATATATATATATATGTTAGTAGCATTATTGATCTTTTAGGGAACTCTTTCAACATTCTCGATGTTATCAGGTCAAAGCCTGGGGATTTTCTATTGTTCAGTAATTTTATGTGCTTGTGCACTTATTGTGGAGAAAACATTGTAATTTTTGTTGCATCTTGTCTAGGCTGGAATTCGCACAGTTTTATTGTGATGTTGGAAATATTAAATACATCAGCTAGCTATTTTGCTAGAGTGTTTGCCTTTTGTTTAGCAGTTCTCGTCCACTGCGTCATCCTGTTTCAGCGGTTGACTACATCTTACTGGTCTATTAAATTTTTTCGTTGCTTTCCATAAATTGTACCCAGTTTCAGATGTGGGCGTTAATTTAGATATGTAAGCACTAAATTCTTCATTTTTAAAATCAAGAAGTGCGTTCATTACTATTTTGGTCAGGACGTTTAAGTGGTATTTGCTTTCAGGGTTCCTATTTAGTTGCCACTGAATTCGTATTCTTCTTTTCTGAGCTATGAGATGTTGTATGTATTTAGGATAGCTACTCTTGTAATTGTTGACCTCATCTGGAGTTGAGTTTGTAGCGGCCGTTTGGAGCTGCTCTGTAAATTTTTTAACTGCACGTTCTATCTGGCATGGTGTTTTTAGATGGACTGAAGTCTTCTATATCAATCCCAATCTGTTTTTCTGTTGTGAAGCATTTTTTATTTTTTTTTAAACTATTAGAAAATTCTTTATTGCGGTTTACATTATGAGTATTACGAACAGTTGTCACTAAATAAATGTTTATTCTAACAACCTGAATACTGTTTAATGGGGTGTTGACACAAGATCGTATTTTAATCGTAAGTAGCCGTTATTTTTGTGAAAATATCTGCATTTGTAAGTGCATTTAATTTTTAATTATATATAGTTTTAGTAACAAGTGTTAATTTATTAAAATCGGCGCCCTTAAATAACAATGAAATGGATGATAGATCTGAAGAGTCGGTGTGATTTAATGAATCATTAACATGTGATGGATTACTATTACATCTAGTTATTTCAGAGTAGCATTACTATTATTATTAATGTTATTATTATTGAGTATGTTATTTACATGGGGATTAGAGAACGCTGAACCCTCCTATTTTTGCTAGGATTGTTTTATGTAGTCTGTCAATATATATATATATATATATATGTTTCAGAGTTGGAAGTGTGGTTTCCCTTGCAATTAGCACAAACAAAAAATTCTGAAGTTGCAGATGTGGAATGCTGCTTAGGTGTGACCCACTACACTTCAAACATGTGATAAATTTATTACAGTTTATTTTAAATAGTCTTGCAGGGTGAAGAATGGGTTGCTCCGTCTCTGTGGACTAGAAAGTTTTTACACAGTCCATCTTTATATTCTTGTCAATATACCATACATTCCTATGGACTGCCTGTTTCACTAATATATAGGCTTTCTCCTTTTTTGTGTTTCAGATGTACACATTCGTTCGCATTGTTGGTATTTATTTGGTTTATGTTATTCTGTTCATTCCTAGTTAGGTCACCAATTGTCACGTTTCCATAAAGTTCAACGTATCGCGGAATCCGCCTAAAATTATTTTGGTAAAAATTTAGTCGATACAATTAATTATTTAAAAATATTTATTTAACTTACATATTAATTGTATTTCAAATGTTTTGGACAAACTCAACTTTCTACGTCCTTTCTACAAAATTTCTTTTTTTTTGTGATATTTTATACAAAATGCAATGTATTTACTTGCGTACTCCCTAAGTTCTAAAATACACTAATATCTATTTAAACTGTTAAAGATTGCGGGAAAATTTAGTTTTTTAATATTATTTCTACAGAGCTTATTTAATTAAACATTTTTATATACAATATAGTAGAAGTATTAATTACTAAAACGTTAATAGACCGTGATTTTGTTAAAAATTATCACCAAGAATATAAACGCCACATTATATGTATTTTGGATATAGTGAACTCCGGTTGTATTACATTTAATTTGCTTCATATTTATTTAAATCTTGCAAAAGAAGTATTTCGGAATGAATCAACCTGGGGTAAGTGCATGTTAAATTTATGCTGCTTTACATGACTATTTTTTAAATGATGCGCTCATTTCATATTTAAATTAACTTCATTTTATTGGAATTATGCTAACCGAGTGTTTTTTTATTGATTAATAAATAATTTTATATGTATACTTTTATCCTTATAATAATTTCAAAAATTATACAAATAACCGATAGATTGAGAGAAATTTTAATTATAATACTTGTTATTGCGATTAAACATATACGAAGATTTTTATTTGACTATTGATCATACGTATATAATATAACATTCATTTTACTAATTTGTTTATTTTTACAGACTAGTGGAGACAATGGTGTTGATCTAAATCCGTTGACGGTAATAGTTTTATAAATTTACAATATATTATATATTTAATCAAAATAATTATTGTTAGATGTCTATACTTTTTTTTTTAAAGATTAATATAAAATATTGAATAATGAAATATCGAACACTATTTCAGCTTATTTGGTTTTAGAATATAGCGTAAAATTTCAAAGTCTATTGTTCCTATTAAACTTAATGTATTCAAAAAATAGAATTATGTTGAATAGAAAAAGGTGCACAGTATAGTATTTTGTCGTTTTAAAAACAAAAATTAAACCAAAAATTACTTTTCTTAAATTTAACCGTAATAATAATAGATCAGAGTCTTTCAATGCTATTATAATTTATAATTTTGTCGTTTATCTTTAGTTAAAAATAGTTAATTTGACTTTGTATTTAGAATTGTAATTGTAGTTTTAAATTAATAGAACGCGAGCAGTTTTATAACTTGATTATTTGTGTATAGCAGTCTCTGTCGGGAGATTTCCGGAAATATTTAAAACGTGGTTCCGTTGTGGATAATCTGACAAAATTACTGGTGAATTTACATAATGAGAAAAAATTACCGGAAGACCCAAATATGTAAGTATTTCCTATTAATGCATGTATTTCGTGTTATGATGGTATAGGATTCAAAAAATTCTCAAATATCGTAATATTTTTCAATTTTATAAATTATCAACGATTTCAAGTGGTGAGATTTTGTTAATATTCAAATGTAAATTTGATGAACTTCTTGCTAATACGTTTTCCTTATGAATGTTATAAAACCTGGACTATGTTCATATTTTTTTTACTGTTTTGTACTGATTGACTTTGTCTTTAATAATATTAATGTTATTTGTATATAAAATAATTTAAATACAACATAAACAACTATCTTGTGTTTGAAATTTATGTAATTTTCAAGGAAAGCTTCTTTTTAACTTTTAGTAACTGTTAACATAGTTCATTAAAAATTCACTTTTCTATTTAAAAAGTATAATGCAAAATAATATAAATATAATATGAATACCGACAGTGTTAATGTAATATTTAAACTAATGAGCTATTAATATTTGCGTTATTTATTTTTTAACTGAATTAAAAAAGACGATACTTTTAGTGAGATGTGGTGCATCTTATTTGAATTCACCATTCATGCTTTCAGATTTGCTTTATTGACTGGGATGTAAAGAAAGCATGAAATATTCGTCCTCCGAACACTAGGATATAATGAGAACTCACTTTGATTTTATATATTTCTTTAATATGTACAAGGTGTACATTAAATAATTTATGAAAATTATTACATTTACAGATATTTGTGTCACAAATGGGCCGGATTAAGTGGAATACCGCTAATTGAAAAAATGAAAGCTGATATTCTGCTTTTAGATGAAGAAATAAAGAAATTAGAATTAACAATTTTTGAGTTAGAGAGTGAACTGAAAAATAACTGTACAGATTCGGACGAACAAATTCATAAATCTACCACTAATTTGTAAAATACGCAAGTTCTTTGCTTTACTTACCTATTTAAGGTAAGTTTAATTATACTGCCATAAAATTAAATTTGCGCTTTATTAAGCATATGTTTTTGTTTCTTATTCGCTTATTCGAAATGGCGGATGTTTTTATTTTTATAACATTATAAAATAAAGTGTTAACGATGTCCTATCGGTTATTTATATTTTTCGTATGAATACATACGCTCAAATGAAATATTACAGACTATTTTTCAAAAAGTAAAATATTCGTACGTTACCTTGACCCTTTCATGAATATTTCTAAAATTGAACAATTTAATATCAAACATATATGCCTTATTATTAAAATATATATGCTAAAAATTTATGCACCGTATAGACGACATTGTGATTGAAAATGTTAATATTTATAGTTCATAATGAAAGTTTGTTTAAAAATTCATTATTTTTTACAGCAATATTTTTATATCGTAAGTCAAGAATAAAATTTAAGAGACTTCTATTTCTGAATAGTACTTGGTATAATATGAATACTATTGAAAGTTAATCTCTTTTTTCGTAAGTTCATCTACTGTTTCACATCCTTTTATTACGGAGTGACAGTACTGAAATCAGTATTATTTTCATGGGGTTATTTTATATTTTGTCATAGAGTATTTTTATTCTTCTTGTTTTATTACTGTGATATAATTTCATTTGTGAATGTTATTTTATTAAGATTAAAACAACATAGTTTTTAATCTGAATTATATTTACGATCTTAATACATATAAAACATATATATCAAAACTATATTTAACAATAGATTAAAACTACATTATATTACATATCAAAAATTACATAACATTAATACCAAGAATAATATATAACATTCCAACAACAAGTATATATACACATGACAACATTTTTATCAAAAAAAAACTAATTGGCTTTGTACTCAGGAGACTATTCCAACACCATCCCTTCAAAGCCAAGTCTTCGTTAAATACATTTATATTTGATGACTATGGTTTAATTTAGAAACGAACCGATTAAACAGCTGATCTCCTAAAGCCTTGGTAAACAAGTCTGCTACTTGGCATTCTCTTGATATGTGACCGTACATCGATATTATTTTGTTCAATGTGTTCCTTAATAAAGTGCAGACGAACATCAAAATGTTTTGAACGTTTTAGGTTGTCAGTGTACTTTGCAATTTTGATACAGCTTACATTGTCCTCATACACAACAGTTATTCCAATTTTGATCCCGATCTCTTGTAGTAATCCTTTAGCCCAGATTAACTGCTTTACTGTATCAGCCAGTGCCACATATTCAGCTTCTGTACTTGACAGAGTAACTAATGTCTGTTTTCTGGTACACCATATGACAGTACATCCATATACATATACGATATAACCTGTAGTAGATTTCCTTTTAGCCTCGGTTCCATCATCTTCAGCATAAGATGCATCTGAATAAGCTAAAATAGGTTCTTCTGAATTTCCATCAAAGGTCAAACCAACTTCAATTGTCTTCTTCAAATAAGCAATAATTCGTAACACATATTTATATATTTAATGATTTTGAACTGTACTTCTTGACAATAAATTAGTGGAATAACTAATATCCGGTCTTGTTCCTTGTGACAGATAAGTCAATGAGCCAAGTATTTCTTCGATAGAATATTTTTCATCTCCTTCTTTATCTGTATGTATTTTCAAATTCTTTTCCATAGGTGTGGACTTTTCCTTGAGATGTTCCAACTTATAGCTGCGACTCAATCTATCAACTATACTTTTTTGATCAACTTGAATCTTTTCCTGGTGTTATAGTGAAATTCATTCCTAAGAATCTTTTAGGTGTGCCTAAGTTTTTGATAACAAATAATTTTTCTAATTCTTTTATTATTTTTTCTGATTCATCGCCAATTATTAGCATGTAATCTACATAGATTGCTAAGTATGTATTGTTTAATATATATATAAACATTCGTCATATGATGATTTTTTCAATCCTATAGCAGTCAAGGTTTCATTAAGAGTTTGGTTCCAGCATCTAGGTGCTTGCTTAAGACCATAAATAGATTTTTTAAATTTTAGCACATAATTATCTTTTAGTTCAACATTTTCAGGAGGATTGATATAAATATCTTCTTCCAATTTTCCATTTAGGAATGCTGTTTCGACATCTAAATGTGTAATTTGTAAATTTCTTTTATTAGCCACACTTAACAAAATTCTTAATATCTGAGAGTGGGTGCATAGGTTTCATCAAATTTATTAGTTTGAAACCCTTTTGCTACCAGTCTGGCTCTGTGTGTTCCATCGTCTTTTGTTTTAAGAATCCACTTTGAGTCTATGCACTTTTCATTTTCGTTTTTTTTACAATTTCCCAAACATCATATTTATGCATATTTTCTAATAGCTGTTATCCATTCCGGTTTTAAATTTTCATCATTAACTAATTTCAGAGACATTATGTAATCTTTAAAGTGAGTGGGGAGCTTTTTCATTCTCTTTGGTCTTTCATTGTATTCTTCTATAATCAAGTGTTCCTCTTCATTATCATCATGATCGCTGTTGTCAATTTCTAAGGGAGTATCTGACCTGTCATATACTTCTGAAGACTCCTTTTGTATTGAGCCCAAATATGGAAACACATTTTCAATAAATTTTACATTTCTTGTGACAATAATTGTATTTCTACTTAAATCTAGTAAGCGATATACATTTTGTGTATAATTTAGGAAGACACATTTTTTGCTCACTTCAGACAATTTTCCTTTTCTAAACTGTTTGTTTATTATTGCATAAGTTAGGTAGCCAAAAGGTTTTAAATATTTATATTTAACAGTTTTTCCAGACCATAATTCAAATGAGATTTGATTATCTATTGCACTTGTCGGTGTTCTGTTTAAAGTAAAAACCACATGATATAATGCTTCATTCCATCATTTTTCTTCTATGCCAGATTGTATTAACACAGTTCGCAATTTTTCCAAAATTGTTCTATTCATTCTTTCAGCTAAACCATTCTGTTGAGAGGTATAAGGCGCCGATGGTTTTAAAACAGTGCCATTATTTGACATAAAGTTTACTATATTTTGATTTGCATATTCCCCTCGTCCATTATCACATGTAAAGATTTTAATTTTTCGGCCGAATAATGTTTCCACTTCTTTTGTATATTTAACTAGGACATCATAAACTCCATCTTTACCTTTAAGTGGATAAGCTTTGACATAGTGAGTGAATTCGTCAATAAATATTACAAAATATTTATATTTTCCATCTTTTTTGATTTCACATAAGTCCGAATGGACATTGTCTAAAGGTTGTTTTTACTTCTAAAGCAAGGTTTCGAGAATTTGGCTTTAATACATACTTCATAATTCTCTACTTTACCAGATATATCTTTAATTAACTTTTTGTCCTTGAGATACCTCGAAACATGATTTCCAATATGATTTAATCTCTTGTGCCATGTAAGCGAATTTATTCCATTTTTTAGGTGACATCTTTAGAAAATCCACAATCTAGAGTGAAACTTTTTATAAAACTTGTTTCCATAAATTATACATTTTTTATTATTTTTAAAAAGTACATTATAGCCATTCTAATTTATTTGTGCAACCGAAATTACATTTTCTCGTAAATTTGGAACATACCAAACGTTTGCAAAACGTAACGTATTGCTAACATCAATATAACCTGTACCATATGCAGTCAGTGAACCTTCTTCTCTTGCTATATTAGCATGTTCCGGATTTTGAAATGCTTTATACTCTTTTAGTAATTTTTCATCATTAACACAATGGTGAGTAGCATCAGAGTCTATTATAAATTTTATACCGTTAAAATTTTCATTTTCATCTAATCGTAATGTATTTACTGACATTATGGATCATGTATCTTGTTTTTTCGAAATATGTTTTTTATTCACATTTTTGCAAAATTTATCAATATGTCCTTTTTGTTTACACGATTTACAAAACTTATCTTTAAAATAGCAATTTGCAACTTTATGGCCTATTTTTCCGCAACCATTACATTTTATGTTGCATATAGCTACATTATTATTTACGAGATTAGGTAAAATTATTGACTTACCTTTGGTACTTTCGATTATTAGTCGAGTTTTTACCTGCTCGTAATTCATCTCAGTCTCATTTTCAAGTACTGTGATTATCGTTTTCAAGTCTTCTTTCGCTTCTAATGCCGCAAATAAATTCATGAAAACGAATTCTTGATCAAGTTCAAGATTTGACGCCTCTTTTATAATTTCGTCATACCGTTTGATAAATTGTTCAACTGTTTCATTTTTTTCTATTTTTACATACCTGAACTTTTTATAGATTAAATACTTTTTATTTTCAACATTCCCTGTGAAGTAATTGTTTAATTTTTTCCACATTTCACTTGCTATTGTACAATTTGCGATGACTTGTAGTAATTCATCATCTACGGTGGAAATTTTTTTACTTTACAGTCCTGTTCCGTTTTTTCTTCTACGCTTTTTAACCATCCTCTAGCTTCTAGGAAGGTAGAAATTCGTATTTTCCACAACAAGTAATTTCCGTTTAACGTCAATTTCGGAATTGTTATTAACTGTTGATCCATGTTCAACACTTATATTTTAGACCCGTGTTCTAAAAAGGTAAACGCAAACTGACGATAGACGAAAAAAATATTACGCAACGTTAACTGTAAACTGTTTTCGCGAACTACTCTGCTGCCATGTTATTTTATTAAGATTAAAACAACATAGTTTTTAATCTGAATTATATTTACGATCTTAATACATATAAAACATATATATCAAAACTACATTTAGCAATAGATTAAAACTAAATTATATTACATATCAAAAATTACATAACATTAATACCAAGAATAATACATAATATTCCAACAACAAGTATATATACACATGATAACATTTTTATCCAAAAAAAAAACTAATTGGCTTTGTACTCAGGAAACTATTCCAACAGTGAACATATATATAGCTGCCTGAGAATCTCTTATTATCAAAAAGTATATATATTTTTTTAAATATATTCTATCGTTTTATGTGTTGCATATATTTCTATAGTGGTTGATGATCCGATGTATGGTAATTTATAAGTTCCTATTATAAACATATTAATAACAAATTGCCAATTGGTATCCAAGTCTTTTAATATATACAGCTCCCTCCGTATATTTTTTCCTATTATAGAGATTTCTATAAGATTATTTCTTCTAGTATTATATCATTTGTCAACCCAATTCATTCTTGCAAACTGTCGAACAGTGTCATATGTTGGTGTTGTCTTCAAATATTTTTCATATGCTATATTATACATTAGAATCTTATTATTTTGGTTGTATGGGTTTTAATATTTCTATACTAATTAATAAAGGTAACATGATTTTGTTTTTTAAATTGAGCATTTTTCCATCTATTTAGTTGTTTTATTTGTCAATTTATTTTATACCTTGCTCCTTGTTTGATTTTAATAGTAATTTTTTATTACGTATCAACGATGAATACTAAACTAAAAATATTTATTTAATAATAATACACGAATGTGTATGTCGCATATCGGCGGATAGTCTCATCGCAATGCAGTAATTAGTGTTCACTTGTGATAAAAGACATGTTAAATGTTTACTATTGTGACACACCATCAAATCATACAATATCAAGTTACCGTATAAAGCTTGATTTATTATTTACAAATTTGTTTTATTTGTTTACTTTAAAAAATGAATTTTGAATCATCAATGGAGGTTGAAATTAAATAATTTTGAGCAGAAATTTAACAACGCATAATCATCCAATTTACAAATAAACTTTACATCAACAAGTAAAAAATCAATGATTAATTTTTGTAAGAAAATATCTAGTTGACACTTTTTTAAATGTCACCAAAATTGTTTCAATACAGAATACGTTTATTTGTATATTTTCCGACTTTTGTTATATTTCAATTTTTTGTTAATATTGAAACTAAATGCAAATATTACAACGAAATATAAATCGACTTATATTTGCTAAATTTGACTATGCGAATTTATTGCAGAAATATATGAGAGACCTTTCTAATATTTAATGATGCTATCAACAATTACTTTCGCTATTTAAAAATAATTGTTTAAGTTGCCATCTCGTAAATAATTTGAGAATTTGTTAGAACATTACTAAAGAAAATGTAGGTAATTGTATGCGATTTTCATTCAAGGTATTTTTGAATGGTGTTCGTCGCGTTGGTACTTCCATGTTCAATGTAAATTTACTTACATATTTAAGTTACAAAAGAGTAGTGAAGACGCAAGGTATAATAAAATTTCTTAACTCAGGGTGCTTAAAAAATGTCTGCATGTGCGCTACACACGTCATATTACATTGAGTAAATAGAAGTATCGAGTATATTTATTTAGCTAAATTTTTTATTAATAAATAAAGGAAGGGTTTCATTTAATATTAGTTTATTCGACACTAACACGTTGGCGTAGCTAGATTTTTTGGGGCAATATATGTATCGGCCACCTAAAAAATTATTTGGTTCAAAAGTGTAAAATTTTTCCTTTTTTATTGCATATGCACAAGATAACAATAAACTAGAAAATCTTTATTATTCGATTTTTGAACAAAGATTTTTAAATTAATCTTTTTTCACTCTTTACCATTATGTAATGGACGTATTCTGCAGTAATTGGAGCTGTATAATGAAGTGACATAACAGCCAGTTCACATACAATTCATACCCCATTTTGGGGTTTTAATTTGGAAAGAACATCTCGTTTTTAGTGTTGGAATTGGCAGTGTGATACGTAAACTAATGTGTAACATATTTTTGGAATAAAATGAATAATCGGAATTATCTAAATTAGCAGAGTGGAGGCTTTTATATTTCACTAGAAAGTTACAAATTTTTTCAAATATAATTTTCATTACGTATACTTAATTATAAATATTTTAGCTAAAAAGATATAAAAAAGAGGAATAACCACTAACAAAATCTGCATACTGTTCATTTATTTAGGATAATAGGATAAACAAAACCTTTGTGTACATTATACATTAAAAAAAAATGGCAAAAACAATATAAACTGTACATCATAATAGCTTGATTTATATTTTAGTTACAAACCTGTATTTGTGTAATTCCCTGTGTCATGAATAAATACTTACTGCAAGCACAATTTTTATATATATATATATATATATATATATTTTATTTAACCCTTTCAGTCACGATGTCCCACACGAAAGTTTAATGCCAACTAAATTTTTCACTTTCTGATTCACGTTAATGTCTAAATTTTAATAATATTTATATGAATACATTTAAACTTATCTAAGCAGTATTGTACAATAAACACCCATTTAAAATTTATAATTTTGTGTCAAAATTTTATAATGTATTACTGAAAGATATAATAATTCGACATGCATATGGTAACTTTAATACGTACTGGTGTTCAAAAATATTCTTCAGTATTATGGAAGTGAATTATTTCTTTCCGATTATTAGACAAGTAAGCCAGCAAACCTCATCCTTACATTAATAATGATTTTTTTTATTCCCAGCACCCGCATTCTTAAATATATCGGTGAATTTTATGTCAATGTCTTCTTGTTCATTTGATAAAACATCGAAATATTTCAATTAGTATATTTTATAACGGAAGAAAAATTATAATCAACCCTTGGCAGATAGTAAGCGCTAATTTAATACTATATAAATATTCATATATATTTTTTATATGCATGGTTCACGGTGATTTTTTCGTTTATTGTAAGTAAATTTTAGCTCATTTATAATATTGCTTGAATAGTTTCAAGTAACTTTAACATTAACAATTATAGCACAAAAAATTCAAGAAGAGTACTAATAAAAGTCAAGAATAGCACTAATAGAGACCTGGTTTTCATTAAATTTTTTTACTAATCTCGAGAACTTTGAACGAGACTTTGAAACCTCGGAACTGTTTTTTCTGTCATAGCAAACCCAGTAAAATTTAATTGTAAGTTTTTTATTCCTAAGCGGAATTTGTAAGATAACGTTTTTATTTTTTTTACCAAGTAGGTTTTCTTTATAGAAATCATGTTGAAAAAAATAGTGCTCAATGTAGACGATGTTCTGTGTTCTATACAGTATATGCGTTAACTTTGTCTAAAATGAATTTTAAAAGGTCACCGTTAAAAATAAATGTACTTATTATTATACTACCAGTTTACAACTTTATTCATATCTAGATCTAAGCGACTGTTTGTGTTGTTAATTTAAATGGTAGGAAACTGTTTAATATAGTTTTTGTATCTTCTTAAAGTACCTAAGGCACAACAATGTTCTTTTCTTGGCAAATTCATTGTTTCTTTTTTTTTTTCTCATTGTATCGGCACCAAAGCACTATAAACAATGGTGATGAATAAAGTAATAAGGATGTGATTAATCTAACGTCTCCAGTGAGGCAATTAGATTCTCAGTGACAGTATAGCTAAAGTTGGAGCACTGAATTATTGGGTTATTTGATTACTGTAGCCATACATACGTTTATTATTCAACTTTTAATCAATATGCCGAATTATTAAAATCGTTTACTCTTGTAATTTGAACTATTTTTTTTTCAAGTTATTGGAAGAACACCTTTGCACCATCTGCTCTTTTTTAATCGGATTGCCAAGGAGAGTAAATAAATGCATTCTGCGGACATGTAGGTTAATATTAAATTGCAATTTATGAAAAAAAATGTTATACTGGTTTATATAAACTTCGTTGACATATGGTATATTTTGGTCATTGTGGAGGTTGAATTAGATATATATTTTGGTGTAGATGTGATGATACGTAGTATTTTCGATTGTTGTCGCTGTAACATTATTTTTACATGCAGTTTCATATAATTTGATTCCATATTTCCAAAGCGGAGCTATCATAGTTAAATAAATTTTTCTTTTTAAAGCTAAGTTTAAAGCAGATTTCCTTCCTAGAAGAGGATAAGGTTCGCGAAATCGTAGTTTAAGCGACATGAAACCGTCATTTTGATCAGTTCCTATATTTACAGCTACTACTTGATATGCATACGTATTGTGTGAAAAATTGTGAAATTGTATGAGTATTTTACCATCACCGTCAGTTTATATAATTTTATCAAACGTAGTGGCATTGAGATTTAAAATAGATAAACTGGATAAAGGATTAAACTGGCCAAATGGCGCAAGCTGGGCCAAAAAAAAAAAAAAAAAAAAAAAAAAAATGGTATCGCCATGTGCGTTTCTATTAGGATGATGGGTCATATATACAGTATACTTTTCTATTTTTAAAACTTTTCTTATGTATGAAATGCTTCTCACTGATCAAGGTAACTTCAACAATATTTTGATTAAGGAAAATTTCAAGTTCATTCCCTTTTTTGCAAGATATCACTTGCATTCCACGCATAATTACAAGGGAGTGATGCGTTTAATAGTTTTTTATGTTATCGTGCATTATAACGATAGTTTATCGATAATTTTTGTTAATAGATTTAGTAAAGGGTTTATCACAGAATTAAACTCATTTAAAAATGAGATTTCTTGGCCCAGTTTTCACCCTTTAGCCAGTTGTAAGTGGATTGTTCAGACTATAAATTTATATTATTAGTCTTAATAAAGTTATATAATCTACGCGCATCCAAGGAGGTAGGATCCACAATAAGCTCTTCAAGTTGTATTGGCAGCGTATTCCTTGTCGATAAAAGTTCCGACATAAAGCTGTCTCTATTTTTGTATTTTGGACAGGACCAGATCTGATGTTCGATGCCATCTTCGATATTACATATCTCACAAAACTCCTATTCTAATTTTAATTACAAAAATCAGTTAAAATCACTAAACCTTTATTTAGATTTTACAAAACTTTTCGACAACTACGCCATTATCAAGCTTTATATAAATAAAAATAAAGATATAAAAAACACAAAATATTAATTTAAATATAAGTTCACAAATTTATACGTATAAAATGAAATATAAATACTTAAAACAATCTGACAGTGACTCTGGTAAACAACACAACAAATATCAGTAATATAAAATTTACAGAACAGTAGCCAGAAAATAATTATTTTATAAAAATATGCATTTGAACAATGAAAACTATATATTTTATAATAATCAAAAATCAATAGCTAGAAATAATATAATTTTTTACAATATACTTTTTAAAATTAATTCTTCCTCAAAATTTACCATTGAATTTAATAAATTTTTCCTATTCTAATGATCCCCAATTTGGCAAGATGACTAGGTGAACAGTTATGACTACTCCTTAGTTTAACAAAGAGACAGAATCTTTATTGAGGAGATCCTCATGTTTAAACCAAGGCTCTTTTGGAATTGTTTTTTGAACACTGGCGTATTTTTTACCTTTTAACAAGTTTTGAAATTCGAAATATGATTGAAAAGAACGGTACAACATTTCCTTAAGCTTCGGTATTAACTGTCCTCATTGTAGTTTAATGTACTTCTCAATAGCCGGAATTAGATCCGATCGAGTAATTGCATCCGCTATCTCATTTCCACGGACACCACAGAGGGACCCACTTAAACTTCACCTTAGTTACACTTCAAGATTAGTGTTAGCGATACACCATTACTATTATTAGTTTCTCTATAATTGACCCCTGTATGTTCATCAGTAGTATAAATATTGACTGTACTAATAACATCGACATAAGATCTTTGATTTGTATTTTTTTTTTTTTATACTTAAAATAGGTATACTATTTGATGGGAAGAGAGTATAGTTATTAACTTCTCTACGAGCTAGGAGTGAGACAGCTTTATTTGCGCTTGTTGCTTATAAACTGTACAACTTTTATAGCTTACCAGATGATTACTATCTCATAAAGTGCATTTCACTGGTGCTGTTACATGTTTAGTGCACATTTTAGACTCATGCCAACCAGCACACTTTACAGAACGTACAGGTAAATTGTAATAATTAGCTGTATGTCCGAAGAGCTGACACCTTTTATATTGAACTGGTGAATGCCTCTTGTATATTTCCTCTACCACAATAACTGTATTCAAGATACGATAATAGAAATACTCGTTTTCTTTTAAAACTTTAACAACAGATAGCTAATTGCATCATGTTGTTTTATAGTAATTTCAGATATAGAGTTGGTGAATGTGTTCAATGTATTTTTTTTTGTATTTTTTTTTTTTTTTGTACTTTTAACTTTATAATTAAGAAAAAATTATTTATTGTATTATTTTATTTATAAGCCTACACTATAATTGGCTTTTAGCTGTTGCGTGGCTTCATTAAATAAATCAATAAATAAATATTTATTAAGTTTTGGTTCTTGCAGCAAACCTTGTCCTTCAGATCTAATAAAATGGCCTGTGGGGTTTAATTCAGCATGTGGTTTATTCCTAAATATATATTCCAGTAACTGCAAGCGATACAGTTCTCGAACGGAAAAAAAGTGTTCATGCGATACTGATGCTCTTACTTTAAAGACAAATTTAAACAATAAGCTTTACAGTACTTGAAGAAGTCCAATATGTTACTTATTAGCTCCTCTCCAATGCATTATTCCATAATTGAGAGTAGGTTGATACAAAGCGGAATATAAACGTCTAAGATCTTCAGCGGAGAAGTATTATTTTAGATAATAAAAAAGATAGTTCAGATTCCTTAATTTTTTTAGCCAGGTATAAAGGATGTTTATTCCATGTCAACTTGCAGTCAAACTGTATTCCTAAATATTTTACCTTATAAGCACGTTTTATCTCAGTTATATTATTACGTGTAAGTTTTGTGTCATCCCCCAAATTAGAGGACTGATAGCCATATACTAGATACTTAGTTTTCTTTCCGTTAACTATTAGACCGTTTTGCCTCAACCATTCTGCAATTATGTTAATATCAGTTTGTATCAGATTCTGCAGTATGCTCGAGTAACGAGATGTAACCACCAAAACGGTGTCATCGGCATAGCTAAATATTTTCCCATTAACTTCGGCATCACACAAGTCGTTTATGTATATTAAAAATAGATAGGGAACCTAACATGCTTCACTGTGGTATCCCAAAAGTTTGGGTTACACTTTAACTCTGAATATGTTTTACTTTTGTGTTGTAACGCCTATTTACTAGATAAGTTTTGAACTAGTTGTACATATTTCCTCTTATTTCACAAGCGTACACTTTCCTCAACAAAATATCATGATATAAAGTGTCAAACACTTTACACAAGTCGAAATAAACAGCAATAGCAGAGTAGCTGTTCTTAACATTTTCAGTAATATACTTTACATGTTGACAACTTGCGTTATCAGTTCCCTTGTTGGGCAAGTACCCATATTAGTTTACACTGAAGTATTTTAATTTTCGCAGATAGTTTAGAATTATATTTTTAATATATTTCTCGAATATTTTGGAAATCGTAGAAAGTATACAAATAGGTCTATAATTTGCAACGTTACGTTTATCACCACTTTTATGAATTGGTGTGATAATACCTAATTTTAATCTGGGAATTTTCCTGTTATTACTGATTGATTGAATAAAAATGTGAGCGGTTGTATGAAGAAATTTTTGTTCTCTTTAATTAAATTAGTGGATATTTTATCAAACGAAGACTTATTTGGTAATGTTTGGATTGAGTGTAGTATGTCATCATTCGATAATTCCACAAATCCAAATGAGCTAGTAGTAGTATGAATCGCTGATGTGATGTTTGCAGGTTGTACTTCACTGATAGAATACATTTATTACAGAGTCATGAAAGTATTCGTCAATTCCCTTGTGCACTGACAGTGTATATTTCTGAATTTGCATCTCCATATTTCACCTGGAAATGTCTTTCGTCTAAATAGGGCGCTAAAAGTTTGTAGTAATGATAGGGGAAATTAATTTTAATTTTATGAAGCAATCCCGTGTGCCAGACTCTGTCAAAAGCCTGGCTCACGTCCAGAAATACAGAGTAACAAACCGTTTTTTCTTCAAGGTTAGCTTTTTTTAGGGTTTATAGCTTTAATAATTGCTTTGATTTCGCCAAGACTAGTTGGTTTGCTCGATATAACATCTGTAATGCAATTAGTTGAGTCTAGGTTTCCATTTCCTGGGTGAGGCTGAAATATATTAGCAAGATATGACCTAAACTCGTCTGCTTTTTCCTTTTCGCTATGTGCCTTAGTTGCCATCATTTTTCCGGATTGGGTGAATATGGTTTTTTAGTTTTTTTTAACTTGCGCGTTGCTTTCCAAAGAGAATAATCTGGAGACAAGGGAGAAAGTGAAAACATGTACACATTGAAACTTTCGTTTGTTAAATTCTCTAATAGTATTCGAATTTTTTTAGTTTGTCTATTCAGTTGTTTTTTGTCTAATGGGTGCCTGTAGGTTTGCCATTTTTTCCTTAGCGCCTTTTTTTTTTTTTGATATTTCACTAAGTATAGCTGAAGGATAATGTATACCTGAAGCAGGGTTTGGTTTCTTAGGTGTACTAGACCAGGCTGATTTTTGTAGTATTGTTATGAAAGATTGTAAGGCATTTTCGATATTTATTTGTCTTTAGTGGTGATGTAAGATCAACTTTTTCTCTGAAATCATCCCAGTTGGTATCTCTATTGTATAACCTCGCTTTAGCCTGTTTCGTTAATATTATTTTGATAAGAACTGGTGAATGATCTGAAGACAAGTCATAAATCGGATCAACTTCTATATAGTAAGAAACTAGCCCTTTAACTATGAAAAAATCGATAAAATCGTGAATTTTATTTTTATCTGTGGTCCAATATGTGGGTGTTCCGGCAGTTAATGCATTGCATCTATTAGCATCTAGCGATTTTTTGAGCTACTTAGTCTGTAGCCCCAATATGTATTTTTGACATTGTAATCGCCTCCGATGGCATATGTGTTACCAAGGTTTTGCAAAAATATGTTGAAGTGATTGTTTAGGATCTTATGCTTTGATGGGCAATACACTGTGCATAATATTATTTTTTCATAACAATACTACAAGAATCAGCCTGGTCTAGTACACCTAAGAAACCAAACCCTGCTTCAGGTATACATCATCCTTCAGCTATCCTTGAATGTGAAAGTAATTTGCATTTGTTAAGTGTTGTTGATGTAAACCCTGGAGATGACCGCGTGTGGAAGACACGTCCAATATATACTGCTCTAATATTTAAGTATTATTGTGGTGTTTTTTGTTTTTTTTTTTGTATAATATTTAATAAAATATAAATGTCATTTTTATGAGTGCAATTTATTATGTTTTCAGCAAATACGAGTGAATATATCCAATTTCTTGGTTGTTATAATTGTATGCTTCAAGCTACATTGTCCATTACAATAAACATCTCATATCCTAGGAATGGGAGCATTGGTTTCATAAATTTCTTAATTTAGATCCTTAATAGTTCAAATACAAAATTTCAGATTTTAGCATCAACATTGAAAAGTCACAACTGAAAGGGTTAAAACTGAAAAATATTCATTATTAATATACTTATTAATTTAATTTTGTTTGTCTGGACTTACACATGTAGCGTACAAACACATTCTGATGATTTTTATATCAAGCTTTTGTCTGTATCACAACTGAATCCATAAGGAGCTTTGAATTGTTTTCCTTTTTATTAAAGTTTTTTAATAATAGACCGCAATTTCTACACCCGGTAAGTTAGTTCGAGTCTATTACGTCTTTTCAGTAATCCTTTTAAAACATTTTTACCGATACCGAACGTGATAAAATTTATAATATATATTATTGTAGTAAAAATTCATTTTTAATTGCATTATTCATATTTCAAATATAACCGCTGCGGACGAACCTGCTTGTTGATATAAGGTCTTTTACATAGTACAGACGAGATTATATTTACCATACGCGCCGCCATCATTTATGTTTGAATAACAAACTAAGGTTACATTTTTGTTATTGAATGAAAATTAATGTATAATCTGAAACAAATAATTTGAAATTTTATTCTTTAGTTCCTTTCTATTAGGTTGTCATGAAGTTTGTGTGATACATATCTATATCAGTTACACCGTATTACACCTATATTTATTATTAAAAGAAAAAAATAAAGAAAAAAACTGCGCAGCTTCAACTATCATCCTTCACTTATATTAAGAAACAATTAGCTATGCATCCTTAAAGTCGTATTAATTTCGTTCGATTGTATATGAAAAATTTATTGCTTGTTTTCTTTAATTTTAATTTATATAGCAAAACTTCTGCACATCAAGAAATCAAAATTTCATTATAAAATCGTGACAGCTTACACATAAATGAAAATATCAAAACAGAGGGAACAATAAATCACATTTCGGTTGCTTTTGTGTAAAATTAGTACTCTAGTTTTATTATCTAATATTTATAAATATTAACATATTCATATATTTTAACTGAATTTATTTAATGAATTAATTTACCTTTACTTTTTGAAAAAAGATATTTCAATAACTTTATTTATGCTACTGCTTCAACATGCATACTATTTATCTGAATATGTTTATATTTTAAGTTTTTTTTTTTTGTTTTTTTTTTAAGAGAAACTAATGTTTTTCGTCCTTAATTTAATAACGTTAGATCATGTGTGAAACAAGAATTCAAGGTGCTACCGATTTTAATAAATTACAAATACCCCTCCAACGCGCCTTTAGACCAGTAGTGATGATGTTTTATTGCAGTTTGCAAATTTTCTTTGATAATTATGCAAGTTTGAATTTACCTTAAAATTAATTTTCAAGTTTAGTTTTTTTTTTTTTTTTTTTTTTTTTTTTTAATATTATGTAAATCTCCATACGCCGTTTGTAATTACCAGGGTTATTACAGCGTAAGGAGACGTGTGTCTAGTTTATATGTATGATAGCAGTCCGCTTTCTCTTGCAAAAGCCAGAATACTACCTATTGATCGAGGGTTGTTTGAGAGTATTTTGTGTATCGGGCCCTGTATTTTGTGTTTTAGCCTGTATGATGTGAGTGTTTGGCAGTTGTAGATTAAGTGTGTTGTTGGAGGGCTTTTGGTATAAAGATAATTGTGTGATATTATGGCTGTATGACCCACCCATAGATGGTTCAAAGCACTATATTCTTTTCTGCTTGTGCCATCTGGAGGCCACCATGGTTCTATGGTTGATTTTATGCTCCTAAGGAAGGTTGTTTGTTAGGTCCAGTCGGTGGTCCATTCTTGTTTGCTGTTATTCATGAGTACGTGTACTAATGTTGATGGAGGTGGTGAATGTTCTGGTACTGGTGAAAGTACCATAGACCGAGCTTCGAGGTTTACTTTATATCACTATCGTGCATCCCAATGTGACTTGGGATCCGCAGAAAGCGGATTTCCCTTCCTTCGTTATGTTGTGTGTGTAGATTGTGTTGGATTTCTAATATTATTGTATTTTTATTATCTTGACGGCATATTAGTTGTAGAGAGGAGAGGGAGTCTGTTATAACCAATGCTTTTCGACATGTAAGTACAGCTGATCTGATGTACTGAATACAGTACATAATTCCATACAACTCTGCATCCACAGAAGTGCAGCCATCGCTCAGTCGGATTGAGTGTAGTATATTATCAATTTGGTAAGAGCAAGCTGCTGGTGAATTCTCGCCGCCTGCTGTAGATTTTGCTCCGTCTGTGTATGCGTGTGTGTAGTCATTGTATTTTTGAAGAGTGCTTAATACCATTTCTTTTATATTTGTAGGGTGTGTAGATTTATTTTGCTGTATGAGAGATAGGTCTATTTTTGTTTCGGAATGGTCCCAAGCAGGTATCATTATATTGTAATTCAATGTTGATTTTGGAATGAAACTTATGCGATATGTTGATAGTATGTTAAGTAGGTTTGGTATAGGGTCATTTGCAAAAAGTGGGTTAGGGCATGTACGTTCTTTGGTGTATGAGAATGTTTTATTGTAGCTAAGCAGACGGCTTAAGTAGAGGTAAGTACGGTATTTTCTGTAGTGTATAAGTGGAAAAGATCCTGCTAATGCACACAAGCTCTTTGATGGTGATGAGGGATGTACTGCAAGGATGGATCGAAGTCCAGAATGGTGCACTGTATCTAATGTTCTTAATATAGATTTACTGGCTGTTGAGTATACCTGACACCCATAGTTGATTCGTGATAGGATTATAGATTTATAGATATTTATGAGGATTTGGGATTTTATATTGTATTTCGGGTTTGATAAATATTTTAGAATTGGGAGTAGTTTTAAACACCTACTCTTGAGTTCGGTTACATGATAACGCCAGGTTAATTTGGAGTCGAACAATAGACCTAAGAATTTTACTCTTGTTTCGGCTGTTAAGGGAGAGTTATTTATACTTAGAGAAAAGCTGTAGACGTCTCTTACGGAAAATAATGTATGATGATTTGGACGTGGAAAAATATAAACCTTTCGTATCAGACCATTGCTGTAAACGATCTATAGTTTTTTGTAGTAGTTTTTGTGCATTACAAAGAATACTGGATGACGAGGATATATTAAGATCGTCAATGTAAAGCCGAGCGGTAACAGGCTGCGAGATATAATTTGCTATGTCATCGATATATAACATGAACAAGGTTGCACTAAGTGCATAGCCTTGTGGAACACCGTTTTTAGTCTGAACTGGTGTTGATTTTGACAAACCGATCTTAACTTGAAAAGTTCGGTTGTTTAGGAAACTGCATAAGTAGTTGCCTAAATTGCCGGTTATGCCGGCGGACTTTATTTTTATTAATAGTCCATGTCGCTACAAGCGGTTAAACGCTTTTTCTAAATCGAAAAATGCATCATATAAGTGCTGTTTATCATGTTGTGATGTTAATATCTGCCCCTGTAAAATGAGCAGATGATCTATAGCAGATAGCTTGCAAAGGAGAAAGGAGATTGTTATTTTCAAGGAAAAATAATAGACGCCTATTAACCACCTTCTCCAGCGTTTTTGAAAGAACACTCAGAAGAGATATTGGTCTGTAATTATCTGGGAAGAAGGGATTTTTGTTTGGTTTTAGTATTGGAATAACTATAGCTGAATTCCAACTTTTGGGAATGATGCTGGATGTCCATATTTGGTTGCATAAATTTAAAAGGAATAGTTTTGCACTTGGTGGAAGGTATTTTAACATATAAGGATGTACTAAGTCTGTACCAGGTGCAGTGTTTGGTGTATGCTGGTTAAGCTGAAAGTTTAGTTCTGAGATATTAAAGTCAGAGTTGTATGGTGCAGTAGGATCTTGTGGGAAATGTATTTGCTCTTTTTCAGCCGCTGATTTTGTATCAAGAAAACCGGTCGAATATCTCAGGGATGAAGATGTTGGGCGAGGGAATAGAATTGGCTACATCATTTGGATCAAAAATAGTTTTTCCACCTATCTTTAATGACGTAGGAGTGGGCATGGAACTTACGCCATTAAGTGTTTTAATTTTTGACCACATATAATGACTTGATGCTGACTCTAGGATAGAACTAACAAACTTGTGCCAGGATTCACATTTTTTTTGTTTTGATGAGGTTACGAGCTGTAGTGCGTGATTTTCTGAAATGAATTAGGTCGGTGATTGACTGTGAGTGTTTATATTTCCTGAGTGCACATTTGCGTTGTTGGGTTTTTACTGCAATCTCATTGCACCACTATGGGGCCCTTCTTGGACGTATGTTTGAAGCTGATTTGGGTATAGTTGTGTTAGCGGCTTTAAAGATTGCCTCAAGGAATATGTTCAGGTTTTCTTTAATAGAACTGAGTGGTTTGATGGGTACCTTGACTGCATTTGTGTAAGATTTCCAATCTGCTTTATGGAAAAGTAGATGTGGTGTTTGTGTTACTTGAGTAGTAGTGTTTGGTGTTGTGATTTGTATGATAATTGGGAAATGGTCGCTAGAGCACAAGTCATCAAGCACTGAAGAAGTGAGGATAGGGTATAGTTTAGGTGAAACCAGGGCAATATGGTGGAAAATGTGTTACATGACAAGTTAAAATGTGTGAGGCTTGGTGGGAGTAGAGTGGCGAAATTATTAGATAGTATCACATCATTGATGATGTGACCGTGTTTGTTGGTGAAAGATGCTCCCCAGAGGGGAGAGTGAGCATTAAAGTCGCCGAGCATAATTATGAGTGCTTTGAGTTGTGTGACTATGGACTGGATTCTGTGACTGCTATCGAGAGAGTTTTGGGGGTATATAGCAGTTGCAAATGGTGATGCTCGAATATGGTATAGAGGGTAAGTGGACAGTGACTACTATTATCTGTAGTGGTACTTGATTACAAGGAATTGAAGTATGGATTAAGGTTGCTACTCCACCCTTAGCCCTAATACCATGGATGTTGCCATGGCTAAAAATGCTGTAGTCCTTTATTTGTGGGTTATCTGAGGGCTTAAGGTGTGTCCGCTGTAAGCATATGATTGCCGGAGACTGTGTTGATATTAGCTGCTTAAGTTCACAGCTGGTGTTATAGAAGCCTCTGCAGTTCCACTGCATTATTATATTTTTAGGCATCATTTATATTTACTCTGGTTTCGTGTGTAGTTGGCTATTTGTTATTAGTTTGATCGGTTCAAATTCATTCATCTGTGTCGAGAGCATTTGTCTCGCTTGTGTCACTTTGTATAGTCATGTTGCTAAGGTGTTTTATGATTCGGGAGCACCTGTTTTTTATATACCATTTAGGAATGGTTTGGCCACTGATATCACATATATTAGACCCTATTTGTCGTTTGTGTAGTCGTGGGCAAAGCTTAGATAGTCAGGGTCAGAAGCTATGTTTTTCACAAATGTTTGATATTGGGAGAAATCAAGAATGAAATTATGTTGGTTATTATCAAACAATGGTTTAACTTTTTCAGTTATTTCTTTCACATGTGCGATCTTTAGAGAAGAGTTAAATTTGGCATTGGATGAACTTGGAGATGGAGTTGCAGGGCTCTGGGATTTAAGAAGCTGTTTTTTTTATTTATTTTGGTGCGTTACTTTATTATCTGCATGTGAGGGGGGCTTGTTAATTGTTTTGGGGCTGATTGTGCTATAAAAGATATTTCACATATCTCATATGGTGAGTCTGGTGTTGATGGATGGGGTCGTTTTGTGGAGGGGTTGGTTGGTTGCGCGTCAGAGTCTGTATTGTCATTGATAGCTGTGATGGTTGGGACTTTTGAATCATTAACTTTGTTCAATTTTTCATCTTTGTTATCACTTTTTCCACTTTCGGTATTTACTTGTTCCAGAGCATCAGTTATAGAAATCACTTGGGTACTTGGTGTTTGTCTTTGTTTTTCGTTGCAATGTTGGCACATATGGTCTTCGATTTGTATGAATATTCGGTGGTCAGTATCATTGTGGTTCAATAAAAATGAGTCAGGTATGTTGCTGCAATTCGTTTGTTCAATATAAATGTGTCTGCGCCAACTAACTATATGTCCAAATTCGTTATCAGATGGGTTTACTCTCAAAATTGACACGGAAGATAACATTTTTAAAGAGAATATTGATGTTAGATGTGATGTAATAACTTCATTTGGTATAGTGGCTGAAACGTTTGATAATATTAGTTTGTTGGCTGGGCTTCTTAGACGGCGAGCCTTAACTATTTGTGTGCCTATTTTAATTTCGCCTCCATTTGCAAAAAATTTATCTGTTACCTGTTTTGTTTTCAGGAAGATGACTATTCGATCTTTACTTATGCGTGATGCAGCAATAATATTTAACGCGCCCTCAACTAAATCCTTCAGCGCGACAAAATAATCGCGAATAGTGCGTGCGGATAGATAAGGGAAAATTAATCCCTATTCTTCCGTAGGATAATTAAATGCAGTTAACAGTGTGATTTTTTTGGTTTTGGGAGTGGTGTATTTTAATTTACACGAAAATGTTTCCCTATTTTTAGATGTTGTATTTATTAGCGATTTATTTTATTTATGCGAGGTAGATAAGTCCGATGTAATTGTAACTGTGCTTATCGCGGGAAACTGATTATTATACTCGGTATTATTTATGTTCTTACGTGTATCGATATCGGTGTTTATACTATTATCATGATGTCCGGGTTTGTTGGTTTCGTGTGTATTGGTGTTAAGCGTTAATGACGTTGGTGGTGGTAGTGTGTTTTTAATTTTTGTGTGTCTGTGTGAGTCTTACCTGATGTGTGGTGTGTATACTTATTACCGGTTTTATCTTCTTCCGGTTTGATAGGTAGGTTATCATTCCACTTATGGTGTTTGGGGTGGTGAGCGGAGCATCTTACGATACTGCTCTTGACGGAAATACGGAGAATATATATATATATATATATATATATATATATATATATATATGTAAATGAACGCAGAAAACACAATACGATAGTTACGACGATATTAAGTTTAGTTAATTTACCTTAATTAGGAAGATTTTTTTTTAATTTGTACCACTTTAAATAAATGATAAATTAGTTTTAATAGCGATAATAGTAGTCAAGTAAATATTTTTTATTTCGAACATAAAAAATTTAACGAGATCTGTTATTATTAATAAAGCAAGTACGAATTTAAAATTTTTCTGCGTGGAAATTTTATAATAATTTGTTTCTAATTAGTTAAATTTAATTCAGACGTGTTTTGATGAAATTTTATGCGTTTAAATTAATAAGTATAATTTCTAAAAATATTTATGTACACTATCAAAATTTTATTTTTATTAACAGGTCTAAAATATCTGTAATAATTTCGTTAACATCGTCGAAAAAATTGAACATGTGTTCTTCTAATCATCTGGAACATAAAATTAAACAGGTATTAGATACATTGGCGATATTACCATGTTAACTTTCAACCTTTACTTTTCTCATGTATCATATTTCAAAGGCTTGAGGTAATATTTAAAACATTTTAATTTCCTATTCGAGTTTGGCGATAAGTCGTATGCGATACGAGCGTTGTTATCGCGTTCAATTTATATCTACTTGTGTTGTTTTAATTTATCCTAATAATGAATGAGGTGTTTTTCGATAAGTTTAATGAATTGCGTGCTAGTGTCGAAACGATTAAATCGACGTGTGATAGAACAGAACTTTAGATGGTATAATAATAGCCTGGTTGAAAAAAGGAAAACGAGTCGACTAATGAAAAGGTAAAGCGGTTGGAAGAAGAAAAGAAATATCTTAAGACGGAGATAAGTAAAATTAATGAATACTCGCGCAATTCACGGTATACCTTTCGAAGAAGAGGAAAATTTGAAATCGAAGATATGAAAAATAACGCAGAAATTAGAAGTTAAATTAGAAGATTATGAATAAGAAATAATGCTGCAGCGGTTATAATCAAACTAAATAATAGAAATAAGAGGAGGCAATTAAAAACGCAAGCAGAAAGAAAATATCGGCAAATGATATCGGGCTAAAAGCAGCAACAAAAATTTTCGTAAACGAGGACACTACACGTCACACACAGGATGTCGAGAGGAATTGGGCCGAAGAGACTACCCGCTGAAATAGGAAGTGCTATAAATTATTGCTTTAACCCAAAAGGCATAAATTTTATTTCATTCCCTCTTGGGAGAAATGTGTGTATCATTGAACAGAAGAACGATATATATATATATATATATATATATATATATATATATATACACAACAGAGAAGGCAGTGGCACCCCACTCCGTATAACATCATATGTATGCGCATCTGCGTTGCATATAAATAGTGCCTTGAGTGCTAGCTAATTCTGTAGGTAAAAATAAACGTACAAAAGCTAGTCACGACGTTCGGCAACGAACAATACGACGATGATGATGATATATATACACATAACATAATAGCACTGATTGCACCCTTGGATATAACGATTATTTTTTCTTTATACATACATACATATATATATGAATTTTTGTGTGTGCATGTATATTTATGTGAATATATATATCTATGTAAGTGTTCGTTGCGCGTATTTTGAACTTTACCCCAGTAGATAATACTCTTCTCTCTCTCTCTCTCTCTCTCTCTCTCTCTATATATATATATATATATATATATATATATATATATATATATATATATATATATATGTAGTACCTTTGTTTTTTTGTTTTTTTTTTGTAAAATCGTGTTTATTTTGAAGATGTATTTGGATACGAATCACAAGTTATTGAAAAACGTTATATACGTTAACTATTTTAATCGTGTAGAATTTCTTTTCATAAATTTCCAGTTATAACCATAAATATTAGTTTAGACAAATTTCAGAATGGGTCTACATAATGTATTTTTTTTTTCGGAGGGGTAAATGAATTTTGGAATTTTCGATTAGATAATTTACTTGAAATAATCCGTTCATTGAATAAAAAAAATAACTTGCCGGAGATCCGATAACTTCAATGGAAACAGTGTCTGCAGTGGCGCACCTACGGGAGGGGGCTACCGGACTTAATCCCTCTAGAGGGCTTAGAGTATAAAATACATATCAAGAAGGCACGTAACTTGTAAGCTCCAAACAATTTCGCAGCTTAAATGATAGTTGAAACAGAAGAGAATATTTGAAAGAACTTGCGTTATCATTAATAAATCCTCATGTTGAAGAATGCAGCCTAGATTCAAAAAGTACTGTTAGAAAATATTCGTTACATTCTATCTGCTCATGACATTGAAAATTCAGCTGATTGTGTGCAACACAAAGAAAAAAAAATAGCCGTTGATTGGGCCGTTCGGCATTCCAATCTGACCCAATGACCAGTGCGATTTTTTGTTGTCATTGTTATTACTTGTTTTATTGTGTTGTTGGTGATCGTTTATAGTTTGTTTTACCTGGCGAATTTTATTACACATTCGGCTGTGTATATTTTATTCATTTTTATTATGAATTTTTTTGGAGGGAGGGTTTGAGCGCACTCCATATGCAAATCCTGGATGCGCCACTGAGTGTCTCTGAGATATAAAATTATAATTATATTTAGCATTTTGTGTCTCGAATAAGTAGTAGGTATATATTTTGCCATTTACGCATTACTGCGCGTAGACGTTTAAGTTTGTTTGTCATAATTTATTGCGAATAAAACCCAAAATTTGAGATTGATTAAAATTTTAATTTGAATTATTATTATTACTTAAAGATACATGTTATTTTTATCGCAGAAAAAGTATCATTATTATATTTATTATTCTCGTTACTATTGGTAAGGTGTTCCCGGTACACAATGTTTGTAACCCGTATTTTTATATTTTCTTTTATGTTTCTAACTTATGCAAATATATTGTTGTTGTTGTTGTTGTTTCTTGCTGCATATATCAAATCGATAATTTTTTCATCACTCTCTAGTATAAGCCCTTTATATATTTCGCTCTTTTTCATTCACACGCAGCGCGTATAACAACCTTTTCTGCAACCTGTATATATAAAAGGTGGTCTCAATCAGGGACAAAAACTAGTTTCTCTTATGACGTAACTATGTGACCGGAACCAAACTATCCACTTTATACGGTATTACTTCGCGCGCGCACGAATTAGTATAATAATTATTTCCATATAGTCGGTGTTTTTTTTTTATGTTTATTTTGTTAATTTTTGAATAAATTGATTTTATTTCCATACTATTGTAATTTTAATTGCATTAAATAAAATATATATAAAAAATATATCTCGTAATTTTCCGCTTAGCTTAATTAAGTTTTGCCCTGTTTTTTCTCCAAGCAAAAAAAAAAGTATATATTGTCTCAAGAAACTGGATCAGTATAGTATGTTTTCTCAGTCGATATTCCTAAACTTTTCCACAGTGATGGATTATCTCCGCCGCAGTCTGAAACGCAAGCTATTACTCTATATTCTGCGCCGTTTAATTTACTTATTAACGTGTTCAATATTTCCGGAGTCATGCGTTTATCGAAATCCACATATATAGATTGTTTCCATTTACCAAACAAGCCCCTTGCCATGATAACTTGCATTTGTGAATAAGGACCAACAATTGCATCTTTTAGTTTGTCGTATTCGTATTTCATCAAAGAGTAATACTGATATCTTATATATATATATATTCTAGATGCCCATCGCTGCAGTGATCGAATTTCCAGTAAAGGAAAATTCAAGCTCTCTCTTAAGAATATGTAGCATTTTCTAAACGTACACTTTCAAAAACACGATCGATTTTATCGATGATTTATCAACTATATTTATATATAATTTATTGGTAAATTTTATTCGTTTATGATTCCAGAAATAAGAGAAGCGGAAGAAAACATCAATATGCGCGATATCGACGATCTACCGGTTGCAGCTCGTCCAGTTCGTTTATCAATAGTAGAAAATCAGCCGTCATCGGCGGAAGAAATAAATTATTCATGCAGCGTGCAAGAAACATTTAAAACTAACAAAAATCAAGGTTTCTTCTACGTTCAGGACAATAATCAAATTGCCATGGTGACGTGTCATTCAAATGTGACAGTTGTCGCAGATTCTACGGTAGATATTTTCGCCGACGGTACATTTAAGTATCGGCTGAAATATTTTAAACAACTCTATACAATTCACGCGCACAAAAATCATTTATATATTCCGCTGGTTTATTGCTTGCTGCCAGGAAAAAGGCAGGCAACATACACTGCAATGTGTACGTTCCTCGTTCAAATTGCATTGTCGATGAATATAGATTTAAATATTAGAAAAAATAGGCTACATTTCGAAAAAGCGGCGCAAAATGTCGTCATTGCAGGTTTTTCGGAGTGCGAAGTATTCGGTTGTCGGGGTTTCATTTGGGATAATTACGGTATCGAAAAATAATTAGTGTCGGAAATTTAAGAAGAAATTATACGGCGGATTCCGATGTGGGACGGTGGTTAAAACGATTTTTCTAGCATTTCTGCCTCCAAATTTAGTTTATTACAATTTTTACCAAATTGCTAGGCAGCCACCAAATTCTTTAGTTAAGGATTTTGCATTCGAAAATTATGTTGTGTATACATCACCATTTCGTCCTGAGATGTGAGCTGCTGCACCATCTGCGAATAAAAGAGCAACGAATGGACCTGAATCTTTTCACTCGGATTATAATCGGAAGTTTTAGAAAGACTGTAATAATCATCAAATATAAATGTAGTTAATCTTGCGATATTTTAACGAAAACATTACTATCGAATAACCAAACAATGAAGCGGATATAAATAAAACATTCCATCTCGTCAGACGTATCGCGTCCTTCGCATACGATATACCGTCTGATTTATATATAAATATATACATATATTTATTTCATATAGTAATAATTATTCATGTTTTAGGTGTTGTAAATATTTTATACGTATATATGTTAAAATTTTATTCATGTTGTGAAATCTTTTTACCTGAAAATAATCATGAGAAATAAGAAACTTAAAAGCTATTTATTTATAAAACAAATATTAAATAGTAACATATAGGTTGATTACTAGAATTATGGCCTGTACAAGTACGTGACGGTTTCTGTTTAAATAATAGAGTTTCGAGAGATACGATCCGGTCGATCCATATGTAAATAATTAAAGGTGACCACAATTATTTAAATAATTAAAATAAATAATGTAACCAACGAACGTAAAAAATAGAATAATAAACGTTTAAAATTTTATATTAAAAACTTTTTGAAAATAAAAAAATCAATATAAATTGGGGTACCATAATTTATTTATAAATTAGCGCGACACAGTCCACATGATAGGATAGAGAATTAGATCTGCGTATCGTTTATTAGTTTCTCTATACCTTGCTCATATATATATATATATATATATATATATATATATATATATATATAAGATTTTATTTTCTATAGCTGATGAAGGTTTAAAATACAGTGATCGAGCGCGCATATATATATATATAAGATTTTATTTTTTACAGCTGGTGAAGGTTCAAAATACAGTGAACGAGCACGCATATATATATATATATATATATATATATATATATATATGAAAAAAATGTAGTTTTATCTAAGGGTAGAATATATATACATATGGCAATAAATTACTCATCCTATCGACGTAAGGGTGGTCCGTCGTTCAGATCGGATTTGTTTGCCAGCGAACTCAACCGATCGCCCAGTAATGCCTGGTCAGCAACGACGTGTAAGACCGAAACCCTTATACGAGCTTGATAAAGTAAAATTAACTAATAATTTTAATAATAAATAATACTGTTAGGAAATATCTAGATATAGACAGTCTAAACGTAAGAACTTTAATAAATAATGATAATTTATTAGAACTTCAAATGGAATTTGATAAAAGCGGATTAGATTTGTTGGGTATAGCGAAGATTAGAAGACCGGGGGAGAATATTCTTCAGTTAAAATCCGGGAAATTTCTATGCTGGAAAGGAAGTGAAAAAGGAAAGAGAAACGTTGGTTTTTTAATAAGTAACAAATGGTGGTTTAATTTACTGCAATTTTTAGGTCACACAGATAAACTAGCAACTGTTAAGATTAGAATTAATAATACGCAAATATTAACAATAAAACAAGTCTACTTCCCCCAACGGCGGTTTCTGAGGTATTACGATGAAATTTATAGGTGTATATTAACGACATTTTAAGGGAACATAATATTAATCATCAAATTATAATAACGAGAGATTTTAATAGCCAAATAGAGGAAAGGAGAGAGAATGAAAACGAAGTAATGGGTCCGTATAATTATGGAAAGAGGAACTTAAGAGGCGAAAAATTGGTTAACTTTTGTTTAGAAAATAATTTCGAGATTATGAATAGTTTCTTTAAAAAAAACGTTAAAGGTAGATTATGGAGACGTGGACCGTTCCAAATGGGAAATATAATAACCAACTGGACTATATTAAAGCTAATTGTAAAAATATAAGGAATACGTATAATGTATAACTTGTTGTATTACTCGGATCATTAACTAATAAGATGTAAAATCAAACCAACTAGGCGAATAATAAATTAAAACCGAATATTTAAAAAATTAATAGGATAGACTAGTTTAATGCTTTTAGCGATTTAGTAAAAAAAAGGGAAAATAGCATAATGTAAAAGACGTACATGATTTGAATGCAAAAAATTACTAAATTAATTAATAAGTCTGCTTTACTAGTAAATAGATTAAAGGACGATAAAGTTAGGATTAGCAGGATTTCGACTCGGTTAAGAGATAAAAATTCAGGCAAGACAGAAAATAAATCTGGTTCGGAAAAAATATAACTAAATATATTATGCAAATTAATAAAATACGAAAAAGAAGAAAAGCTGATTAAAGAAATAATCGAGTCAACGAAGAATATGAAAGTATTAAAAAAGAATCGATATTTAGGCCAAAGTTGGCATACTTGCCTCACTGATAGCAACGGAATAAAAAAAAAAAAAACCCACAATATGACGGACATTATAAATATTTATATTGGTTAAATATTTTTATTATATTCAAACTTAAGTAAATCTTATCCTATCTTTTTTTATTTTTTTTTTATTATAAGGTTTTTTCCATATTTAATCAACCGCGTCGTAGGGTTATATTTATTATTGATTGCTATTTGTTTTATTATGTTTTTTCTTTGTTTACTGTACCGGTGTCTGTTAAAATTGTTTTCACTCTATTGATACAACTCCTTTAACTGGGCTAAGTTATGCATTTTTAGGCTGAATGAATCTTTGTTTATTATTATTATTATTATTATTATTAGATTATCTAAATCTCCATATGCTGTTTCTAACTACCAGGTCTATTACAGCATAAGGAGACATGTGCGTAATCTATATGTACGCTAAGAGTCCGCTTTCCTTGGCAAAACCCAGGATTCTAAGTATTGATTGAGAGTTGTTTGAGAGGATTTTAACCGGTGTGGTGTAAATATTTGGCAGTTGTAGATTAAGTGTATGCCTGTTAGTAGAGGTATTAATGTGTCTATTTATGTAGATTATATATATATATATATATATATATATATATATA
Organism: Coronaproctus castanopsis; assembly: GCA_032883995.1. Taxonomy (NCBI): domain Eukaryota; kingdom Metazoa; phylum Arthropoda; class Insecta; order Hemiptera; family Monophlebidae; genus Coronaproctus; species Coronaproctus castanopsis. The sequence goes on from CM065054.1 coordinate 39,812,890, forward strand.
TATATATATATATATATATATGTGTGTGTGTGTCAATTTTTTGATTAATAGTGCCGATTTTTTTCCTCCTATTTCTAATATAAATTGAATGGTTTTATTATGATTATTTAGACTAAATAAAAAAAACTTTATACTAACGTAATTTTGCGTTTGTTATAGACGAATTACAAATAATTCGTAGATGAAAAATAAGAAACCTTACACGTCATCTGCTTCATGTTAAATATAACGGATTTAGCAACGAAAAATTAATGATAGCTGCCATCAACCTGTTATCTAAATTAGGTTTTTTTGTGTTTTTTTTTTACCTTAATTAAATACTGTTATACAATAATTGACAACTAAAATTATGCAATCGTATCAGTCTAATACTTAAGGGTGTTCCTAAAACTATGCTATTACATATGTGCAACATTATTCATTAAATAATACACAAAAACATTAAAGAAAAACAAAGATTTTACTGGACAATTTTTATCAGACATAACCAGAAAATCTATACTTTTTAAAATGTTTGTCCGTCTGTCTAGCTGTTCCGTGTTTTAACTCAAAAACTATTTTAAAGCAATAATGATGAAATTCGTACAGTTTATAGCGTACATTATCGCATTCGTTCTAAGCTTTGCTTCACATTGATATCGCAAATAGGACGGAAATTACATGAATTTATAGTTTTAAAAACTAGAAGACAACGATAACACTGTCGAATCGTTTAAAATTCAAAAGACACCTAAAATCCGGAAACAGTACATCTATCAGCCGGTAGACCGACTGTGTAAAGACATCGCATCATTCGTTCGTTCTGGAATTTTTACTTTCGCGTAGTAAAACAAAGAGACAGCGATATTTCTTTCAAAGACCATCTGTAAAATATCTCATCATCGACCCTTTCTAGAATAGTTGCGCTCGTGTAATAAAAGAAAGGGACAGCGATATTGTATTAAAAAAAAAAAAAACAGACTGAGCCGTGGGTAACTTCTAGTATGTTAATTATGCGAATCATAATCATCGTATAGTTGAAAGCACAGGACTGTATTTAAACCCATGGTTAAAGACGGATGACTACATTTAAAGTTGCAGAGTTAAAAACAGGATTGCGTTTAAGAAACATTTTCTTTGCAAATTTATATCTATACGATACTGTAATGCATAACACATGTCGCAGAATTTGTTGCTTATTACTAACATTATGACGTACCGCTGGGTTAATGAGTACATACACGCACACACACACACCCATATATATTTATATATTAATGAGTCCATTATTAATTTTTGAAATTTTCTACTTTTATTTATCACTTTTAAATATTTTGAGCGTTTTCTTTTTTTTTAGTTTTTTTTTTATTTTATTTCATTTTTATTATTATTACTGTTTATTTACATATTTTACTCGAACTAATAATTCATATTTTAGCGTTTATACGTACAGAAGAACAATATGTCTCGTAGTAGTAATACAATAAAAACGGACATTTTAAAGCTGCAAAACAGTAAAAGTGAGAAAGATAATTTACGTTTCACTCGATCTGTCTCACTCTAACGCATTTTTGGTACCGAATATCGAACTAACCGTGATGATATTCTTCAGTTCTAGTTGGTGCGCGCCGCGATACTAAAATTTCGGTGCTACTGTTATTTAACTCTTTCACGAAGAAGGCGCAGCTTTTACCCAGAAACAACGGTATGTGTTGGTAATATGCTTATGTTGTATGTCTACATTTCGGGGGTTAGTACGTACGGGACTATGTGGGCGAGTACCTATTTCATTTATTTTCTCTTTTCTGGAAAGCGGGTCGAAATTGTTCGCAAAAGTTACTCTGTTCTCGGCTGTATGATCGATATCGAATGGTGGTGCATTACTAGTTCGTCGCGTTGAAAGCTGAATTTTTAAAATATATTTATTTGTAACAATGGTAATTAACATCAAGTTTTTAAACATTTTATCGCGCTATATATATATATATATATATATATATATATATATATATATATATATATAATTTTTAAAACATAACGGAATTTCGTTTTTTAAACATCTTTATATGCACCTGCGTACGTGTATAGATGCGTGCACATGTGTATGCATTGTGTATCTATTTTATTATTTGCAACTTATAATAAAATAGTATAATATATATGTGTGTGCCTGTTTGTGTACTTATTTACTAACTTTATTTTTTTTAAACACCAACCGCATTGTCCGAATTCATATATATATATATATATATATATATATATATATATATATATATATATATATATATATATATATATATATCAATACTCGCGCATAAAAATGATTATAGTTCTCATTCAAACATATTTTTCAAAATTTTTGAAAGTGATCCTTTCCTTTTTAAATTTCAATCGGCAGATAATCTATATTAGGGGTTGGGTTAAACTATTATTTTTGTGTACTAGGTTAGGACGTTTTAGTTCCAAATTAGTAATGTATTACAATAACTTATTACTTTTGGAATCGGATCCAGAAATATTAAAATATTTTAGTGTCACTACCTTTTACAAGTACTTTGTATGATTTATTAGCGCGAGTAAATTATATGCATATATTATATATACTTATACATATATATATATATATATATATATATATATATATATATATATATAATTACAGAAATACGGAATTATTCTAGTGTCAATCTTTTACTAGTAGTTCATATTATTGATTAATACGAATAAATTATATGCATACATATGTACTTTAAAACAAAATAAAAACAAATTTAATAACTATATAATTTTTTTATTAGCGCAAAGCATTTGGACAATTACATCATTATCAAGCATATACAATAAACGTTAATTTATAAGCATATACAATAAACGTTCATTTATTGTATATACTTGATGATGACGTAATTGTCGAAAAGTTTAGCGTTAATAAATTTTTTTATTAGTTATTAAGTTTGTTTTATTAATTCATAAAATCACTACTGTCAAATATTTCAACATTATACATATATATATATATATATATATATATATATATATATATATATATATATATATCCTTTAGGAGTACATTAAATAAAGTTACAATACCAATTGGGATTTAAGTCCAATGACAACCCAATAAATATATTTAGATAATTAAATCTAATGGATATCTACGTTTAAGACGTGTGGTGACATATCCGATGTCTAGCAGTTGTATTGCTCCCACATTTATGTGATTATGTAAACGCTTTTCGTGTTTTTAAGCAAATTCCTTAGTGACTTCGTTAACGGTGACCGCCTGAAGATTCAAATGAATATGACAATGCTACTTTTATAACAGTGTTTGCCCAGAAAAAAAATCGCAAAACGTGGGCATGATTTTTTCATTATCGTCCATTGCAAACTATATGACTACGATGAACTAGTTTTTGTTATCATGACGAAATGAAAAATTATTAAAAAAATAAAAATAAATATATGTAATTATAATTATAATCAATCGTATGCGATAAATTTACAAGTTAGAAATATCGCATACTAGCATATTCAATTATTATAACCGTATATTTTGTAAGTGTTTCCTGCGTAATTATTACAGATTACTCACTTAACTGCGTTCATGCCGAACGGAATAAAATAATAATATCATTTCGAGGGTACCACCTTATAATACTTATCGAATAAATGTAACGAAGGTAAACTTATTATGAAAAATGGAAAAGTAACGGAGTCCAAATGATATCCCAGCTGAAATTTGGAAATTACTGCGACAGAAGAGAGTGGAAATATCACTAATATTATTGAACCAAATTAATAATGAAAGAGGACCGTATCCTTGAAATCTGATACGCCAGTATCACGATGCGCTTATATCAGTCCACTGCTGGATGTAAGCGATCCCACTTTCTTTCCATCTGTATCGATTACGGGGGCTTTTTAGGAGTATAATTACCGATATCATTCATCCTTTGTACGGAGACTATAACGACAGATTGACAGACTTCTGTACCATGAAACTATATATGCGGATGACGCTCTTCCGACAGGTAAATGCGAAAACAATTTAGAAAAATATGTGCAGATTTAGAACCACAGTTGCCTTCCTAGCCATTTGTACTCCATCAATCATACTCCATCTGTATACTGTCCTTGTGCATGCGGGAACTATAGCCGATGCTAATCATGCGATTTTTGCTTACGATATGTATAGCAGAGGTAGAGATGCCTTTATTAATAAAATGTTACATTTAAATATTTATCCCCACTTCTCGGTTGTCTACTTATTGGCCCTGAATAACGACAATATCCTCGCAACTCCGGCCACCTATATATATATATATATATATATATATATATATATATATATATATATGTATGTATGTATATACGTATAAAGTTAACTTCTATGCGTTTTTTTCCTTTTTCCTTTGTTCTTTTATTATCTTACATATATAATATATTTATATGAAAATAGTGTTGACAATGGGTAATTTTGGTGTTTATTCTTAAGCCCGATTGTTCTAATGTAATAAATAAAACCAAATAAACATCGGGAATAAACACGAAATATGTTTTTTCTAGCCTGGTGCAACGGCTATTGATGGATCTCGTTTATCGTCACGTTTTGTTCGGAGATCGCGTGTCATGAGTAAACAAAAGTATGTACGACGTTATCATTATTATTATTATTATTATTATTATTATGTAAATGTAGGACCGTTAAAATCGAGCAATCGAACAATGAACATTCAAGTCTACAGTTATTTTAAACGAAATATATTGTGTTCTATTTTTTTAACCGATCGAAAGACACCTGAATTAGCTAGTGATGTTTTTACCATTAAAAAATCTGGTCATTGATGGGATTTAAACTGAGATCGAACGATCAGAATGCTAAGACATTATTAGTTACACCGTCATGATATGCAGTAATTACAAAGTCCGCAGTACGAGTAACGATAATTAAAACTGCGTTAGATTTTTTTCAAAATCGGCCGGATAAATTATCTAAGATATTAAAAAAAATAAAAAAATAAATAAATTATTGTTCGATTCGTATTTTTTATTTTCGCTTTCGTTATTATAAGTTGCTTGTGTTGTATCATCTGTAAAATTAATGCGAATATTATGTTTTATCGTTTATAATTATTTACAGTACCGTTTTAAAGAAGTCAGGTGGTCCTACTACGATATTTACGCAGTTATCTAATTCGAATACCGGAAATGCTGGAATGTGGCGATTTTATACCGACGATTCACCCGGATTTAAAGTGTAAGCATTTAAATAGAAACATATCGATTTTCGAAACAAAACAATGTAGTAGATTAGAACGTCTTTTAATTGTGTATCGTTTAAGATTCATCCCGGATTTAATTTTTTTATTTTCATTTATTATTATTATTGTCATTATTACTATTATTTTTTCTCTCGGCGAGGCGCACCTATAAACAATGTAATCTGCAAACATAAACATGCTTATTTCGATGCTACCTACTGAGATTCCACAAGACATTTATAAGGATGTTAAAATTTATAACTCGTTACCTCTAGTAGTAAATAAGAGAGCTTCACAAGCCCTTAACACGATACAATAAAAATTGAGAAACAAACAAGCAAGCCTCAATAGAATACACCATATTCTATTGTAGATGTGCGAGTGCTTGCCGGTTTTCCTTGTAATTTAGAATAAAATTATGAGGAAAACCCCGTTTGGTTAGACGTGGTGTGCATTATCAAAGGCGTTATACATTCCATTGCCTGAGTTTTCGTATACGCGCGTGTAGTATACATGTGTACATGGGTACGTATATGCATTTTTCAGTATGTGTGAAGTATATACGTGTAGTATATATTGTGTAAATGTATCAGTATATGCCTGACACATCTTGCAAAAAGTTCCAGTATGCAGACGATATGGCGATGACTGGGCAAGGAACAGACTTGAAGAATTGTATATCAACTATGGAAAGTGGCTTATCACAAATTAGTAAGTACCTGGCACAAATGGAAATTACGACCGAATCCCCGCAAGAGATAAAAACAGCGTTTTTTCATCGCGACAACCGAATGGCAAAAATCGAACCTATAGTGAAATTTGAAGGTGTCTAGCAAATGCAAAATATCCAAAACACTTAGGCGTGACATTAGACCGCACCTTATCATATAATGAGCATTTAACGGTTCTATCCAAAAAGTTAAAAACACGTATAAATCTTATTAGAAGACTCGCAGGTTCGACTTGGGGTGCTGATGCAAGAACACTCAGAATGTCTTCCTTGGGTATACTCAGCAGCTGAATATTGTTCATCAGTTTGGTGTAATAGCTGACATGTTAAACAAGTAGATGTAGTATTAAACGAACCACTCCGAACCGTATCAGGATCGCGGAAATCTACACCACTTATGTGACTTCCAGTTTTACCTAGTTGCAGTTAGACGGGAGACAGCGTTATTAAGAGATAGAAATAAATTTCAGACGTACCCCGAACTGCCAATATCTGAAGAGATAAGGTCCGCACCAGTATCGAGACTCAAATCCATTGGACGATGAATGAATTATTATCGGAAGATATGAAAGAGTTTAATAAATGGAAAATAACGTGGGAAAGGAATTTAGAACATACAACGAATTCCCATTTAGTTGTCGACCCGAGGAATGAAATTAAAGAAATGGATTTATCTAGGAAATTATGGAAGACACTCAATAGAATTAGGACCGGACAGGGAAGATACGAATATCTAATGCAGAAGTGGGGTATAACGACAACTGATGCAAGTGCGGAAATCCAAGACAAACAATGCAGCATATATTAGAAGACTGTAGTTGCATCTGTAGGTTTAACATTATATTCACAATCTTAACGACGGAGCCATAGACTGGCTAACAAATTTAAAGTTAGACTTATGATGTGTAATTATATATAACCGACGATTATACGATAAGAAGAAGAAGATTCTGGGTCTTCCACGCGGTCGATATTTCTTCTTTCGCCCATTTTGTCAAGTACGGTTTGATTACTAATTTTTTCTATCCAGGATATTCGTTGAAACTTCCTCCAGCACCACATTTCAAATGTTTCAAGTCGCTTACAGTCTACTTGTTTCAGCGCCATACAGCACAGTTGACCAAACGAATGTTTTCATAAGCGGTTTACGTGACTGTAATGACATTGATCGTTATTTCTTTTATGTTATTCTTAAACTATTCGAATTAGCATTAAAATGTCGTTACTGTTATCACTTATTTATAAATAGCACGTTAATAATAAAAGTGATTCGATTTGATTTTGAATTCGATTTGAATGTGTTGATTACAGAGGTCCAGTACCGGTGCTCCTAATGTCATTGCTGTTTATTGCCTGCGTATTTTTACTTCATATCTGGGGAAAATACAACAAACGTTAACGTGTACCTGGCCAGTTTTATCGATTTTCGGTATGGATTAGAATTAGATAGTTTACGATGAAGACGATGCGTTTCGTTCAAATAAATGCTTGAAATAATATTTTTTATTTTTTATTTTATTTTTTTATTTCCCGTTGCAGCCAGTTTTCTTATATAAGAAAAAGAAAATATTGTAATAAAATAAACAACGTAAAAATTTAAATGGTATAAATAACATGCAGTTGTCGTTTAGCGATTTGATTATTTATTTATGAATTATTTACTTAGTATATATATACACGATTCCTCTCGAGTTTGACTATTAGCTTTGTAATAAATCTCTGTATTCAATATCTTATTTCGATTGAAAACGACGTACTTCTAGAAAATTATCTAGGTAACCGAACGGCCGTATCTAGACCGTTGTAATAAATTTTAGCGGCGTCTAATATTACTTGTTTAACAAATTCTATCCCAACAACATCGTGTTAACCTAACCTTAATCATCATTCGTAAGATTTGATTTAGGATTCGATTCATGTTCTTCTTATCGTGTCGAAGAGCTTATATGCTTTCCCCCCCCCCCGATATTTAACAATTTGACCTTCCTACGAGATTTCATTTATACTGGTCGATATCTTCCATCCTACATCCTAAAAGTAACAATCAGCAGACTAGTAGTAGGTGCTCTGAATTTTGTATACCATGCCGAATTCGCAATGTGTAATTTTCCATATTTTCATGTTCTTCGTCGTTCTGCCTGTCATAGTTTTTATTCTATTCAGAATTTTCCATACTGGCCACGGAAGTTCATTAACCTGTGTGTGTGTGTGTAGGTGGGCGGTGGGAGGGGGAAGTGGTGTTCGTTCGGTTATTCCCATAGTAGTTGCGATCGATTATTTTTTCAGTCTTCTCTTCCATAATTCCATCCTAGTAATTTCAGCTTGTGTCAAAATATTTACACTGTTTTAAGAAAAAATTTTCCTAGACTCGAATCCAACCTACTGCCGCATCTTTCGCATACAAGAGATGTCTTACGTCTTGTTCTTGGTTATTTTATTATTATTATTATTATTGTTATTGTTGTTATTATTATTATTATTATTATTGTTGTTGTTATTATTATTATTATTATTATTATTATTATTATTATTATTATTATTATTATTATTATTATTATTATTATTATTATTATTATTATTATTATTATTATTATTATTATTATTATTATTATTATTATTATTATTATTATTATTATTATTATTATTATTATTATTATTATTATTATTATTATTATTATTATTATTATTATTATTATTATTATTATTGTTATTATTATGATTATTATGATTATTATTATGCTATTTATGCAATACTAACCAACCAAGTATTTGTATATCTATTTAAGTTTCCACTACTCGCGCAAATAAATGCGCATTTGTGGATTTGAATGAATAAATTTGATTTGATTTGATTATTATTATTATTATTATTATTATTATTATTATTATTACTATTTATCATAGCTATCACTTCCCGTCTTATGTCCAGTAGTATAGTGCTGTATAACATTTTTATAGACTGTTGTAATAAATTTTAGCGGCATCTAATATTACTTGTTTAACAAATTCTATCTCAACAACATCGTGTAGCGTCGTACTATACCTTAATAATCCTTCGTAGGATTTTATTTTGGATTCGCTTATATGTGTAAAGTTAATTTATCCTATAATCTAAGCGTAAAGAAATATGAATATGAAATTATCAGTTACGATGGTAAATATAAAGTCTTACATACAGATATATATATATATATATATATATTTGAGCGCGTGCGTATATTTACCATTTTTCATTTAGAAGGAGGTTATATCGCGTAATATTTTTAGTTTCTCACCCTTTTTAGACTTGTTTAACTATTTATAAAAAAAAAAAACAAAAAAAAAACTAATTTGTTTGAATGTTTTTAGAAAGTTTACTTCAATTTATTTCTACATAATTCAATATAAGAGAGTTTGAATAATTAATCGCTTAGTCATTTTATATTTGTTTCACACCGATTTCATTTTAAATTTATTTCTTACTTTTGATTTGCGTTTTATCACATTTCTAGAACCGTTTTAAATTTCGCTTTGCCTAATTATTATTTTTTTTTTAACTTTTGTTTTTCACAGATGTGTTTATATCTTTAAAATAAAACAACGATGATCGGCAACAATTATTAAAATATTTCCAAATCATATCATTTCTTCACGTAACACGCCACTTAAAAAAAAAGCGCTGCAGTTTTTGCCGGGGAATCACAACCCCCCGGACCGTCCGGGTGCCATAAAATGGGGAAGGTGCTTTTGCTGGATCTTCAATATATATGTATACACATAATAATAAAAATAATAATAATAATATATATATACATTTGCGATCTGGACATCATTTGTTGCCTGACCGTCTCCATTCTGAACAGGCAGTCTGCAACCCCGATCATGTCTTTTTTGAATGCTCTGCTGTAGCGCCGTTGAGTTCGGAGCTTTACCTTATTTTGTTACGTTCTTCGAGTATTACACCTCCGTATAATGTATCGTCCCTTCTACATCTGGATAATCTATAATTATTTCTAGAAAAGTCAGCATGCTTGATTAAGATGTAGATAGTCCCCACAGTATCACGTTGGGTAAGCTGTAAAGGCACCCCCATTTAAAAAAAAAAAAAAGAAATCACACACATGCGAAGTAGACGACGTTCAACATATTGATAATACTCGTAGCAGGTATAACCACTTGACACATTTGTATATTGTTGATTACTCACTTTTGTTGAATGAAATAATTCTATTGGAACAATTTTCTCTTTATTTATCTTAGAATTGTTCAAAATTATATACACCTTTTATTAGGCTTCCGCGATGGTTTACTCATTGAAAGTATCTCTATTAAATGCGCCAACTTATGCTATTTAGTATATAAAGAAATTATATATAAATATTTTGAAATATAGGTAAAAAGTGATATTGGCAAGAGTAACAGAAAATTATTTGACAAAGGACCATATTAAATAATCGCTATCAAAAATGATACGATAGAAGGAGAATTCGAGTATTATTTAGAGAAAGTAAGTTTATTAATAGAAACAGAAATGTGTAATGAAATCAACTGGTGGTAAAACTTGACACGTTAAGGACGGTAGTAAGAACATTCAAAAAAGACATATCGGCTATCATAGCGACATCGCACGGATGAGAGCAAAATGAAGAAGAGAGAATATGCATTTTAAGTAATGAACATGGAAGTCGTTTATTTGTTACCATAAACTTTTATCATATTCTGTTTGATCGGAGTATTGAGTTTATAGGACGAAGATATAGAGGGATTATCAGGCTGGATAGTTTATTAAGAAACAAGCCACACTGCTGGAAGTCGAGTTAGCAAGGGAATTACTCCTCAGAATGCCTGAGTGGCCAGGAATCCATGCTATATATATATATATATATATATATATATATATATATATATATATATATATATATATATATCAATGATTATCAATGATTACTGTTGGTAACCCCATAAACTAGTTTCGCAGGCTATTTTAATTTTTATTTTATATGTTGGTAATAATAACTGTATTAAATAAAAAATAAAATTAGATAGATATATTTATATACGTACATACATACAGTGGAATCCAGATTATCAGCCTTCAAGTTCATCTATTCGCCCTTTCAGATTATCCGCTGTACTTTTTATGCACTAGAGCACCTTATTGATCACTCCGGCACTTTGATCTGTAGGAAAAATATTTTATAGATCAGAATGCTGATGAAACAGAACTCAATTATAAAATATTACCTGACAAGACGTTAGCTGCAAGAACTGAAAAATTAATATCAGGGACAAAGAATGTCATGGCTTGTGCAAATGCAAGTGGTATGTTCTGACTACCATTATGATCGGCAAAGTTGCTAATTTCCGTGCTTTAAAGAATACGGATTTCCGATCATTACCAGCTAGCTACACTAATCAAAATAATATGTAGATGGATGCTAGAATATTTAAGAACCGGTTTTTCATGTGCGACGTGTTATGACTTTCTTAAGAGAGAGCAGATGACCGAGAAAGCTCTTTTATTAATCGACAATTATCCCTCCAGAAATTACAGTGAAATATGCTCTTGCACACAACGTGTCTGATATGGATGGAGGAGTTATCATGTTATTCAAACGTTACTATAGAAAAAAACTAACTTGATGAAATCCTGTTGAATTTTGATGATAATGACAATATACTGACCTGTGTGAAAAATGTAAATACGAAGGATGTTACTTATTGGTCTACTGAGGCGTGACGATTTGTTTCCTCGTATACACAGAACACCATGGCGTACAATTTTGATTGCTGAATTTATAGAAGATGTTGAAATAGAAAACAACACTTTAAGAAAGTTCTCAAGTATATGACAGTGTGACTGAGGAAGATGCAGGGAGGTGTATTACAGTAGATGACAATTGACTAGAAATGAATAACTCAGGTGTAGTCAAAATAGTTTTCGATCAACCTACTGACTATGCAGATGATGAACTGGTGGAATCAGTACTAAAAATATGATGTGGTATTCTCAGTTCTTAACAAGTCATTGTATTTCATTGAACAACAGGACGGAGTCACTCACTTTTCGAAAATGGCGTAATTTTTTGAGCTTAGAAACGCGCGTGAAATGAAATACAACGTCTCATTACAAATGTTATTTTTTTTTTTTAATATTTATGATGATCTTATCGTGTATGTACTGATTGTTTTTCAAAATTCTTAGAAAATATTTTTTTATACTTATGTATATAAAATACTCTATTTTGGCAAAATTGCGAATATTTTGGATTATCCGCCTTTTTTTTTTTTTTGGTATTCATCCTGTTTTCCACACCGATTACGGCTAATAATTTGCAATTTGCATTTTATCACATTTTAAAATGACATAAATCAGTTTTGTGGAAAAATGTACCACTCACCTTACGTGCATCAACTTTGGTATGTACATCCCGTGTGGTATAAATCCGCTTATGTCTTTACATACATAAACTGTAAATAAAATTATAAATTTCTAGAAAATAATAAATATAACATCTTATTTATTAAGTGCGCTCCCTTTTTTCTATTTCAAATATCTGGTAAAATTTTTCATATTATTTATGCATATGTTACGCTAATTGATTAATCACGATGTTAATTTATAAATTTAACATTTAATCTACAGCAATAATAAAAAATTCCCCAGATAAATCGAAATTATAAAATATTCCATTCGTACGTTTTTGTTTATTAGAAGAGGTATGAATGTTTTTATTACAAGTTCAGTAGGAGCTAGCAGAATTATCTTTAATGGAACAAAAAACGAAACAAACCACTGTTTAAATAATGAACGAAGATCACCTGGTTAATATGAGTAATTTAAAGCATTTTACATATTTAAATTTTAGAATTGAATTTTTATTGTAATCAAAATAAAGTAGTAATCATGAATATTAAATAAATGCTACAAGTTTTACCTATATGAATGAATGAATGAATAATAAGTATATTTAAATTGTTTACAAATCAGAGCAGATACATAATAAAATACGTATACCGAGCAGTATCTCACTACGCGACTTAGATTAGTGAACGAGCCTTAAGTTAGCTTAGAAATAGACGATTTTACAGGGGAAAAATACAATAAAAACCCTGCGTAGCGGAAAAAAAAATATCAGTTAATATTAAGAATAATTTACGCGTTAAATAGTAATACGTAAACTCGTACATACTACATACAAATATAGAATGAGTATGTTTATAAGTATAGAAGTACAAGTGTGTAGTTGTGTATACTTATGTGATTAAATAAGTATAATATACATTATACAATAGCGACAACGTACGATGAAATATTTTTATCTGAGAGTCTAGGGCGTGAGAAGCAAATGCTTAATCCTTTTATGTTTGTATCTTTTGTATCGTAATTGAAGGGTATGGTAGGTGTAGTTACCAATTTGTTGTACAAGTGTATATTGACACTTATGGGGCACTTACGGTAAAATTTAGCAGCTTGCTTGTGAAGGAGTTGAGATATGTACGGGCGATTCGGTGCGGATAAAATCCTAAACAGACTATAGACATTCATCATAGTAAATATTATAGAAATATACCAACGTACGAATTCAATAATTGCAGCGAGAAAATATCACGAAAGATTACAGGTATTCAGCATAGTGAACATTACAAGCATTAGCTCACCTGCAATACATATATAATTAAAATGTTGCGATCACTTTGTTAGTATTTAATCTATTGACCTACTTAAACCTGTTGTAATTCTTAAGGATAAATAAGGGTTTTCTTACATAAACCCATAAAAAAATACATTTATCGCTGAGGTTTAAAATCATTTGTAGAAATTCATCCTACTCATAAAGGAAATTTGTAACTCATACAGCCTAAGATATCAATTCATAATTTAACCTATTTGTTGAATGTTTAGAAAATATTACAATCTTAAACTATTACTATATGTAATATATGTTGACAGATAATTTTAACGTGTTGTGAAACAGGTCAATGACTATATTCCATTAATATTAAAATAAATGAAATATAAATGCTGAATATACAATCCGTCTTGGCGTCATTCGTACAAATGTAATACTTTATTTTTTGCTGAAATACTTTGAGGTACTTGGGTATCTATCGTTGTTATGTGAAAAAATATTTTTTTTTAATATAGTCTGGTTATTTTATTTTCGTATCTTGAAGTCACTAACGAAGTGCATATTTTTCGCTTCATTACCCTTCTTTACCTATCTATAATTCCATAACTGTATTATCATCACAGTCTTCAGTGCACGTTTATCTTTTAAATCCAACAGTTTATTTGCCTTAGTCACTAGAATAATGATTCTTCAATCATTCTGTTTTATATATATTTTTGAATTTTGTTGATAAAATTTTACAGAAACTTAATGTTCAAAGCACGTGTAAGTTCTATTTAGCCGTTTACCAGGTCAATTCTCATTTATGTCACATAGTGAAAATAAAAATTTAGCAAAAATCAAGAATTTTGAAGAAAAATACTATGGTTGTATGATTATATATATATTCCGTAATATTATGCCTTTAGGTTGGTAAAACAGAAAAAATCTTAATAATCCACGAATTCACTCTTGTCTTCTTATGTTAAATCACTATGTTTGTTATCAAGTTTATTATATATATATATATATATATATATATATATATATATATATATATATATATATATATATATATATATATATATATATATATATATATATATATATATATTATAACATAGCAAGTAATTTTTGTAATTATCAGTTCCGGTAGTTCGTTTCGTTTATTAAAGCCAACAAATATCGTGTTATCAGTACTCTTTAATTCTTTATGATTTACGTTGCGTGAAAAGTTTGCCTGCCATTATCGCCGGTACAAATATTCAAGTTCAAGCTTTAAATAAAAACATGGAGTAAGTAATAATATACTTGTATTTAGTTTTAGTAAATAATCATTTATGTTCTTGCTGTATCATATTTATGTATATAAATATAATGTGTTATCATTTATGCTCAAACGAAAAATTATTATTAATAAATTGAGTGAATACGTCTTATTTTATGACACTGTCACATTGCTTAAATTACGTTAGCATACTTTGAGTTATTATAATTATATTTCTAAAATGCTTGTAATGTTGACATCATTTTCCTTAGAGTGAAAATAAATTGTGTGATTAGTTTCGTGTTGTGTATCATTTATTATTATGTGTAAGTGAAAATGTTTGCCGTAATTTTTATTCATTTTTTATCGATATTTGTATATTTAGGATTTATTCATCGCGCGGTGATTATAATGGAAAAGATGACAACAAGAGGTAATGGCTTAAGTAATTATGTTTAATAATAATTTTTTGATTGGAACCTGTAGTTACTCGAATATAACGTAAGAATAATAAATGATTGATATATACGTTTCATATTTGTAAACAATTATTTTTATTCTAAATGTGAAGTTAATAATATTGTGTATCTTTCTCTTTTTTGAATAAGACGAAGTTTTGCATTGAAGCATATGTATGTTGTCCAAAAATATAAGATAATATCGTTGTTTCATTATAACTTTTTAAAGCAATTTATTTAGTGATAATAAATTTACTGTAATTAAACGGCATTACTTTGTATTAAAGTTAAACCCTGCTGATAACTTAAGTATTTCACGAATTTCGGTAAATATGAAATAAAATAAAGATTAAACAATTATTAAAAAAGTAAGTCAATGGAGGGATAATTTTTAAATATGATTTAAATTCATTACGTAATAATGCTAAAATAAGTGTAATCGAAATAAGGATAAACGTGTTAGTTTAACCTATTCATTAATTATTTGTAATATATATCGTATATTTGTCACTTATTTTCTTTTCGCAAGTAAATTTTGAGTCAATCTTTTATAGTAGAGTAAATGAAGAATGTTGTTTCACGATATGTTGTGAACATTTTTCTCATAATTTTGTGTATATGAAACTATTTTTTTTTATGCAACGCTTGAACATTTTTCGCCATGGTCTCATTAAACATCAACTTTGTAAATATTCTATTTATTTTACTTTGTGTACAATGAATGTGCATGGAAATTATATTTTATTAATCATTGTTTAAAATTTTAAATACATTTTTCATTTTTTTTTTTTTTTTCATTAGGAATTGATAAAGTATCTCAGTATTTAGTTGGAATAATGTAATCTTCGTTAGTGATTTAATCTGATTAAACTGTATGCTATTTACCGAATAAATTATTTACTCGCATGACACTATTGCAGAAATCTTTAGCGATATCGATATTTTATTCGTTTATTTGTAATCGTGAGAATATATTTCTGATATATAATTAAATTGCTTTAAACACTTTATTAAATATACTTTTTGTTTAATTTAAATGATAATTCTATTAATCATTATCTAGTGTGATAAATTGAACATAACGTTTTAAATTTTTCATAAGTGTTGACCGTACTTTTGTATATTAATTAATGATACTATAGAATATTACAGATTTTTACACAATTGAATATTTAAAAATTTTTTTGTTTTTATTATTCAGAAATTTGTTCTCTATACATCACTCATACGCAGTTTATTATTACACTCCCATTTTCAGGCGGAATTTCTGCAACAATTTTCGTTCTTTGAAACTTGGATTGCCCGTGTGTTTTTTTAATACATACAACGTCACAGTCGATGGCTGAATAAAACTGTTAAAATGATTAGTTTGTACAAAATTCAACATATTAATTCGACGTGAACAACGACTTGTGCTGTATCTAGTATAATTTCATCCAGAATCTAAGTTGTGAGATATAATATGTTTTTATTTTTATTAGCGGTTATGAACATAATACTGATATATATATATTATATATATATAGCCTTGTATTTTGATTTATACATAGAAAATCTCGTAATTTGAACGAAAAGAAACGTCGAGACCAATTTAATATGTTGATACATGAACTCAGCGCAGTTATTACTAGTGGTCGTAAAATGGACAAATCCACAATACTTAATGATGCAATTGACTTCCTGAAGAAACATAATGGTTTGTATATCTTTTACGGTGTATTCTAAGTTTAGTGGTTATTACTTTCATCAGATGTTACTAGATACTTGAAATATTAAAATGATGTTCGAAATCGTATTTGGATCACTAGTAAAATTCCGTTGGATTTTGAAAAATTCAGAAGATTAAATGCTACCGTTTTATGACTACGTGGTGTTAATGTCATTTTTGTTTTATCATCCATTTTTCGAATAATTTAAAACATCTAATTGTCTTTTATTTATAAACAAAATCTTATCAATATCAAATGAGCAGTTGTTGGATTTTAAACAACTGAAACGAGCAGATAGAAAATAATATTGATGTTTTAAAGTAGCTATTGACATAATTTTAACGCGAACGAATAATGATGATAACAAAAATAAGAAATTTTGCTTCATCAATTGCCGTATAAGTATTTTTAATTTTTTTTTTAAAATTATGAATAGTTAAAAGCCGTGTAAAATGTTTAAAATTAGTTGTAATTTTCGTTCTCAAGGCGGAGTTGTATTTGTAGTTTAAAAATGTATTTACGAATATTAGCCATATTCCAATCGCAACAATACGTTGACCATATCATAAATTGTTGACGGCGTACTTTAATTAGATTTCCTAAACTTAAATTTTAAAAGCATTTTTGACTTATCGTGGACTTAGAATTTAGTAAAATATAAGCTAGGTTTTAAAAATAATTAAACCTGCATTTTACAACGAAACTGATTCGTTTACGTTTTTGATAAAAATTTCCGAATGAATATTGTTTATCGTTCGTGTAATGTGCAACGTGAATCGTTTTAATGTTTAAATAATTTGAAGATTCTTTATGTAAATTATAAACTTTTATTATTCGTTTACGAACTATATAACGTATATTATTATCGGAATTTCGCCCATATCGTTTTAAATAAAAATTGTGATAAAACTTCATAAGTCGTAAATTTTATTGTTTCCATTCTATTTATTATTTCCAGAAAATACGATGAGATCTAGACATAACGAAATTGACGAATCGTGGAAGTCACCTTTTTTGACTAATGATCAATTTACTCATTTAATGTTGGAAGTGAGTTATACTGTAATTTTCATTTCGTGTTATATTTTGAAGTAATAGTTTGAAATAAATAATTTTTCAAATTGTTTTTGAACTATCAGCCAATAAACAAAAATTGGAATATCTATCTTGGTAATGCAGAATTTAACGTAACATACTGAAAAAGTTGTCATGTTACATATATATATATATATATATATATATATATATATATATATATATATATATATATATATATTGTTAATCAATTTAAAAATTGTAATTGTGCGTGATCAGAATACTATTTATGCTTTTTATATTATATTTTGATATTATCACTAGTTTTAGTTGAAGAATAACATTTTTGTTTTAATTAAGATTTGTAACATGTATCGAAATATCTGCGATTTTTAACATTTCAAATATCGACAGTCTTATAATTCTTATCTAAATCTATCGTCGTATTAACTTTCATTAAATTGTTAAAATAGTTTCTTATTATTTATTCAGTTATTTGTCAATCTATTTACGTACGTGTTGATTTTTTTCCCCCTATACCTAGCTAGTGCTATCAATAGCGAGTATGATATCTGCAATTACTTGAGCTTGAAGGTGGCTTAGAATGTACAAAGTGGATTTATTTGATCAAGTCCAATGGTTTAACCCTCCGCAATCTTCGAAGTTCTGATGAATTACCCAGCAAATCGACTGCTGTACAGTTAGGGTGATCATGTAACTTCGTTGCATGTTTTATTGCTTCCTGTTTTATCACGTCAGTAACATATGGAGCATTTACAATGGTTCGTAGAGTTTTATTCTGAAATCGCTGCATTAGTGTTATATTTGTCCTAGCACTGCGGCCTCATATTTGACACCCGTATCTCCAAACAGGAGCAAGTATTTGTTTATATATAATATGGTGATTTTATTATCCAAATCTAGCTTTGATTTTCTACCTATTAGCCAATTACATTTAGCGAACTTTTATATTTAATTCATTGTTTTTAATTTGAATATGCTTTTTCCACGTTAACTTGCTATCTAGATGCATACCAAGATATCTTGTACTATCGCTTATCGGCACTGCTTTTCGATTGATGGTAATGCTTTTAGGTACAAGTTTTCGGTAAAAATTACTCTTTTGGATTTGTTTTCATTGATCTTTATTCGCCATTGTCCGTCCTATGCTGTTACTTCATTTAATGAGCTTTGAAGGTTTTTATTACCTTCCTCCGGGCAATGACTATCACAAAGTATAGCAGTATCATCTGCGAAGGTGGCTACCAAGGTTTTATCAGATACTAGAAGATCTGCTGTATACATTAAGTAGAGGAACGGTCCTAACACACTTCCTTGTGGGACTCCAGCAAGTATGGGTTGTATGTTAGATACCTCATCTCCTAATTTAATCTGAAAATATCTTTCTTTTAAAAATGAGCTAAGTAATTTGTAGTACTGATATGACAGTACAATTCGCAGTTTATGCAGTACACCTTCGTGCCATACCTTGTCAAAAGCCTGGCTGACGTCTAGGAATACCGAATCGCATACTTTCTTTTCTTCTAAACTACTTTCTATTTTTTTAACCACTCGATGGACTTGCTGAATAGTAGAATGCTTGGTTCTAAAACCATGTCGGTGTTCTGGGAGGCATTGTTTATTTTCTAGAATTTCATTTAATTTTTTCAATATCAGTTTTTCAAAAAGTTTAGAAATTATAGGTAACAAGGCGATCGGTCTGTGTGAGGTCATTTCTGTAGGAGGTTTACCTGGTTTTTTTAACACCATTATTTGCGAAAACTTGAGCTGTACAGGATAGTATGATAAGTCGTATTATAGCATTAAATATGTACGTCAGCATAACTAGTCCTTTGCGTGGTAGTTCTTTTAATATCTTGGCTGTTATCAGGTCATAGCCTGGGTTTTTTGGGGATTTATGTTTTTAACGGTTGCTTTAATTTTTTGGGGGAGCAAGGCTTTATTGGTAAGCTTATATCCATATTATATGAATTAACTGGTAGGTTTTCATGACCCGGATGTGGGGTGAAGACTGTGGCGAAATATTTAACAAATTCATCAGCCTTTTCCTTATCACTGTGAGCCCATGAATTATCTGACTTTCTTATCGGGTGCACAGGTTCGTTCGGTCTTTTTAGGGTACGTGTAGCTTTCCACAATGTGTACTCTGGTGATTGTGGGGATAAGGAAGTTATGTATTCAGTGAAGCTTTCATTCTTTAGTTTGAGTAACAAATTTTTTACTCCGCTTGTTTGTTTATTGAGTTTCCTTTTTATGAGTGGATCTCTATTTGTTTGTCATTGCTTCCTTAATTAATTTTTTTTAGCTACCTGATTTAGTATTTCTGTTGGGTAGTATATAATTGGGGAGCTCACCGATTCATTCGGTGTACTCGCCCATGCTGCTTTCTGTAGGAGTACAATAAAATTCTGCAAAGCATTTTCTATATCTTCATCTGTCTTAAGTCTTACATTTAAGTTGGTAAATTCATCAACTATTTGTTTAAATTCTTCCCAATCTTCTGTTGTGTAATTTTGGCTTAAATTGTTTCCTAATTACTCTACTACTTAATGTTAAAGTAACAGCTGTATGATCGAAAAATAAACTGTGCTCTGATTATGTTTCAATGAAGTGCGTAGCTAGTCCTTTAGTTATAAAGAAATCAAGTAGATCGGGAAATTTTTTATTATCTGTCGGCCAGTATGTGGGAGAACCAGTACTTAAAACATGGCATCTGTTACTTTCTAGAGCTTTCAATAATTCTTTTCCTTTAAACGTTGTTAATCTTGATGGCCAATATGTGTTTTTTGCGTTGTAATTGCCTCCTATTACGTAGGTGTTGCCTAGGGTTTTTCGAAAGTCATTAAATAAGTGATGTTTTGGTGGACAATATGCTGCTGACACTGTTATATTTTTATGCAAGCTTTGTATACATACACTGGTTGCTTTTAAGTAATCGGTTTGATATTTGCTGATTTCATAATTATTTGATGTTATTTTTAATTATTAGAGCTGATCCCCCCTCGAGCACTACCACAAGGGTGGGGTGTGCTATATGTACTATATCTGTTCATAATAGTTTTTGTTTGTTAAGTGAGATTCTGGTATTAGTAATATATCTATGTTGTTTTGGTTAAAAACAGTTCAATTTCATTTTTATGACTAGAAAGGCCATTGGCATTCAGCTATTTTTAGAAAGTTCATTTTTTGTTTATTAATCCTGACATTAGAGTTTGAATTAATCCATTTATCATTTGATTTTGTTGGGTTATCATATCCATGATAAGTTCTTTAATGTCTTTTAAGAGCTTTGTTAATGTCTTTTCTATATTGTTGCTATTATTACTGCTATCTCTGGTACTATTATTATTTTCTTCATTATTATGCTTATTACTGATATATCGAATCGTAAGATTTTGTGTTTGGTTATTTGTAACTTCAGCATATGATAATTTATTTATGTTTCTATTTTGCTTTATTTGTTGTGATTCTGTACTATTACTTGATTTATTTAGTTCAGTTTTCCTGTTGTTGTTGTCCCTATTATTTGGTAAGACTGTAGTTATTCTCTTTGTTCTGTTAATTAGTTCCTAATATACAGTACAGCCTTTGTAATTGGCTGTATGGTGTTCGTTGCATAATGCACATGTTGGTTGTAGATTTAAGTCTTTATTGTAATTGATGGATGCGTGATTTTGTCCACACTTAACACACTTGTACGGTCGGGTACAATATGTTTTTATGTGTCCATATTGTGGACGGTACACTGCACCGTTACATTCTTTTTCCTTGGCGCCTCAAATGTGATTTTAGCATTTGATAGGTATTTGATATCATACTTTTATTATTATCTTTTGGTTCAATGCCAATAAAAAATAGAGGAAGCGGATATTTCCCTATTCTGTGTTTTACGTTTAGATTACTACTATTATGATTATATTTTATCAGCGTTATGGGGGAGGACCCTTCCGCCGGTATGCATTATAGAGTTTTTGTGTGACATATCATTATCGATACTCATTACTGTTCCATTTCCATGTTAGTATTAGCATGTGCGTTAGTAGCGATATAGAAATTGTAATTCGATATAGTTCTTCAAGAAACTTCTTCCAATGTGTCATACTTGCGCACGATTATTAGTAAATTGTTTAGTTTTTCCTTTTTTGACAGTTTGCGTAGACTGTTCGGATTATAAATTTACATTATTGGCCTTAATGAAATTATGTAATTTACGCGTATCTAAGGAGGTAGGATTCGTAATAAGTTTTTCAAAGTTATATTATTCCTTGTGAATAGAAGTTCAGACGGAAATCGATGTCCAATTTTTGTAATCAGGGCAGGGCCAAATCTGATGTTCGATATTATCCTAAATTCACAAACTTTACTTCCGATGATTCCTAACTTGGCAAGATGACTAGTTGTGCAGTTATGATCACTTCTCTAACAAATACGGAGACAAAATCTTTATGAAAGAGATCTGTAACTCGAGAGCTCTTTTGGAATTATCTTTTGAATAGTAGCGTATTTTTACGTTTTAACAAGCGCTTTTGCATTTGAAATATGATTGAAAAAAAAAAACGGTAAAAAATTTACTCTAGTTTTGGTATTAATTGATTTTATTTTAGTTTAACTGACGCCACAGTGGGCAGAAGCCCACACTTAAATTTCAGTTCCACGCTGATAAAGTTGCCAAACCCATTGTCTTATTGAAAGTTCTAATATATCGATTGTTTATTTTGCTATCGAATAACGGTTATAATACGTATTAAAAATCGAATCTAACCAGTTAACAAACGAGCGAAAATTATGTTATTTTTCAGGCGGTTGACGGTTTCATTATTGTATTTTCGTCTAATAGTAAAATTGTATACGTATCGGATAATTTCACGTCACTCCTCGGATACGCCGTGGTAAGCGTACGAACCACGATAAAATTTACTATGGTTTTAATTTAAGTAGATGCTTTTTATATTTATTTAATATTTTTATTTGTTTATTTATCGTGATTTAAAATAAATTTTAGGAAGACGCGACGAAGCTGAATTTGTTTACCTTAATATGTAGCGATGATCACGATCGTGTATCTAGCGTATTGTTCCCTATCGATAATAATCATTTACACAAAGGTATATATATATATATGCATATATACATATTGATTATTTTCATCCGCTTTCATCGATATTTAACTTTTATTCTTAATGGTAGAGTCGTTTGTACAATTTTAACTATTGTTGGTGCTGCGAAAGTTTCATTTTAGAGATTATTTTATTTGAAAGAAACCTAGATTGGCAGCATTCCAAATTTTAGTCAAATGTAAAAATACTAAATTCTAGAAAATTGATTAATTGCATACAATGGGTATTTTAGCCTAAATTAAATTTTTTAATGGCCGCGAAGTATGTCTAATAATTGAAAGAAATACGATCAACGTGGTAGTAGTGATTCTTAAGCTGTAGACGCGCACAAAGACACGAATTAGTGATTAATTCCTAGTTGACAAGTTACCGAAATAAATTTTAAATTTCCTTATACGTGTATTGACTTATTAGTATCTGCGAGCAACGTTGCTCTGTACACGATTTTCTACAAATATGTTTTCTTTTCGATATTTGATTTACTATTACTAATGTTCAACTTTTATTCGATATGAACATTTATTTCTAGCGGATTGTGTAAATTTAGTTATTTGGCGTTTTTTTTTTTTTTAATTTTCTTATTTCTTTTTCTTTACTGTTATAATACTTTTATATAAATATAAATATGCGTGATCGCTTAATTGTTTATTTGTTTCTAATTACAGATAAGCAGATCTCTTTTCAATGTCGATGTGTGAAAAAAGTATCCGATTCAAACGACGGTTGTAATTGGGAATTAGTTCAGTTTACCGGCTTTATTCGTAAGTAAAATAAATATGTCTGAATTATCATATATGCTGACTTATTATTAGAGTGCGGATTTCTCGGCATTTGCCGAACCATTTTGCTGCACGCTACAGAATATCTGAACATACAGACAAATTTGACTTGGATTTCACTGATTTTGCCAACCAAATTTTATTTTGTCGAAAACAAAATAAAGACCGAAATTGAAATAAATACCGAAAATGATAATTTGTAATTTTTAAAAACATTTTTTAACGCAATAAAAAAAAAAATTGTAAGGTCGTTCTATGCCTTTTTTTTTGGTATCTGCGATTAGAATGATAAATCGTGTGAACCGCCATTTCTCTTCTACCGTTTATTTTAATGTTAATTTGACATTCATCAAGTCGTATAGGTCCGGCTTAGAAGTCGCAATTACGAAACTGGAAAAGCGAAAATTGTCTTTGAACAATTAGAAATCGCGGAAGATGCATTTAAGGGCATTGACCAAATTCCTGGCAAAAGGCGGCAAATTCCTCAAGATACGAAGAATTCTGTGATAAGAATACGGGATGCATCGACTTTAAGTAAGTTTTGAGTTGAAGGAGAAACATTTAGTCCTACTGAAATTAGCGTATACAAATGCGGATTATGGAAAGAAGCTTTTCTCTCATCTAAAAAATATTCTAAGTGATAAACGTCACCAATACGGTGAATTAAATTTTGAACAAAATATTTAATTATTTCTTATTATAACGTCTAAATTATTTAATATTCGTATGTGTATAGTCAATAAATCCGTAATTTCGTATACTGCAGTGTTTTACTATTTTTACTTAGATCCCTAATACTCGTGATATAAACGAGAATTTTTATAGGAAATATAAACGTTTTTTTTTTTTTTTCTTTCAATAAATGGCGAAAATGGCTTTTTAAACGTTGAAAAAAAAATGTTTAATGCCGAAAAATCCGCACTCTACTTTTATTAGTATTATTTAATTGTAATAGCGTATAATTTTAATTACTCAACGATGACTTCGAACATTGTACCGATGGGTTGTCTTGTTTTCCTATCGATCAACAACACATGCAACCTTTTTATTATTTTCTTTTGTGCCGCCGAATAATTCTACTGTATCCGCTTGTAAAACGCTGCTGTTATCTGCTCTTGCGAACATCGATCGTCTAAGGTTTCCATAGGGTTTACACCAATGTTCGTAGTTTTAAAGAATAGTGCGGCATAAATCTTTATTTACTGTTTCACATTTGAAATATATTAGACGCGCTATTACGAATTTGCGCGCACGTTTTGCTGTGTGTGTGTGTGTGTGTGCGTACAATGTGTATTTGGTGTTTTATATATAATATATATATACGTGTGAATATAATTCGGGGTTTTGTAGAGATAGTTATAAAAATTGTTACTTTTTAAATAATTTTTGTCCGAGTAATTTATGTCTGAATAAATTTACTTACGCGATATTATTTTCAGGAGATGTAATAACGGAAGAATCCGAAAGCAAATGTGTAAATAATACCGCATCTACCGCTAAGTAATATATTTTATTTTAATTTTTCTCTTTATGTTTATTTGTAGCGTTCAAAGAAATCATCATTAGCATCGCAGTATTGTTCGTCATCTGTGACTAGCTTACTTATCTACTTACTTTCCTTGTTCGCAAAACTCACGCATCAGCCTGTTATGTAGCCGCGTAGTAAACGGTTTTTTCATTTGCCAATCACAAATCGGCTATATCACAATGTTTGTCCGTTAGTGGACAGCAAGGCGTGTGCGCAGACGTTTGAATATCGCCGTCAGTCACATCTATCATCGTCGATAATACCCTATTATTTTAAATTTGAGCTTTACACCGTGTCATCCAGGTTCTCAATCGCGTTACGATAAATCATGACCTGTTCCCAGTTTCTCTTGAGAGTTAGTTCCAGCTGCGGTCTTTCATAATCGCTTTCTCTTAGATCATGATTGTTCTATCGGTACAGTGGTTGTATTCAGGAAACTATTCCTGTATTTTAGTCGACTTCTCGGAACAGTGTGACCGTAATTATATATTTTATTTTTTCGTACAAAATGGACCAGCGTAGATTATTAATTTAACCCTTTCGTATTATCAATTTCAGACGTAAAATTGTAGGTAATTAACAACTCCGCTAAGTATCTTTATAGGTATTATTTTTATAATTAAGAAATTGTACGTAGGGTACATTATGACCGACTGGGTTGGTTTACCCTTTCAGTCACGTATTATTATATATATATATATATATATATATATATATATATATATATATATATATATATGTATGTATATATATATATATATTGTTGTTTGAAGAAAATTATACACATTTTCATGTAGTAGTTTAAGAAAATGACTCGAGAATATGAAAATATAAAGTAATGTTTTTGCATATAATACCACTTTTTAGATGACTAAATAATTTTTAGTGTGTTGAAATATTCTGTGCCAACCAAATGCTTCTTGTTATAAAATTTGTCATTTTTTTTTTAAATATTCACGTCATACGTTCATGATTTTTGTCGGTGTAAATCACGTCAATTTTTTTATTACGTGACGTTGTTTCCGAAACGTTACGTAATAATTTTTTTTTAAATATCGTACCAGCACCAAGTGTTGTAAACAACGCAGATCCGGATAAAAGAACATATGTTAATCGAATGCCTCCATTGAATCATAAGATTGTGAGAAAAGGCGGAGAAGTAATACGATGGGAGTGAAATTGGGAGGGAATGATAGTAATAAAAATAATCAAGCACAGTAGTTAATAAAAAGACACGCTATCGTCTGAGGAAAGAGAAATAAAACTGAAGTCCGTTAGATGATCGGAGTAGCAATACGGCATTACTTTCTTTTCAGGCGCCTTGACGGATTGTCTGGAAGAGTTGTTGTGTGCATCTTACGGATGATGGGATTGTTGCTATCTTCAGACTTGTCAAATAATCTCTTGTACTATTGAGTGTGTATGTCACTGACATATGGAATCTCAAGATCATTATGTAATGTCTAATTGCAGATGTAGACTGGAACCGGCGTGATAGTACGAAGTATCTTCTACTGTTACTGTTGTGTTCTTCGAAGATTACATAGGTACTTCCATACAGCTCTATTCCATAACGCCAATGGGTTCGATCATTGAAAGGTAGATGGCCTGTTTAGTCGTTAAATTGAAAATAGACTTCCGCCCTAACAATCGATGTCGAAATTTTGCATGAGTGATGATAGTTCTTTTAGTCTGTGCCACATGTAGTCTCCATGTAAGCCTATATTGTCCGTAATCATATCAAGGTAACGTACTGAATCTGCTTTGGTAATTTCATCATTATTCATTTTCAGAGCTGGACATCTGACTTTTCTATTTGTAAACGTAACGTGTGTCGATTCAGGTTAAATAGCAAGCGTCAGCTTTGTGCCCATCAAACCAACCGATTTAAGTCATTTGTGACTGCTGTGTTTACATGTATTGCATCTGAGTTGGATATCTCTGCTGCATAGAGATTGTGTACAACAACCGCTCTAGCAAGTTATCTTACCGAACGGACGATAGAATTTTTTGTTTTTCAAAGAAAGAATCATTAATTTTAACGACAAATGTTCTATCGGATAATTAGGAGTAGAGCATAATGAATTGACACGGTTTATACTGGAAAAAAAAAATCATGAACATGTTCAATTTTTTTTTTTATTGCTAAAATTTTGCAAAGAGAATTCAGAATTGTATGAGCCTGTATAACTTTTTTAACCTTAGGTCTAGTTCTTTCCGTTTCTTCTGTATATGACTTTTTCACTTCAGTTTTTTATCTATCCCTAGGTACTTAACTTCATTTTTTTTTTGTACGTTTCCTATTGATACTTCTTTATCGTGATCTTTTTTATTAGAAAATGATACGTGTATGAACTTTTCCGGATTTATATGCAGTTTCCATTTTTGGGTCCACTGGTACACTCTGTCTATAGTTTGTTTTGTAGAGCGGTGATAGCAGAGACCGATGCAATCAATAAGGTGTTATCTGCAAACGTTGCTATTGCATCGTCTATCGGCAGAACTGCTGTGTATAGTGTATACAGGAGAGATCGTAAAACGCTTCCTTGTGGAACACCAGCCATAATAGGACATACATCGGATCGATCGGATACTTGACCTGAAATTGCCTATTACTTAAGTATGATTTAAGTAGTAGATAGTACTGTATAGGCAACGTTGGTTTGATTTTGTGTAGTAGACCGTCGTGCCAAATTTTGTCGAATGACTTAGTAATATCAATGATGCTTCATTGTATTTTTTACCCTCGAGGCCGTCTTCAATAATTTTTACTACTCTACGTATTTGCTGCTCAGTAGAGTGTCTATTTCTGAAACCAAATTGATACCGAAGGATAGCCGACTGATAATTAACTATTTCATTTAGTCGTACAATAATTAACTTTTTAAATAATTTGGCTATCATAGGTAGTAGCGAGATCGGCCTGTATGATGCTAGGTTTGTGCAATCTTTCCCCGGTTTTAGTATCATTGATATTTGCGATAGTTTCCACCGGTTTGAGAAGTACGATGTTCGCGGTACAGCATTAAATATATATATATATATATATATATATATATATATATATATATGTAATCATCATAATTCCCCTCCTAGGTAGTTCTTTTAAACATTTTTGCCGTTATCATATCAAACCCGGGAGATTTTCTAATATTTAGAAGTTTTAATCTCTGCCGGAGAGAACATTTTTACACCATTCGGATGTGAGTTCTGCTTAGTGCTATGTTCTAAATCATTAGATACTGTCGTTATATTTCGTTTGAATGTGTCGCTTAGATATCTTGCAAATGCATTAGCTTTTTGCTTGCCACTGCTTGCCCATGTCCCATCGTCTAGTCTTAATGGAGGATTACATATTACTCGTCTCTTTTATTCGTTTAGCTGCTTTCCACAGATTGTATTCTTTTTCTTGTGTGGGAGACAAGTTTAGTTTTTTTGTTACCATGTTTAGCTGGCTTTTAATCGAGGTTAGTCTACATTTTTTCCAACGTCTTTTTTCAAGTATTACTTCCTTTATATGTTTTGGTGTTTATCAAATAAGGTATGTACTAGGATAGATTGCAAAAAAAAAAAAAAGAAAAAAAATTTAAATCTTATCGTAGCCGGGGCGTAAAATATTATTGTCATTAACTTATTTTCTAAGCCGGTATGAAATTATTCTAAATTAATACGAAATGCGTCGACATTTAAACGCTTAATCAGCGTCGTTACCGAGTTAACATTGTTAGTGTATAGAGGTTACTATTATATTTATGTGTGTAATTATTTAATCAACCTACAACCTACTCTCAGAGTTGATTACTAAAGCCGTCTTCATCGTCACCGTCGTATTGTTCGTTGCCGAACGTCGTGACTAGCTATTGTGTACGGTTTATTTTTACGTACAAAATGGACTCGCATTTAAGGCGCTATTTATATGCAAATATGCACATGATGTTATACACGGTGGGACGCCACTGCTTTCTCCGTGAATAATTAAAAATTAAATAATGATCTAAGTCGCCGTGTTGATTTCGAACACCCGAACATCGAGTTGACAGTACAACTACGCCACCGTGACATGAAACAGTCTTAAGCCTGCTAATATTATTATGACGATGTAATTTAAAAACACGATGAAGGATGATTTACATGTTTATTCGATCGTCCAATTTTGATAGTTATTTTCATTACGTAATGTATGCACGTGTGGCGTTTGTTCAGTAACAACGTTATTTCAATTGTTTTCGTAATATCAAACGAGAATTTTGTGCGTACGCGTTTGATTGCAAATTATATTCGACAATTCGAACTGCGTTTATTTGATTTCAGTTTCGTTTTTATTGGTACCGGACGTTTACAAACTTCGTTATTATTAAAAGAAGTTACTGTATCGGATAATTTAAAATTGGAATTCTGTTCGCATCACAATATGGAATGGAAATACATATTCCTCGATCAAAGGTAACGACTGGTGTAATCGGTTTTAGTTTTATATTAAACATGCGAGTAATTATTTTTATTCGAAGTAACACACTTATATTGGTTGTTTTTGGGTATGCTAGTTGTGTGTGTGTGTTTTTTTTTTGTTTTTATATGTATTCTGTTTATTTTAAAAGTTGTTCAGTATACTCATTCGTTTAGTAATAGAAATTTTTCACCTGGTCCGTACAAATTGGATATTCAAATGTACATCCAGCTGTAACAAATCATTTTATAATTTAAGTGACGTATTTTTAATAAATTGTTACGATTTCGTAAACAAACGTTTTGAGTATCCTATGACTAGTGTACTAAAAAATTACCGAACGGATTTAATTTAAATGTTAACAGTACGTACATTCTCATAATGAAAATATTTATCGTGTAATTTTATGAATTATAAAGTGTGCCCGATTGCATCGTTATTTAGTTCGACACTGAATGTTACGGTGATATTGAGTTTTTAAATATACATCTATCGTGGTCGGATCACATCCAAATGTTATTAAAAAAATATTCGAAAGATTGCGTATTATTAAAGTTTTGTCCTACAAAAGTTGGGGAGTTGATCCCGTTTCAATGCCTACCATATATATATATATATATATATATATATATATATATATATATATCACGTTACGTTATCACGTTATGCCCATATCGACCCACTGCTGGGTGTAGGCATGTCCCGGACGTTTCCAACGACTCCGGCTCTGTGCCACTCGGATCCAATTGATTCTTGCATGTTTGGCAATGTCGTCTCGCCACCGTGTTGTTGGTCTGCCCCTTTTCCTTTTCGAATACAATGGACACCATTACAGGATATGTTTTGTCCACCTGCCGTCATGTCTACGCGCCACGTGTTCAGCTCATGTTCATTTTAATTTTGAAATTTGTTCCACCGCGTCGGCCAATTTTGTGTGCTCCCTGATCCAAGTAATGGTTTTTCTGTCTTTTAACTTCACGTTTAATATTATGCTTTCGTGAGCTGTTTGAGTTTTCCTGATTTTCATACTTATTCCCTTTGTGAAGCTCCACGTTTCCGCTCCGTATGTTAACACCGGTAAGACACACTGGTTATAAAGTTTGCACTTCAAACTGTTCGGTATATCTTTGTTCCTGAATATGTTGGATAACTTCCTAAATGCGGCCCATGCGAGAGATCTTCTCCTTTGTATCTCTCTTTGCATATTTACTCCTCTGTCTGTAGTTATTTCCTGATATATATATATATATATATATATATATATATATATATATATATATATATATATTATATAATATATATATATATATATATATTATATATAATATATATATATATATAATATATATAATATATATATATATTATATATATATATATATATATACAAATCTTACATACGTAGCGTTACGCATTATGACAGTTTTCTTTAGCAGTGCATGTTATAACTCGTTAAACAAACTGAACGTTCTACAAAATAACTGTCTTCGTCTCATTTTAAGGAGTATGCGATCTACCACAGTGGCGCTTTAGAAATGGAATGTAATATTCCCCCACTTTCCATTCGACGACAATTGTTATTTGCTTAAATTTAACGCTTTCCGAGATTCATACATATTCAGCGTCTTCCTTCAGTTATCGCAAAAATGGAGGTTTGCTTTCAAAAAACATCCTCCCCTTTTCTAAAAGTGCTGAATGTTTATTTAAATATAAAGATAGTACAATTCCTCATTTTGCATCGATTTATTTTCAGTTACCGCTCGAAATTAACTATTTACACATATTTATAGACTTCGATACGTTTAACGATCGCACACAGATCCGGTCACTTTGATTCGTTTCTTCAGTTTCATTGACAAGATTATATACATATTTATACCGATGGGTCTGATTCTCCCGATGGAGTTGGTTCCGTACTTTAGTTATTTGTTCCTTAAGCGTTACAAAAACCTTTAAACTACCTAAATTTTCTTCAATATCTACAGCTGAGTGCCTTTCTTCAAATATCAGTAAAAATGTAGTCATAGATTACCATAGCGCTCTAAACCTATTTTAAATGCCTCATTTAATAGCCGCTGTTTTTCATCAATTTACGATATTATAAGAAATATTTATGATCTATCTCTGAAACGCGTTGATGTCAAATTTTGGATTCCCAGCCACTGTGGTATCCACCTGAATGATACAGTAGACAACTTTGCTAGAAACGACCTCGAAAATGGTTCGTTCTACTTCAGTACACCTGTTAGGGATATTTTATCTGAGATTAAGTTTTTGCACAAAGAATTTTGGAACCGCGTTTAGATGTGTTGCTATTCAGCCAAATAATTCAGTTATATTCAATCTTCGATTCCGGTAATTCCTTGGTTCTTTAACCTAGCAACGTAGAAAACAGAATTTCGTTTATCAACAATATTTCATACGTTATCATCATCATCAGAGTCGTGTGCTCGTTCCGAGCGTTGTGAAATTATGAATCATAATTGTTTCGTATAATTGACCGTCATGTATCCCGATTCTCGGTGCGTTTAATAATCTCTTGCAGCGAAGTGATACCAGTGATAGTTTTGATTTCGTTTATATACCGCGTTGGTGGTCTTCCTCTTTGTCTGCAGCCTTCCGTCATTCCTACTGTGATTTATTTCTTTAAACTGTCTCGTCGCATAATATGGCCAAAAAAGGTGGCTATACGTTTCTTCACTATGTGCTGTAATCGGGTGTCTACATTAGCTTCTTTTAAAGTTTCCAGATTAGTTCGTTTTGCAGTCCATGGGACCCTCAACATTCGCCTCCAACAGTACATTTCGAAAGCGTCGATACTTTGGATATCTGTTTTAGCTTCCAGCATTCGGATGCGTAGAGAAATACCGAGAACACAAGGGTTCTCACGAGACGTACTTTTGTGTTCATGTTTATGTCGTGACTTTTCCATATTTTCGTAAGTTAATGCAGTTTTTTCTATTGATATTCGCCGTTTAATCGCCGTCGAGCTTCCGTCTTTTGTAATGAGTGATCCTAAGTATACAAATTTATCGACAATTTGCAGGTCGTTCAGATGTTGCCGGTTCTGTGTTTCACTTTTCCCATCAAGGATAATTATCTTAGTCTTATCTTTATTTATTAACAAACCTGCTTCTTTGCTTGCAGTGCCCAGTTTTTGGAAGAGATGACTGAGCTTTTCTTCTGACGAGGAAGTTATTACAATATCATCTGCATATCGCAAATTATTAAGTGTTTTCCTGCAATTTTAATTCCTTCTTCCCATCTCTCGAGTACCTTTCTCATAATCCACTCACTGAAGAGGGTGGAATATATATCCCTGACGGACTCCTTTTTCTAATACGAATTCATCCGTGATTCCATTCTTAATTTTCGCTCTTCCGCTATTGGAACCATATAGAGATCTTATTAGGTTAATTAGATGTGCTAGAACATCAAAATCACTAAGTATTTGCCATAATTTCTGCCACCGCACAGAGTCAAAAGCTTTTGTGTAATTTATGAAGCATAAATACGCTTTGACGTTATATTCTTTGCATTTTTCGATTATTTGTCGTATGTTCAAAATTTGCTCTCTTGTTCCTTTACCTTGGGATAAAACATGTTTGTTCCAATGGTATTTGCGGTAATGTATATGATTTTAGCCTTTCGTGTATGATGTATAGCAAGACCTTGCTAGCATGCGATATTAGAGCTATAGTTCTGTAGTTATGACATGTATCTTCTTATATTCACAAAAAAATTCAAATTAGCCCCTTCGCTATTCTGTATCCATCCTTGCGATGATCGCTGATGGAAGAACTGGATGAACTTTGAGATACTTAAATTTTCGGCAATGAAATTAAAATGAATGGGAGAATTATATATATATATATATATATATATATATATATATATATATATATATATATATCAGTCAGTGTTTATTCAGAATTGATAGTAAACGAAGCGTTAGAAGAAATTTGAGAAGGGGTGAAAATAAGAGGACAATGTATACAAAT
Source organism: Coronaproctus castanopsis (assembly GCA_032883995.1). Lineage (NCBI taxonomy): Eukaryota > Metazoa > Arthropoda > Insecta > Hemiptera > Monophlebidae > Coronaproctus > Coronaproctus castanopsis. Next base: position 39,846,813 of record CM065054.1, read on the forward strand.
TATAAAATTCGTAGACGACCACGTATTAATTGCAGACAACGAGAAAGGATTAACGGCGGTAGAAAAATTAAACAGCATAGCAGGCAAATATGGAATGGAAATAAATGTCGAAAAAACAAATGTAATGTGCATCAGCAAGGTGTCAGAAAAAAGTGGATATATCAATCAATGGAAAACAATCTACAATAAGTCGATTCTTTTAAATGTTTAGAACATATAATAACAGAAAACGTATATTGCAGCAAAGAGATCCGGCGAAAACGGCTAAAGAGGCGTTTAGAAGAAAATGCATGTAATAACGTAGAACACATAAATAGTCCTACTGATATTGATAACAACCTCAGCGACCTTACCAATCTGATCAGAGAGGCGAGTCAAATTTCTATACCATTTAAAACACCGAACTATATACGAACTCTGCCGGCATATATTATTGTTATTATCGGGGTTAAAAATAAACTTCGTAGAATGTATACGAGACGTCATTCTTCTAACACTGATTGCCGTTCTATAAAAAAACTATTAAATCTATTTACAAAGTTAGTGCAAATTTTATTAAATAAAAATTTAAATGATAAAGTTGCTAACACCTTTTCCCAACTAGCTACTAATGATAACAGTCTTTGGAGGGTTTGCAAACGATACACTCAACGTATTGAAGCACTCCCACCGCTTTATGACAATCATCTTAATAGGTATGTTTATTCAGATAATGGCAAAGCTGAATTCTTGGCTGGTTACTATTTCAACACGCATAGTCGAAATGCCAATCTATCGTCCAATTATCAGAATAATAAAATAAGACTTGCCATTAAAAAATATATAACCTCTCCGAAATTCATATCCCAGCCACTACTTACTTCACCAAAGGAGGTGCTTAAATACATTCAATCTTTCAAAAACAAGCATTCAGTTGGAGATGATAACATTCCGTCGATTATCCTAAAAAAATTACCGTTCAAAGCTATTGTTCAACTCACTAACATTATCAATAGTATGTTTAAACTAGAATACTTTCCCTCTAACTGGAAAGTAGCAAAAATTATTACTCTTCCTAAACCTGGGAAAGATTGTTCATCATCGGATAATATTCGGCCTATAAGCTTGTTGAGTAATGTAAGTAAGATTGCCGAAAAAATTATACTGAAAAGATTACGTGTTTTCTCAGATGAAAACAATTTATTACCAAAAGTACAGTTTGGTTTTCGGCCAGGTCATTCTACAGCTCATCAAATTGCCAGAATAGCAGAGCATATTACTGACAACTTTAATTGTAATAAACACACGGGGATGGTTCTATTTGACGTGGCCAAAGCATTTGATACTACTTGGCACAATGGCATTGTATATAAAATGATTGAATGTAAATTTCCAAAATATCTTATTATGCTCGTTCTAAGCTATTTAAGTAACAGATCATTCTATGTGTTAGTAAACGATATATTATCCTCCCGTCGAACATGCTTAGCAGGAGTACCTCAAGGTAGTGTACTTGGTCCATTCCTATTCACTTTTTATTTATATGATATTCCTACAATAAATAACACAGAGGTAGCCTTGTATGCAGATGATACCGCATTATTCTGTAGTTCTTATATTTCAAGAGCTGTTACGAATAAATTACAATTAGGGGTAGATAGATTGATTCGATATTTTGCTAAGTGGCAGATTGCCATCAATCCTACCAAAACTCAGGCAATACTGTTTACTCGTAGGAGACCACTTTTACCCCCCACCTTAATGGTTAACGGTGTAAATGTAGAATGGTCAGATCAAATAAAATACTTAGGTGTTATTTTAGATAAAATATTGACTTTTATCAAACATTTAGATTACGTGTCAATCAAAACGCAACGTGCCATTTGTTCTATTTATCCTTTGTTTAAACGCAAATCCGTCCTAAATGTCAATAATAAATTAATAATATATAAATCACTCATTAGACCAGTTTTAACGTATGCCTGTCCAGTGTGGAGTTCTATTAGCAATTCTAGTTATAAGCGGCTTCAGTTGATTCAGAATAGGTGCGTTAGATGTATACTCAACGCTCCAATATATAGTAATATAGTGAAAATGCATGAGAAATTGGAACTAGCTATGTTAAAAGATCATGTGTTAAAAGTGTCTACCAACTTTTTTAAACAGTGTGTTACACATGATAATGATTTGATAACGGTGATTGGAAATTATGATTCCAAGCAGTTAAGAATAAAATATACTAAATATAAGCATCGCAGGCTGAAACATAATTTGGTTTGGCCTGTTAAATATTAATAATTGTTAATATTTGTTTTAATAGTATTAAGTATTTTTGTTTATTATCATTATCATTTTAATTTCAACGGTATTGCTTTGCATATTTTCGCAGGTTTTTTTTAGCATTAATTTTTCCTGCATTTAGTATATACTTAAGTTGAATATTCATTCGTTAAAAATTCATGTTTCTTCTCTTACGTTTATTGTTACTGTGGTAAGTTTTTATTTGTAACGGTACACAGTTTTAAAAATTTATGTTTGTTTTAATTTGTAATTTATGTGAAATATACGTTTCTTCTTCTTCTTTCTTCTTCTTCTGTCTATAAGATTACGAAAACGTATTGGGAAGTCATATATATAGACAGTAGCATTGTGTACGCGGAGGAGAAACGTGGACATTAAATAAAATAGATGTACATAAAATTGAGACTTTTGAAACATGGTGCCGGTGACGCGTGATAAAAATGTTGTGGTTTGGTAAAACTCCAAATGAAGAATTTTTTAACTGAGTATAAGAGGAAATGTTTCACTCTTGTAAAAGATTAGAAAGTCCAGAATGAAATGGATAGGGCATGCGTTAAAACACGATGACGCCTATTGAAAGATATTATGAAAGGAAAAATATCCATATCGCAGGCCGAAAGGAAGACGAAGACATACACTGATGGACGTATTCAAGAAAGATGGGAACATCTATACTGAACGGAAAAAATGGTGGATTCGGATAATAGGAGCGAGCCAATTCAACGATTGATACGCCGATTGATTTATATATATTAATTTTTTAAATAATAATCTTGCTTTGTTTTCAGAGCTTCATCTATTATAGGATACTCTCCGTTTGAAATATTGGGTACGTCGGGATTTGATTATTACCATGTAAATGATCTGGATAAATTAACTTTATTTCATAAAACTTGTAAGTATAGATTTTTTTACCAAATAATATTAACCGTATTTAATTAATTGATTTCAACAGAAAATATGAATATTACGGGTTCCAGCTTGAATACCGTTGGAAGTGTATACTCCTGGTAGGGCCACCCAAAGTGGTAAGGTTAGTAGGTAAGGATGTGAAGTTAACGGAACCGCAGTGTCGGTCAGCAGCGACACTATTGCTCATTCAAGGCTGGTGAAGAATTACTTCATTTAAGTCTCGACGGAGATAGTTACAGGCGAAATTATATATTAATTACACCGGCTGTGATAATAAACTATCTGAATATTTTCCACGAGAGTGTTATAATGAAATGGTTAATCACGATAATGCTATGCTGCGCGATCCGATTGGCAATCGGCGCTGTGTTGGGTTCATTCCAGTAAGTGTTAAATGGGCTACTGGGCATGATGAAATTTACTTATTTAATTTTCATTTTATTTACAAAATAATTATTAATATTTTTTAGATAACTACATTTTTAATAATAATAATAATATTGTCGAATGAATTATGTGCAAAGTTAAAAAAAACATGCATTGTTTTTATATTCAGATTACAAAATATTTTGTTCATTTGATATTTGTAAACGATATTTATACTATATTTTTCGAAAACGGTGCGGTGTTTTAATAAAACATCATTAACTTATTAATTTCCGGTAATTATTATATCCTTAAATTTCACATAATAATTCCATATCGTCAGTATTTACAAACCATTGAATGTTGAATACATTGGAGAGTAGTGATTTTATAAATGATAAACCGAACAAAATCGTAACACCATTTAATCACTAATAGTTTTCTATTGCGGAGCTTTTCGACAGTTACGTCATTTTCAAGCACACGACAAATATTAAATATGTTTTAATATTTGTCGTGTGCTTGAAAATGGCGTAACTGTCGAAAAGCTTCGCAATAGAAAACTTTTAGTGATTAAATGGTGTTACGATTTTGTTCGGTTTATAATTTACAAACCAGTTTTCAGATTGTTTTTATGTTAAAAATATTTGAAAAAAGATTTCGCGTTAAAAGGTTCTTATTTATTTACTTTTTTTTCATTTAACGTGATAATTTTTTATTCGGTAGTATACGTTATTGTTAAAATTAAATAATTTTTTGGAAAATAGAAAATACTATAAATTCTGAGTTTCCGTGTACAAAATTGTATTATAATTTTAATTATTTCTGATAAACACGGCAGAATACGACGATAATAACTTTATATAATGCATTTATCCTAATCTGATTATGCATCAAATCTATAATTACATACAACTATAGTTTCCGTTCAGTTTGAAATTTCTAAATCACTACTCTAAAAATAATTAATTTTAACCGATAAAATTATATTTTATTTAAAACAGTATGTTATATATTTGTCATAAATAATGTATGTGCATATGTTTTTTACAGTAAAAGAAACCGGTAAAGGTATATCCGGGTATTACAGATTTTTAACCAAAGGTCAACAGTGGATATGGTTACAAACGAAGTGTTACATAACGTACTATTATAGGTTTTCTAAATCGGAAACTATATTTTGTACTCATAGAGTAGTTAGGTATTTAATTTAAAAATTGACATCATATATATATATATATATATATATATATATATATATATATATATATATATATATATATATAATATAATGTGGAATGTAGTGATTTTTTTATAAAAAATCAATTGAAAATTAGTTAAATCACTAATATTTATTTTCTTAAAGAAAACACAAAGCTTTTCGGCATTTACGCCATTATCAAGTGAAACATTTTAAAACATCATAATTTTAAAAATATAAATTAAATATAATTACTTAAAAATATGTGATGGTGATTGTGAAAATATACTCCAAAAATGCTGTTCCGCTTCTGTTCTGTCTATTTATCAGATTTTTAATATTTATTTTCATTTTACTTGTAAAATTGTGTTTTTTAACAAATTTTGTGTTCGTATATTTTTATATTTTATATTTTACTTTTGGACATCATACATCGCAACAGTAAATGAAAAATTTAAAATTCCACCAGTATACAACTTTTACAGAATCCGGAAAATAGTATTGAAGAAAAAATTAATATTAAAAAACAAAATTAATAAACAAATATATTGATATTAAATTCCAACAAATCAAAAAATAGACAGAACAGAAGCGGAACAGCATTTTTGGAGTATATTTTCACAATCACCATCATATATTTTTAAGTAATTATATTTAATTTATATTTTTAAAATTATGATGTTTTAAAATGTTTCACTTGATAATGTCGTAAATGCTGAAAAGCTTTGTGTTTTCTTTAAGAAAATAAATATTAGTGATTTAACTAATTTTCAATTGATTTTATATATATATATATATATATATATATATATATATATATATATATATATATATATATATATATATATATATATATATATATATATATATATATATATACTAATACGTATGTTATATTATGCTTTAATTTTGGTAAATTTCTATAATAATTCTTATTGTAAATAACGTAATGCGAGCTTAATACACTAAAGTTTGATCGTCAGTAGCTGCATTTGTGTACGATTTGTAACAATTTTTACGAAAACTAAAATGAATTTAGAAGACCGTTATGTTATTCTGCACCAATTCACATCGATTTTCATCCACCATTTTCCATTTGTTTAAGTTATACTTGGTTCGTGTCATTCACTTTTTATTCTGCTTAAGGTGCGCCGTAAAGTAAAATTTAAATCGTTTCCTGTTAGAACAGATTCCGTTAAATTACTAGCGCTTTGAGTTCTCCAAGATTTTAGCCTTTCAAACTTTGCCGAGTTTCCAGCTCTTCGACTGTAATCTTCCGTTAGCAAGTTCTGTATAGTTTTGTAGTGGGTACCGTATCCGCTATTACATTGCGTCTAATGTCATATGGTGTAGTGCTACTGTATTCGTACAACTTGTGTAGCGGTGTTGCTTTTAAGCAGCTTGTAATTATTCTACATGTTTCGTTCAATGTAATATTTACTTTCTTTGCATATTTCGAAGAGCTTCAAACTTGACACGCATATTCTCCTTGTGAGTAGCCAAGTACTAGTGCTGATGTTTGCAATACACGTGGTTTTGCTTCCCATTTAGTGTTTATATAATATAATATATATATATATATATATATATATATATATATATATATATATATATATATATATATATATTAATTTCCGAATGATACTATTTCTTGTTATTATTTTAATTTTTCTACTTTCACAGTGTTTTCTAAATGTTAGTACTCTGCCTAATGTAACTGATAAATACTTAGGATTGTCGGTGTGGATGAGCTTCGTATCGTTTCATGTGATTTGCAGTTTTAACTTCACGATTACGGAGGTGAAATATGCGTGTCTGAGTTTTTGTTAAATTCGATTTTAGTTGGTTAGAAACGAAATATTCATCAAGATATTGATCGTTTCATTGAGTATTATGAAGACAAGATAATCTGCAAAAATTAAATTCTTTGTAGTTTTTCCAATCGGTTGTTCAATGGTGTATATATTGAACAGTGTGGGGGCCAATACGCTGTTATGAGGCAATTATTTTTTTTTTGCCCGGTCAAAAACCCCTATCTGAACGATCAACCACCGTAAAAAGTTAGAGGCATTCGAAACTTGGTGTTGGTGTAGACTGCAGAAAATTAGTTGAACATTTAGTTTTAAACTAGTCGTAAAGATAATCCGCCAATTGACGTATTGAGGAAAAGAAAAAGAATCTTTGAAACAATTAAATAATTAGCGTGTAAAATAATGTTCGAAAAATCGAGTATCTTAAAAAGTGCGAATCATTGTTTTTAACCAGTATGTTGTTAATATCGACTTAAGTGTGTTTTTTTTTTACGTTTTGCAGCAATCTTACTGACTGTAAAAATGTTTGGAAAACTGAATCGTATCCGTCTAAAAATCTTGGTAAGTATTTTCTTTTTTAGTTATTGAATAACGCACTTTTTCCAAGTTAGTTTTGAAATAGCTGGGTACTCATCATCGATTTAATTATCGAATAATAACTAATAAAAACATATTACGTTGATATTCATATTTATATGTTTTAGCGTACACTATATAATATGGTCTCATTTGACACATATCTAGATTTCAAGGACGTTGATTTTTGTTTCTTCACGCAATAGGCATTTTTAAATATAGTAACTTATATATTTATAATTTCTATATTGTGGAATGTAGTGATTTTTTATTAATTTAATTACAAAAATTAGTTAAAATCATTAAAGGTTTATTTTCTTGAAAAATCACAAAGCTTTTCGGCAATTACGCCGTTTTCAAGTGATATTTAAAATAAAATAAAGATTTAAAAAATATAAATTTAAGATCACAAATTTAAAATGAAGAATAGATACCTGAAACAATCTGATAGAGTCACGGTCAGTTTGGTTTAAGTATCTATTCGTCATTTTATACTTGTAAATTTGTTATCTTCAATTTATATTTTTGTGTTTTTATTTTTTAAATCTTTATTTTAATTTAAATATCACTTGATAATGACGTGATTGCCGAAAAGCTTTGTGATTTTTCAAGAAAATAAACGTTTAGTGATTTTAAATAGTTTTTGTAATTAAATTTATATATTTTTACACTGAAATATTGTAAAAATTGTTACTTTCGCTGAAATAGTCATTTTTCAAAATGAAAATTACACGCGAATACATATTTTTGCACATAACACACGTTTATACACATCGTATATTTATGTGTGTATATATATATATATATATATATATATATATATATATATATATATATATATATATATATATGTGTGTGTGTGTGTGTGTGACTGCACATGCGTATATGTACAATCGTGTTTTAACAAGTATACCCACACGAATATAATACCGTGCATTATGAATTAATATCATTATAATATGTTTAATTTCGTGTTAAATAAAAAAAAAATGATAATAACGGAAGAGATGTTAAAAAATATACCAATCGTTAAGAACAAACTGAAATATTGTATATCTAAAAAATGTGGAATTTTATTAACACTGAATATGAAAAATTATTCTCAGAATAGATGTATTTATTTATTAATAACGTGCGATGTACGCCTTAAATTAAATAATGTACTGAATCACAACTATTAGTGTGAATAATACAAACGTAAAATCTGACAAACAAATACGAATAATCAGGAAAAGTGCTAATTTGTCTTGAATCGTCAGTAATCAAATTAGGTTATATTCTGGTTTTAATAAAAAAAAAAAAAAAACAATATTTATATTTAAAAATAATTAAATATTTAATTAATTATTTATATTTTTCGTCGAAAAATGTCATTGAATTTTTCTATTAAAGAATTGGTTATTATGGCTCCTCTTCTTGATGAAGAAGATAATAATAATATTAACGCGAGGAAAAAAAATGCAGCAAATAGAAGAATCTGGGTGCATCCGAGTTTATTGCAACGAAAAACAGAAGGGGAATATTTGTGCAGCGACGGATAAATTATATTAAAAAGATAAATATTTACATTAATAATAATAATAATAATAATGATTATTATACCAATTGATCACTAGAAATTAAAAATTATTTAAAGTTGCTTTAATTTTATCTAAAGCACTTGTCATGTTTAAAACGTTTTAATACGTTTTCGTGCAGCGACGTATAAAAAACTAAATTAAATTAAATTTATTATATTAATAATAATTATGATTATTAATTTAGAATATCGGAAACTTTTAACTTTGTAATTCACTTAACATCAGTTTTTCTAACTGATCGTAGCGAGAACGAAGAGCATTCACACTATCGGTCCGGTTTCGACCAGCCAGTATTTCTTTTGGATTGATCATGACTGGAGCGAAACTTGAGCGTTACCGATAGTGTGAAAGCTTACATTGTTTCTCATTTGAAAATATTTGATCGGAACGTGAGCAGAGCGTGTACCTATAGTGTGAATCAAGTCTTAATATATGTCTAAAAAGTCTATTTCGAACCGGCTGTAATTTATGAAAGCTTGCATTAGAAATCGAACACCAAACCGAACCGTGTGAATGCGAATAACAAAATGTGCAATTACTTTTTATTTTATTTTATTTTATTTGTGTTGTGTATGTATATAACATACACACGCATGATGAGTGCTTTCGAGTAAATTAATAATGGCGAGCGTATCGAAAATTAAAATTTTAAAAAGGAATTCTACGTTAATTTAAATTTTGGTTTTATAAAGAATTTTATTTCTGTTTAAATTTTTTTAACTGAATGCTTCGTTTTTATTTTTTTTTTATTCATTTCAGAAAAGAATATTAAAAAATCTTGTCAGAAAATGAACCAGATGCCTGAAGACATTAGTTCGAATTTGAAGAATTATTCAAAATCTTCCCTTCCTGATATTTCTGAAAATGTAATTATTATTAATATAATATTTTTTTCAGTATTTATTTGCTTGAGGCGAGGGTCTTTCGTCATGTTATATATATATGTATATTTATCTATATATATATATATATATATATATATATATATATATATATATATATATATATATATGACTAAATTTTACTTTACACGAGTGTCGAAAGTATATCTAATTTTTAGATAATTGTTTAAGAAGAACATAAAACAGGTAAATTTACTCATTGATTCGTAAAAAATCATTTTAAAATTAATTACACCTTTTTGAAATTTTACTTATTTGTATGCTTAAAAACATGAAATACGGCGAACTTTCAGTAGTGTGGCGGTCAACTTGCGACTTTCTTGGTTATATCGATAGTGTGTCGATTAATTAACATTTTATTTGTAAAGTTATTTTATTTTTAACATCGTTTAAAAATTATTTAAAGTTATTTTATTAAGATCAAAATAAAATTATTAATTTTAAAAGTTATTTCGTTAGTAAACCGTTAACAGAACTTTAAATTTTATTATTTTAGTTTAAAAATTATTTATAAATGTTCGTCAGATAATTGTTTCGTTCCTCTCTATGGTCTCTTGTTTGAAATCATATTTCCAGCGTTGTATTCCTTCTTTCTGTTGTTTTGTTTGTAATTCGTTTTTTTTTGCAAAATTATTGTTTTCATAGTTTGCAAAATTTATTTACTGTATATTTTTGTAAATTTATTACTTATTTTACTTATATTTAACTATGTGTATTATTAATATAAAATTTTATCGATTTTTATCTGTTAAGGATATTAAATAAGTTGAGGGAATGGGAATTTGTTCCTAATGAGGTGAATCTATGTTGAGGGAGGACACTTCCAGCGAGAAATAAAGTATTCACCTAAGTTATTTTACATTATATAATCTGTTCGATTCTAGAATCGAATTTTTATAATTTCGACTTCGAATCGAACATTTCTTCTCGAAACGTATTTTTTTTGCGCGAATAAACATCGTTTGTTAGTTAGGTTTGTTTTGGCTGGTTAGAAATTGAATTAAAGGAACAACCCAGAATAGTATAATGCTCGGCTAGGTTAGGTTCGTTTCGATTAATTAGAAGTAGAATTAAAAGAAAAAAACGAGAATAGCACATTACCGAGAAAACTGATAAATATTTTTTGCGGAAGGTAAAATCATTATATTTTTAAATGCTCACTATCAGAATTAAGAGTCGTGTAAAATTTGTACTATGTCGATAGATAGTATCGAAATTTACTGTTAAGGTATAGTTCTCAAATTTTCGATTTCCTCGAAAAATTGAGCTTTCCACAAAAAAAATTTTCACTTCTAGTCATATTTATCGAAATTATATATATATATATATATATATATATATATATATATATATATATTCTAATATCGGAATTACAATAATATAAGGAATAATTTAATCGCGAAAAAAACGGATTTAAATTTTTTTAAATATATTTTTAAAAGTTTAATTGGTCATATTGAAATACTGAGAAATAAAATAATCCAATTTTTAATATAAAAACGAGAAAATATTTTAATACAAAAACTAGTTTCCGATGGAATAGTTTCGTAAATAATTTTCTACCGTAATATTTAAACGTAATTATAAGAGTACTGGCATGTGTATATTTGTATCGTGACAAGTATGAAAGAATTTTTTTCTTTTGCGCTAGTTCGTAATATTCCTTTCCTTATTTTTCTTACAATCATCTTCTAATACCGATATATAATTGTTGCGTTTTTCTATATATTGATTATATATATATATATATATATATATATATATATATATATATATATATATATATATATATATATCATCGTCGTCATCATGTATTAAAAAAGCTTTGCTTTTATACCACTTCTTCTATTCTTTCCTATTTTGTACCATGTTCTTAATTATGCCATTTACATTTTCACTTTTATTTTATCCATTCCTTTAAAGGTTTCCTCTTTACTAGTAACTTTCCCCTAATGATTGTAATCGGGAATTTTTTATGAGATAGTATGTATGTTCCAAAAGTTAATTTCTTTTTATTATATTGCTTTTATCAACGTTCTGCCCTCGTCCATCGTTTTATAAGATGATTTCGCTTTTACCTATAGAAACGTGAAAAGGTCTCTATCGCTTATACTCAATATCGTTGCAATCAACTGAAAAAAAGTAACCCGAATGTAAACAATTTCCACCTTCTTATATAATAAATGCTAAACTCTGTAATTATGTCTAAGTAATTGATAATTCGAGTAACAGCCTTATAGGCAGTAGCTACTCGTATATATATATATAAAAAAAAATTTATTTAATTCGTTCTTCGTTTATTGTATGTTCGAGTTACTTTTCTTCCGTGTACGTGAAATATTTTTTACGTGGTGTCGTCCCCATATTTCAAACACTCGTAATCGATTGTTAATATTTTCTTCTTGTTGTTCTTCTTTATGAGCCGTTTTGAATCCACTGCAGGATGTAGGCCTCTTCCTTTTGTTTCCGTATATTTCTATCTGATACATTGATCAACCAGTCCTTAGATTTTTAATATCGTCTTCCCACCGTGTACGTGGTCGAACCCTTTCTCTTTTATTCATTGGATGCCATTTAGTTGATCTGGTCGTCCATCTGTTATATCTGTTATCATCTGATCTTATGTGTCCTGCCCATCTCCGTTTGTTTTTTAAGATTTCTCGGTCAGCGTCTTCTACTTTAGTTCTCCTCCTTATTTCAGATATTTTTATCTTGTAAAGTTATTCCCAACATTTTCCGCTCAATTGCTCTTTTTGTTTTATTTATTCGTTCTAAGGTGCCTTTAGTTACGTTCCACGTGTTTTTATCATTTTTATGTTCGTTTGTCTATTTTTAAGTGTTAATATCCTCCTTATGTATTATTATGCTCAGTAGGTATTAAAATTATTTTACCCGTTCCAATTTATTTACGGTTACGAATATTTTTGTTTTATTACTATTTATTTTTAAATTTATTCGTTCCAAAAACATTTTTAACGTTGACATTTGATGTTGTAATTGCATGAAGAATATCATCTGCGCTCTTTATACAGTGTTATTTTCTATTTATTTTTAACGTCTTTAACGTTCTGTTTTATTTTTATAATCGGTTTTTCTGTTATCAAGTTTAATGGTCATATTTGTTTCACTCCTTTTTGTATTTTTGTCTTTTCTTTCGAATCGTCACTTTCATTATTTCAATCGTTTAAGTTGTGTGTGCGTGTCTGATTAATAATGTAGGTTTAGATCTGCAATAATGGGATGACCTAGAAAAAATGGACGGTTTTGTTTTTCGAATTGCGCAATTAGTAACACTGCTACAACGCAAAACCGCGTTCTCCGCCTTTAATGTACACACGAGAGATTCGTTTTCATCCAGTTTCAGTTATCATGGTATCCTATAACGAGAAGAAGTGCGCGTTTTGCATGGAACGTTATTTTCGGTGTGAATCGATCGCGACAGTGCAAAAAGAGTTTCGAAAAGAATTCAAAGTTACGCGTTTTTTTTTTTATGGGGATAACTTAAGAGCCATCTGGAAGACCTGTAAACTGGGATTTCTGAAGAAATTTCAAAAATTCAGCGACCTATGCTCGAAAAAGTCTTCGAAAATTTTGTAAAGACTGAATGAATGTTTTGTTGTAAACGGCGGTCATCTGAAACGATATTGTATTCCACAAATGATTGTAAGCCTTCTTTGGTTTACCTATTTTTAAATAAAATTTCATTCAAAAATTTTGATCGAGTAGTTTTTGAGTTTCAATATATATTTTCGTCACGGTGACCGGTTTACAGTTGTTATTGTAGATAGGAGGACAATTATTACCAAAAATTATAACACGGGTAAACATATCGTACCTGTTCGTGAATATGTTTCGTTTGTTTGAATAATTTAGAATATCTGTGTTGTATTATTTATTTTTTAGTGCAACAGCTTCTTTCAATATGATATATTAATATTAATTTCTTTTAGATAAATAGTTTGTTGAAGTCGATTATGTTTAAATGATATTCCGTTATTTTAATTACCTATATATATATATATATATATATATATATATATATATATATATATATATAATATATATATATATATATATATATATATATATATATATAATATATATATATATATATATATATATATATATATATATATATATATATATATATATATATATATATATATATATATATATATATATATATATATATATATATATATATATATATATATATATATATATATATATTATATATATATATATATATATATATATATATATATATATATATATATATATTATATATATATATATATATATATATATATATATATATATATAATATATATATATATATATATATATAATATATATATATATATATATATATATATATATATATATTATATACTATATAATATAATATATATATATATATAT
>CM065054.1:39860962-39910962 GCA_032883995.1 Coronaproctus castanopsis
ATATATATATATATATATAGGGTGACCCAGAGAAGACTGACGGTTTTGTTTTTTGAATAGTGCAGTTGGTAACGCTGCTAGAACGGTTCCATTTTTGTCTCAGTTATCACGATATCCTATAATGAGAAGGAGCGCGCGTTTGGCGTGGAACGTTATTTTCGGTGTGAGGATACCTTAAGAGCCGCGTTTACGAAATACCGTCCACTAGATCTGGAAGACCTGAAAACTCGGATTTCTGAAGAAATTTGAAAAAATTCAGCGACTTATGCTCGGAAAAGTCTTAACATTTTGTAAAGACTGAATGAATGTTTTGTTGTAAATGGTGGTCATCTGAACGATATTTATGTTCTACAAATGATTGTAAGCTAATCTCTGGTTTTTATATTTTTAAATAAAATTTCATTCAAAAATTTTGATCGATTAGTTTTTGAGTTATTAAAAAAACAACAACAAATGAAACCGTCCGTCTTCTCTGGGTCACCCTATATATGTAAATAAATTGGTCAGTCGTGTAAAAGTTGATGCTATAGTGTAAATGAAATTAAAAGTCGTATCGAAGTGGCAAAGCATGCGTTTAGGAACCTAGAGGCTGTACTAAAAAAATGAAAATTAAAAATGAATATAAAGATTAAAGTAAATCATATGCATCTGAAACGTGAACCCTAAACGCAGTGTGTATTAAACGTTTAAATGCTTTTGAAATATGGTCGTTAAGAAGAATGTGGCGAATATCGTGGGCGGCGAACATAACGAACAAAGAAATACTACAAGGGATTGGAATGGAAAAGATGAACGTCGTAGAAGATATTGAACAGAGGAAGAAAAAGTACCTAGCGCACGAAATAAGAGAAGAAAAATTATTTACGATGGCTATTCAAGGGGAAAAATACAAGGAAAGAAGTCGCGAGGAAGAAAACGGCTGGAGACGATGACAACCAGCTTCGATACAAGGAAAATGCCAGAAATTATCGAATACGCCTGGAAAAAGAGAAATATAGATCAATGTCGATGTACGCCATCTTCTGACAAGAAGAAGCTACAAGATGACGATGATAGTAATTTGGAAATTTTCAGTTGTAGACTTCGGAATAATATTCGGTGTATATTGTAAAAAGAACGTTTTTTTTTTAGAGTGGAGGCTCTTGAAATGTGGCTTTATCGTCCAATTGTTAAAGTACCTTATCTAACGAAGTCGTTCTAAAACAAATGAACAAAACGCGCGAAGTAATGTCATTGATAAAAACAAGCAGAGAAACCTACTTTGGACATATAATTCGAAAGAGTAAATAACCATAAAGAAGACGAAGAAGTGTGATCTTTTCTAAAGTTTTACAGACTACTATCGATGCTTTATACCACATAGCTAATCTTACAATTTATAAATATCCTAAAGTAAAATCCATCGCGAATGTTATTAAAAAATATAGTACATTCAAATGGTGATCTCGTTATTAGACGACTCGTTTGAATATCGTCGACTCGATAGGATAAAACCTTTGAATGGGGATAGAATTTGTTTTCTTGAATTTATTCGCGTTTTCGTGAATTTTATTGGTACGATTACATTTAGAATAACTATTATAATTATAGCGTGTTTATATTTTTACGCGTGTTGATGTTAATAATGTCTGCTGGATATTTTGTTAGCACTTTATATATATATATATATATATATATATATATATATATATATATATATATATATATATACATTGTATTATTTACATTTTATCTGTTTTCATAAATCAAATATTAATTTCGTAATGATTTGTCCCGGTATATTCGGGGATCGTTGTGGTATCATCTGCATACTCTTTCAATAGAAACACAAAAGAAGTCTAACTTCAGCTTACATTACTACTATTATTAAATGTTATCTTTTACGTAAGAGCACAAAAAAAAATACAACTATATTTTTTATATCTAAATGAGTATAAAATATGTAGGTAGCGTAAAAGTAAAAATTGTCACGGATTAAAATATCCATTAAACGTATGTTTTGGGGATATTGTTTAATGTGGACAAAAAATGATTAACGATGGTATTTAGTTATTGATAATGCGATAAAGTTTTAAAGTTAAACAACTATAACAAGATAACGTACATAAATGGTTTCCTAAAACGAAGTTGAATTCTAATAATTTCTGTTATTGATATGTGCTTCTTGTTATTAAAAAATACGGCTGGTTTGTAATTATTAAAGAAAAAGCGACTGTAATGTTAAAAATATGCTACCACATCTTGTAATAGAATTCTTCAGATAATGTAAACTAGAACAAAATGATTGTTTTTTTTTTTTTTTTTTTTTTTATGGGTTCCCCAATTCCAACAAGTGGATAGAGCAAATATATTTGCGAAATATGCTATAAAAGAGCAAAGAACTAGTGGGCATTGAGTTAAAAAAGAAAAAAAGAAGAGAGTGTATATACGAGCATACGCTCTTATGTTATGATAAATGATTGACATCAGCTGTGTGTGATTGTTCCTTGTCAAGTATACTTAAAATAGAGTTGAGAGGGGATGGATAACATAGTGCCTCCGACCACGCGTGTATGTGTAAGTGGTTAAGTATTCTTTAAATATATGTATACAAGCTTAGAGAAAAATAATATACAAGTTTATTACAAACGCGCGCTTATAGTAACTAAAGATTATTACATAACGAATTTTTAGAAGCATATCGGGCAGAGGTAAACCATGTAAAATACAGTTTTTTGATGATGACGTTTGAATTTTGGTTTTATCGGAATTTCCATTGCTCTTAATTACGTAGTAGGAATTTTCTTTGCAACGCTTTTTCTACAAATGTTAAGAGGGTTTCCATATTATCTTTGTTTAGGATTAGGGATTGGTCGGGTTTAATTTGATAAGTACGACTTAAGTCATTAAAGACAGGACACTTGTATATGAGATGTTCGATATTGTCGTCACTATTACATATTGTACATTTTACTTCACCAGAGATTCGTAATCTACGGAGATATTCTCCAAATTTTCCACGTCCGGAAAGAACCTGAGATGTGAAGAAATCAGTATTTAGTTTTTTCATTCTTCCTCCGGCTTCAATATTAGGGAAAGAATTATAAGTCTACCTGTAGTGTCCCATCTTTGCTTCTAAAAATATTGATTAGGTATTTGATTAATATATTTTTTCAGGATTTTATAGGAGAACCTATCGATCAAATTTTGAGGGTAGGGCTTTATTTTTTAAATAATATATACAAGGAGGCTAATGCCGCCAATTATTTTATATTTTGAAGCAATTGCCCGGCCAATAATATATATACGTATTATGTTACAATATTACGATGACTACTGCTACTAATTCTGTTAGCACCGCAAAAGCAACATTTTGTAGTATGCCTAAATGTAACTACATTATTGGTACAAAAAGTTATTTTTCACGTCAAAAAATAACTTTGAACTTTGCTTATGCGTTTGTACCTATGGACGTAGGGCCAATTTAATTTTATCCGAATATACTTATTTTCAAAAATTGTAAGTTGAATGAAGATATGGCACATTTTAATTTTACTGGAGATGTTTCATACTAGTATTTACCTTTGATTATTATGTGTGTGCGTGTGATGAACTAAAATGAGAATTTTTAAATTTTATTACAAGGTTTATTAAAAATATATGCTGTTTTTACAGACAAACATGGACACGCAGCCATAACGGAGTCATTCGTGGATATCAACTCATTAGTCGCTTCATTTTTAATCTTGTATCTTCTATAGTATGTATACATAATGTAAAAATGACTTGTTTTTAATTTATATATAAGATTATGCAAATTATTTAAGTTTTAATATATATGTATATTAAATCTGCAATCAGCCCTTGCAGGTCATGCAATATTATTTCTACACAAACGGTAGTACACTTACCAGTGAAAGGATGCTTAAAAAATTATTTAATTAAACATATTTTGTGTTTTTGTGGACGACGTGCTTAATTGTTTTTTTTTTGTTTGTTTTTTTTTCCTTGGACCCCATTCCGGATAACCAGTGGGACAAGTTAATTCATCTTTTCTGTGTACATTGAATAATACGTGTGTTTATTAAATTATTAACTAACGAATATTTAATGTGTGTAGATTGAATTGTAAACTTAAAGAACAACACAGAAATTACTTAAAATTGGTTACATTATAAAGTAACGGTGACGATATAGTTCTTAGTCACAATTACCATATAACATAATAATGAAACAAGTATACATATTTACATTATTAACGTAAATATTAAAAATAACACTACTATTTATATCGTAACTACTATTCAAACATTAGTTACAACATATCGAATACACAATGTAATTCTTACTAGTAACTCATGAATTCGAAGTAAATAAATTTTTTTCAATCATTAACTTAGCTTATATTGGGATAACATTTGTATTGCTGAATTAGTTAATATCATTACTTGAAAATCACAACTATTGTCATAACAATTAATATTTAACATTACGGACAACTTACTTTAAACAGTTTGAATCAAGGAATTTGACCACTCTATTTTATAGTTAACTTTTCCCTCATTAAATCATGAAAATAAAGTAGCATTCCGTCTGCATTATTTCTGTCTAAGATTAATGACGTATTTGGGCAAATTTTATACTTATCTCTTAACTGTCTAAAACGTTTACATTCAAAAGTTAAATGTTGCGCATTGTCAATGCTCATTGATGCACGAACAAGGAAGTTCGGAGAGTTTACTAATTTAAATCGATGAAAGTACTCTCCAAAGTTACCATGTCCCGAGAGTATAAGGTGATATTCAGAGTTTTCATTTTAAGTTTATTTATTATATTTGGAAAGAAGAGCTAGATTTTCCGACCGTTGATATCCTCATTTCAGCGTGACTGCCAAACACTATTAATGTCATTACGAATCATATTTTTTAATGATTTTATAGCCGGTGTGGTTCCTAATGTTTGCTTAATAACGCTATTTGATAAATATTTAAGAGAAGTGATCATTTGTAAGCTTTTGACTATTCTATATTTTGAAATTATTGCTCGTCCAATAACGAATAGATCTAAAGGAATGATATTGGTAATCATGCAAGAAGCTGAAGAAGGGTTCTATATAATGAGGAAATGTTTAATATAAATTTTTCTCCGGTGTTTATTTGTTTAAATAAATGCAGGACCCATACCCGTAAACAGATTGAATTAGTCCTTTATTAGTTCTTTCTTTATATCGTAAACCATAATTATTATGAAGTAATCTACGAAGTTTATTGACAATTCTACAAGGACGGTTAAGAAGGAAGAGATGGTGCAAAGATGCTCTTCCAATAACTTGAAAAAGAAATAGTTCAAATAACAAGAGTTAAACGAATTTAAATATTTTGGATCAAATTTTAATGATAAACTTTGTAATGATATAATAATCAAACAACCCGATAATTCAGTTCTCCAACTTTGATGATATTGTCACTGTAAATGTAATTATCTCACCGGAGACGTTAGATTAATCACAGTTTTATTACTTTATTCATTACCATTGTTTAGGGTACTTTAGTGGCGATACAATGAAAAAAAAAATATATATATATATATATATATATATATATATATATATATATATATATATATATTCCTCTATAATGATCAGCGTATTAGGTTAAATTTGTTGTTTTATACTTAAAACGAGTCTTTTTCTAGGGTGTTTTCAATAATTTTTTAAATGTTTCTAAATTCTTTACATAACTTCTCTCTTTGTAACTTTGATATTTTTCGTTTATTATTTAAAACCGTCTTTATTTCGACTCAGAGGTGTGCGGTGAGTTTTTCTACAGGGTAAGCGATAACCATATAAAGTGTAATACTACATCAAACGAAAATTTATTTACAAAAAAAAAAAAAACACGTGATGATAACATCTTATTTAATACTTATTTAAATGCAAAATCCATTCGACGATCTAATTTAATAAAGTCAGTTATAACAAGAAAACGTACCCATCGGTTTGTTTTGTAGCTGATCTTTTCAATGGATATTAAACCACATAATCGGTCCTGTCCCTGTGTCGATCTCTGATATGATTTTATTCGTTTCAACGCTGCTGAAAATTACCTCTCTACACTAGCAGTTGTACTAGGTATCGTCTCAATATTAATTTACCTAATTCGTAAACTTTAGACAAGATCTCATCGAACTCAGATGCCTTCATTGCTTCCACTAATTCATTTGAATTCATTTTATTGAGGTCAGCATCCATATACATTGATAGCAATCGATTTTTCAACTTTACATCATCGAAAAATTCGCCGTAGGATTGTTTTAAATTTGGAAAAACTTCATTTGGCATTTTTTTTTGATACTGTTCATATTTATTTGTATCTAGAAGCGATAAAAATTTCAATTTATCGAGATTTCCAAAACGTTCACTAAGCTGAATTAGAACACTGTAAAAAAAATGTCATAGAATAACGCACGCGTACGAGTTTCTTCATTTTCCAATTCTGATAGTTTTCATCTTTTTCTCACAAGAAATTCATTCTCTTTTGACTTCACATAATTCCGTAATCGTTTCTATATTTTTGGATTTCTACATGAGTTTCTTTAAATTTTATTCATACAACATAAAATATCTAATTGCTTTTTTTGTGAAATATCGAATAAAACATCAGTTAGCGCGAATATTCTAATATTTCGATTAAGAATAAAGTTCGCTGAAAAATTTTACAAATCCTTAGGCTGATATTACAGTCTCGGTATCTCACTGTTCCGAATTTTCAATGACAGTTTGAAAGAACTCAGCGAAACAATGATGATAGTCTTCTACTGTACTTATTAATCTAGAAAAGAAATTCCATCGGGTTGATGCATTTCTTGGCGTTTTTTTAGCGGTAAATTCGCTAAGTGCGTGTGCGCGTTTTAAAATTTTAGTGATTAAACGGTGTTATGATTTTGTTCGGTTTATACTTTTTTAATTAATTTTTTATTATTATTACTACGCAGTATGATTGCTTTACAGTTTTCCACACTATCGTGTTTGTTTTTAAGGTTTTTTAAGTATTAACGAGTATTTGATCAACATTTGTGTAATACTCGAAGCTAAACGATATACACAAATCATCTGCAAAAAATATTAAAGTTAATTTCATCGTCTACTTTTTGTAAGACGGAATGGTACAACGTATTGCTTATATTGGACAGTCGTGAGAAGCCTATACTGAACATTATCGTATGAAGTCAAAATAAATTTTTATACGTGGAAAGAATGTAGCTAATTGGCCGTTTATAATGGTTAACTTCATTCTGAATAATAGACGATCATTTATAGTTATTAATTCATCTCTTATTTTCAAAAAAAAAGGTGTGAACCCATTAGTCTGTGTGTTGCGAAATGTAACTCAACAGGATCTGTATATTAGTGTAGTCGTCGTCGGTTAGGGGAAATTATCTATAATATATATTTAGTATGTGTGTGTGTTTACGTATATTTAAAAATTAAAACTAACGTTGAACGGATATGTATTGCGAGTATGACTCAATTTCTCATTCATTTGAATGAATTTAGTTAATTATTTCTATTAGTATGTATTTTCTAATTCTTGAAATCTTTAAAAAGTCATATGCGAACGAAATCGTTTCTTCTCGCGTACGGTGTTCGTAAATATGCGAATTAAAAACTTATTTACGATAAACTAGACAACTATATTAATCCTTTTAGCTACGCATGAAATTTTTGACAGAAAATTATACAAAATTTTATACGGGTTGTTTATTATATTATATAACGCTGTGCTTTTTAGAGATAACTCTAGATGATTTAAAATGAATTAGAATTGAGAGACACATTTCTTCATGGTCAACCGGAAAATGCATAATTTTGTTAGTATTAAAATTTCATCTACCATATAGTGGTCGTGGTAACTGATGAAAGGGTTAAAAGACAACTAAAACGGAAGTATTAAAAAAATTAATAGATATTATAAATTAAATAATTTTATCGTTTAATGTAGCGAATTCGAATCACACGCGAATAAATCGACAGATAAATGACGCACACACATTATATTCTTTGTTCATACATGGAATGAGTAAATTTTAATTTCAAAAATTCTCGAACGTGTAAAAGATATTTTTATAAAATGCAGCCGGCGTATACAGAATTGCAGAAATTTACGAATCGAATAACGTCTCATTCTATTTAAAGGACGTCATCGAAATGACGCCTAATCGCAGAACGATTTAACGCTCTTCATCACAGATACGGAATAAATTAATCGAGACAACCTCATTTTTTTCATATGTTCGTCATCTCTTGAAAGACCTCCATCCAGTGTATGCGATAACTCAAGAGAGAAGTTCAATCGATAGCTCAGTTATCTCACATTTAGCAGACGGAATTTTAATCTTGTTCGCTAAATCCTCGTATAACATATGACGATCGTCGTTTTCTCGATTCTACGTCCTATTTCCGACGATGCTATGCCCGAAAGCACTCTCACTTTCGCGATATTAGCGACTTTCAGGCATTCCGTAATAATACGACAACGTTTAAAGCGACATTAACCACCAACCCCGACAGGCATACTATAGAATTACTTATTAGCAAGGCAGTAATAGTACGAAGTTTTGTTACCCAGTTTCCTTAACTCTTTCACAGTCGTGCATTATAAAATGTTGACACAAAATTATAAATTTTATACAGGCTGTTTTTTTATGCGATATCTCTTTTTCGGTGAACCG
Source organism: Coronaproctus castanopsis (assembly GCA_032883995.1). NCBI lineage: Eukaryota > Metazoa > Arthropoda > Insecta > Hemiptera > Monophlebidae > Coronaproctus > Coronaproctus castanopsis. The sequence continues at coordinate 39,869,672 of CM065054.1, forward strand.
TAGATAATTTTCAACCTTCTACATTCCGCAGTCTTTCGATTGATGGTCGGTCGTCAATATGTAGTAGAGTCATTTTACTTTCAAGTTTCTGGGTTCGCGGTCTATTTTAATTCCTCGTGCGTACTTACTTTTGCATCTTCCATTATTTGGGTGACGTATTGTTACCTGGATCTTCCCCGCCATATTTTTCCATTTAACTCGTCCTTCGGTTACCGTTGTCAAATATTTGTCATTCCTTACAATATATCCTATTCAACTGCATATTTTTTCGCTTTTTTATTCTATTAAAACATATTTTACGCTTATTTAAGAACATCTATATTTTTTGTTTTGTCTGTCCATTTAACTTTTTACATTTCGTTATAATTTCGTCATTCCTTATTATATGCCCCATCATTACATCATTACAGATCTTCTTTTCTTGATGGTGCTCAATAAGCTACGAGTTTCCGCTACTTTTTTCAAAACGTCTTCATTTCTCACCTTTTCCATCAATTTTAATTTTAACATTTTCCTCCAGGACCACATTATATATAATATATTATATATTATATATATAATATATTATATATAAGTAGTAAGGGCGTCACTTGAGCACACTTTGACCTCAGTTGACCCCGAGAAGAGATTTGACCTGTGGTGTTTGACCTTGAGATGATGTTGAAGGTCACCCGAGGTGTGTTCTCAAGATTACGCTCTTCCTACTGGTTTTTTTTAAGGAGGCGAATTGGGCTAGGTGTTTTTTTTCGATTTTTCATTTTTTTCGATTTTTCGTATATTTTATTTTAGACGTTGTCGAATTGGGCTAGGTGTTTTTTGACTTAGTCGAATTGGGCTAGGTGTTTTTTTGACGTAGTCGAATTGGGTTAGGTGTTTTTTAGGTTTTTTTCGTGTTTTTTATTTTTTGCGTTTTGTATTTTTGACGTAGTCGAATTGGGCTAGGTGTTTTTTAGGTGTTTTTTCGTGTTTTTTCATTTTTTCGATTTTTCGTATGTTTTTTATTTTTGACATAGTCGAATTGGGTGACGTGTTTTTTAGGTGTTTTTTTATTTTCGTATGTTTTTTATTTTAAGGAGGCGAATTGGGTGACGTGTTTTTTCTCGTAATTTGAATATTTTTCGCGTTTCGTATTTACGTAGGTACATACGTTAGTAATATGAGACTATCGTCAGTACGTATTTTTATCATGATAGATAAGTTATCATTAATGCGGTATAGTATTTCGTGGTAATTATTATCATTTTTTATTATCTCATTTTGTGTAGCGGATATATCGAAAGAATTATTATAACGTGACCTTGCCATTATGTGAGTAATTAAAAAGAGGCATACTGACAGATTCACGCTATAATGATTATTTCATACCCGCAGTCGTATAAGAAGACGTGTAAGTTTTTACAATATATTCTATCATTAATAATTGTGGTTGTTAATACAAAGAACCGTTAGCGTTATGTAAGTTGATGGATGACATCATTTCTAAAAATAGAACACGACGTCATGTTTTTCATTGTGATCACATCGTGTTGATCTATATGACATTGAATGCGCGCGCACCCGCATGATGAAAGAACGAAAGAGGTCGTTTCTAAATGGGACATGTTTTCATCCGTTCCGACGACTATATAAGTAAGTCGAGTTGTTATAAAATTTAGTTGCGTCGAACGCTGTGTACTGATCACACGCATTGTTGATTTTGTTCATTAGCGCTCTACGCTTTATCGAAAAAATTATACTCGTAAATTTGTTAACATTATTTTATCGTTTATTATCGTTTAATATTTATCGTATATTTAGCTTTATATTATTTTAGTTGGGTTTTTCCATAATTTTTATAGTATTATTTAGGAAATTTTTCGTATTTTTCTGGGATTTTTTCGTATTTTTATCGAATTTTTTCGTGGGTTTTTCCGGAATTTTTTAGAATATTTCTCGAATTACTTCCTGTTTGGAAGACTATATAAGTAAGTCGAGTTGTTATAAAATTTAGTTGCGTGGAACGCTGTGTACTGTTCGGACGTGTTTTTGAACTTGTTCATTAGCTCTCTACGCTTTATCGAAAACTTGTAAATTTTTACATTACTCGTTTATTATCGTTTAATATTTATCCTAGATTATAATATTTTTCTGGGTTTTTCCCATAATTTATATCGATTTATTTTAGGAATTTTTTCGTATTTTTCTGGGAATTTTTTTGTGGGTTTTTCCAGAATTTTTTAGAATATTTCTCGAATTACTTCCTGTTTGGAAGACTATATAAGTAAGTCGAGTTGTCATAAAATTTAGTTGCGTCGGACGCTGTGTACTGTTCGGACGTGTTTTTAAAGTGTTCATTTACGCTCTTTGTATTTGCATTACTCGATTACAATTTTACGTATTTGTATTATTCGTTAAATATTTTTTACGATGACGAAAATAGCGACTAGTAAAATTAAGGTCGTAGATTTAAAGGTACAATGTAAGCAATTAGGTATTAAGGGCTATTCTAAGATGAAAAAGGCAGAGTTGATCGAGATTATCGCTCGCACAACTGCGCCTAGTACCGTAAATAACGTAGTAATAAATAACGATAATAATAAAATAAGTAGTATTATTAAAAATAAGCCGACCGTTAATTATATTTCGGACGTTTTTAGAGTTTCGTGTAATATTAAGGTAGCCGATTTAAAATTAAAATGTAAGCAATTAGGTATAAAGAACTATTCTAAGATGAGGAAAGGCGAGCTGATGGACATTATCGGACGCCACACCAGTTCGTTATATCCCGTGCCGTTGAAGGAACTATTTCCGTTCAACGACGATATATTTGTACGTAGTAATAAGAGTAAAAATAAGCCAACTTTAAAGAAGAAAGTCGTCGCAACGTCATCGGCCGCCATCGCGAAAAAACCAACGGCGAAGAAAATCAACCATCAGGAACCGTCCGTCAACATTGTGAGAAAACCAACGAGGCCTCTAAAGTTGGACACGTACGTTGTAAAGAGAGAGTCTGTACCAAAGTACGCTACCCTGGATGACTTGGTTAAAGATTTGGACCTATCGGACGATGAAGAGGAGACGGTAGAATCTACCAACGAATCGTTGGTTGAGTATTTGACCAAAGAGTGGGATAGAGTCAACGAGAAATTAAACGTCCAGATGGAAACTAAAGTAGAACCACCGAAAACTCTGTCAATTTACGAACAAGTTTTGAATGATTTGGAAGCGTTTGATAACGAGGGAGTCGAAAGTAATACGTATTACTCTATCGGCGATTTAGACTCTTTCCTAGAGAAATTAATGGAAGTGAAAGACCAAAGAGAAAAAGAACGTGAAAAACCGTCGACGTACGAACAAGTACTACAAGAGATGGAAGTATCGGATGATGAGGAAGAGGAAACGGATAATTTAGTGCAATATTTGTCCAAAGAGTGGGATAGAGTTAGTAAACAAGTAAAGGAACAAGAGGAGGTAGTAGCTGATGTATCGAGGTCAACGACCGAAAACGACCGAGAATACAGGAATATTAGCGACGAGATCGAGGCTAAAATAGCCGAAATTAAACAACAAAGAGAAAAAGAGTGTGAAATGTACACGAGGAAACCAACGCGTCCGTTGAAAATGGATATGTACGCGAAAAAAAGTACACCGGTAGAACGAGTAAGTGTGGAAGATTTGGAAAACGATTTGTATTTGTCCGACGAGAACGACGAGAATGAACAAAACGTAGGCGAGATTTTTCCGTTCGACGAGGATGTAATAGGAACTAGTCGTGGTAGAACGAAGCTAAAGTACATTAACGTTAAATATATAGCGTCGAGTCGGAATAAAAAATTCAAAATGGAGAGGAATACGTACAAAATAGCGTTGAAGAAAAACTTGCCTAAAAACGACGTTGACGTAATAACGGGAGCCCTGAGAGAGATGATCGAGTATGCCAAGACGAAAACGTCGTTTAGCGCGGGGGATAAAATGAACGTTGTGGCGAGTAACCCGAAATTTTTCCACACCGTATCCACCGGTTACGCTTGCAAAGACCACGTGGAAAAGTTGAAGAATAAGTTGGCTCAAATAATGACTTCGGACGAGTCTGTGAATTTACTCGACTGTATATTCGACATATGCATGGTAAATATCCCGAAAGGAGCCGGACGTAAGAAAATTGTAAATTTGAAAGAGGATAAACGTACGAAAAGGTGTATAATTGAAATAAAAAACACCGACAATCTTTGTTGTCCAAGAGCTATAGTTACGGGGTTAACGTATCACGGGAATAAAGTATTGGGAATAGAATATAACGCGAATCAGATCAAACAAATACGTATAGGTAGAACGATTCAAAGTGTGTTAGCGGAAAAATTGTGCGAGCGACTAGGCGAGTATAACGAGGAAGGATTTACGTTAGAAGACATAAAGAACGTCGAAAGTTTGTTGGACGTTAAAATAAAAGTAGTATGCGCGGAAAATATGAACACGGTAATTTATAAAGGTAGTAACGAGAGCGAAGTAACGATCGTATTGTACAAACAAGGTAATCATTTCGATTTGATTACAAAGATGAACGCGTTTTACGGTTCGGTGTATTATTGCGACAAGTGCGACAAACCGTACGACCATAGAGAAAAGCACAAGTGTAAGCCCGCGGATAAAAAAGTGTGTTTATTGTGCAAGAGTGAGGAACACGACCCTACTAGTAGAAAGAAAAAGTATTGCGTGAAATGTAATCGGTATTGTTACAATTTGGAATGTTTCGAGAACCACGAACAAGTATGTCGCGTAGTATTCAGATGTAAGAAATGCGGCAAAATATGTAGTAGATTGTGGGAACACAAGTGCGGATACTCTAAATGTTGTAATTGCCTCGAGGTAGTGGAAACGGCGACTCATAAATGTTTTATGCGAGCCAAGAAACAGAAAGGAGGTATTTGCGGCGTGGAATGTAGCGCGAGATGCGCGAATGAAAAGTGTACGTACACGGAAAAGTATATTTTCTTCGACTACGAAGCGCAGCAAGAGACGGGTATCCATATTCCCAATTTAGTCATCGCCCACGATTTCTCGGGTAACGTGTACAAGTTTGGAACAAACGAAGAGTTTTGCGCGTGGTTGATATCGAGGACGCATAAAGGATATACGGCGATCGCCCATTACGCCAAAGGATACGACAGCCAGTTTATTTTACAGTATTGCGTGCAAAATACGATAAAACCGTACACGGTGTATAACGGAACGAAATTAATGTTGTTGGAGGTTCCCAGTATAAACCTAAAAGTTATAGATAGTCATAATTTTGTGCAAACACCGTTGAGTGCTTTCCCTAAAACGTTTAATTTGAGCGAGTTGAAGAAAGGTTATTTCCCCCATTTGTTTAATACGAGAGAGAACGAGACGTATGTCGGACCCATACCCGATAAGAAGTACTACTGCTACGACCGGATGAAGGCGGAAGATAGAAGCCAGTTTAGGGAATGGTACGCTGCCAGGGTGAATGAAGGATATACGTTCGATTTAAAAAAGGAACTTGAAGAATATTGTAATTCGGACGTCGATATACTGAGGAAAGGATGTATAGAGTTGAGGAAACAGTTTCTAGAGATTGCGAATATCGATCCGTTCCAATATTTGACGATCGCTAGCGTGTGTATGGCTATTTACCGGTCGAAATACCTAAAGCCTAAAACAATAGGCGTATTCGACTACGACCCGAAAGACAAGTATTCGTTGGATTCCTTAGCGTGGATCGAGTCGTTGAAAAACGATAATATTCGGTACGCTCTAAATGGGGGAGAGGAAAAGATAGCGGGAGCCAAGGTAGACGGTTACGACGAGACTACGAAAACCGTTTACCAGTATCACGGATGTTTCTGGCACGGTTGCCCCGAGTGTTATAAGGAGGATACGATAAATAACGTGAAACAGGAGAGTATGGGAGATTTGTACGAGAAAACAACGGAACGTAGCAAGATTATACGAAACGCGGGATACGAGTTGATTGAGATGTGGGAATGTAAGTGGAAGAAATACGTGGAATATAGAAAGAGTAAGAGAGACTACGTTACGCCTCTAAACCCTCGCGACGCGTTTTTCGGAGGTCGTACAGAGGCGTTTAAATTGAAGATGAACGTTGGAAATACGTCCGAGAAAAAGATTCGTTACATCGACGTGTGTAGTTTGTATCCGACCGTGATGTATTACGACAATTACCCAATCGGACACCCGACCAAACTAATTAGACCCTCTACGTATAATCCCAATTGGTACGGGTTGATTAAATGTAAAATCTTACCACCGAGGTCTCTATACATACCCGTTCTCCCGGTGAAAGTAAAGTTGGGTACGGACGAGAAATTGGTGTTTCCTCTTTGCGTCGAGTGCGCTAAAAGTTGTACGGAAAAGTGTAAGCATTCGGATAGCGAGAGATCGTTTGTAGGAACGTGGACGACGGAAGAGGTGAAAAAAGCGCTCGAGAAAGGTTACGTGATGAAAGAGATATACGAGGTATGGGAGTTTGAGAATAGTAAAGATTTGTGGAAGGGTTACGTGAGAGATTTTATGAAAATCAAATTGGAAACGAGTCCTCACAGTTACGCGAGCAACGAAGAGTACGCCGACGACATTTCCGCAAAAATGGGAATACAGTTGGACGTGTGTAATATGGCTCCGAATCCCGGTAAGAGAGCGGTGTCGAAACTATGTCTAAACTCGTTGTGGGGAAAATTCGGACAAAGGTTGAACATGGGAACTACAGAGTACGTAAGCGACGCGTGCAGGTTTTACGAGATTTTGTTAGACGATCGCCTAACGAGTGTAAATGTACGATTTTTGAACGACGAAATGTTGCAAGTAAACTACAAGTACAAGGAGTATTACGTCGAGAATAATTGTAGTACAAACATTTTTGTAGCGTTGTATACCACCGCGAATGCCCGTCTGAGGTTGTACGATCAGTTGAACAAGTTGGATAAATCGGTTTTATATTGCGACACCGATTCGATCGTGTACGCGGATAACGGTCGTAATAGAGTTTCAACCGGCGAGATGTTGGGCGAGTGGACTGACGAGTTGGGTGAAGGTAATTACATCGTGGATTGGATAGCGACCGGCCCAAAATCCTACTACTACAAGACAAATAGAGGAAAGGAAACGACCAAAGTGAAAGGATTTACCCTGAATCATAAAACGGCTGATAAAATCAACGGAGAGAATATGAAGAGAATGTTGAATGGAGAAATGGAGAGAATAACGGTGACCGGTACCCAGATAACGAGAGACGTGAATACTAAACAGTTGGTAAATAAGGAACAGAGCAAAACGTTTAGTTTCAAGTTTGATAAACGAGTAATGGGTTCTGGGTTCGATACACTCCCTTATGGTTACATGTGTTAGAATAAAATACGTATGTATTATTCGCTTTACGTGTTTTATTATTTGCTTTACGTGTTTTATATTATTAGCTTTACGTGTTTTGTATTATTTGCTTTACATGTTTTGTATTATTCGCTTTATATGTTTTGTATTATTCGCTTTGTATATATGTGTTTTGTATTATTTGCTTTGTATTATTCATTAACGCACAATCGGTCATAATTAACTTGGATGACTAGGAAGGTCTGGGAACTCACAGGGTATGTTATAGAAAAATAGGCAATGTCGTGACTCGGTCAATTTTAAACGACTATTTCAAACGACTCGGTCGATTTTGAACGACTATTGGTCGATTTTGAACGACTATTGGTCGATTTTGAACGACTATTGGTCGATTTTGAACGACTATTGGTCGATTTTGAACGACTATTGGTCGATTTTGAACGACTATTGGTCGATTTTGAACGACTATTGGTCGATTTTAAATGACTATTGGTCGATTTTGAAAAAAATATTTATGGTATAAACACACACACACATATATATATATTCTGGGCATGTAATATAATTCATTTATATGTGATTGACATATCTCATACACACTCCCACACACGCTCACGCATTTGTATACGTTTTGTTTTTTTACATTTTTTTGTAATGGATGAATGTTTTCAAAATAAAAATATTTCCGAAAAATATTTTAATGATTTCAGTGTCACAAGATATATATGATGTCTTCTTAAATGCAATGAAGATTTAGCGCTGTATTTCACCTGGCGGTATTGCACCCGGTTGGTGATATTAACTCTCGGAGTATAGTGTGACTAAAACTTCATAAGTGTAAGTTATTAAGAGAAATGTAAAAAATTGTTGCACAAGTACGTATTTTGTTTCATCATACCTGATATCTGGGCAGACAAAATGAAACATTCTACGTAACAATTGGTCAAAAATGTTTCACAGTGGTACCATATATGGGACGAATATAAATGGATAAACATTTACGCTTATTTATGATCAGACAGTATATGTCCAGTTGGCAATATTAGCTTTCGAAGTAATGTGCGACTAAAATTTTTACACACATAAGTTATTAGGGAGAAGTAAAAAATCATCGGTGGACTACTGGCTTCATTCTTCTTTATGAATATTATCCCTCGCTTAATCCAGGTATATTTATAGTTTAAGCTTTTAGCTTTCTGTTTTGCAAGCCAAAAGTTTAATCCAAGTATATTTATAGTTTAAGCTTTTAACTTTCTGTTTGGCAAGCCACAATAACCACCGATTAATCCAAGTATATTTATAGTTTAAGCTTTTAGCTTTCTGTTTGGCAAGCCACAATAACCACTGAATAGAAATCAAAAAATCACCCCGGGGTGATTTTTTGATTTCTATTCAGTGGTTATTGTGGCTTGCCAAACAGAAAGCTAAAAGCTTAAACTATAAATATACTTGGATTAATCGGTGGTTATTGTGGCTTGCCAAACAGAAAGTTAAAAGCTTAAACTATAAATATACTTGGATTAAACTTTTGGCTTGCAAAACAGAAAGCTAAAAGCTTAAACTATAAATATACCTGGATTAAGCGAGGGATAATATTCATAAAGAAGAATGAAGCCAGTAGTCCACCGATGATTTTTTACTTCTCCCTAATAACTTATGTGTGTAAAAATTTTAGTCGCACATTACTTCGAAAGCTAATATTGCCAACTGGACATATACTGTCTGATCATAAATAAGCGTAAATGTTTATCCATTTATATTCGTCCCATATATGGTACCACTGTGAAACATTTTTGACCAATTGTTACGTAGAATGTTTCATTTTGTCTGCCCAGATATCAGGTATGATGAAACAAAATACGTACTTGTGCAACAATTTTTTACATTTCTCTTAATAACTTACACTTATGAAGTTTTAGTCACACTATACTCCGAGAGTTAATATCACCAACCGGGTGCAATACCGCCAGGTGAAATACAGCGCTAAATCTTCATTGCATTTAAGAAGACATCATATATATCTTGTGACACTGAAATCATTAAAATATTTTTCGGAAATATTTTTATTTTGAAAACATTCATCCATTACAAAAAAATGTAAAAAAAACAAAACGTATACAAATGCGTGAGCGTGTGTGGGAGTGTGTATGAGATATGTCAATCACATATAAATGAATTATATTACATGCCCAGAATATATATATATGTGTGTGTGTGTTTATACCATAAATATTTTTTTCAAAATCGACCAATAGTCATTTAAAATCGACCAATAGTCGTTCAAAATCGACCAATAGTCGTTCAAAATCGACCAATAGTCGTTCAAAATCGACCAATAGTCGTTCAAAATCGACCAATAGTCGTTCAAAATCGACCAATAGTCGTTCAAAATCGACCAATAGTCGTTCAAAATCGACCAATAGTCGTTCAAAATCGACCGAGTCGTTTGAAATAGTCGTTTAAAATTGACCGAGTCACGACATTGCCTATTTTTCTATAACATACCCTGTGAGTTCCCAGACCTTCCTAGTCATCCAAGTTAATTATGACCGATTGTGCGTTAATGAATAATACAAAGCAAATAATACAAAACACATATATACAAAGCGAATAATACAAAACATATAAAGCGAATAATACAAAACATGTAAAGCAAATAATACAAAACACGTAAAGCTAATAATATAAAACACGTAAAGCAAATAATAAAACACGTAAAGCGAATAATACATACGTATTTTATTCTAACACATGTAACCATAAGGGAGTGTATCGAACCCAGAACCCATTACTCGTTTATCAAACTTGAAACTAAACGTTTTGCTCTGTTCCTTATTTACCAACTGTTTAGTATTCACGTCTCTCGTTATCTGGGTACCGGTCACCGTTATTCTCTCCATTTCTCCATTCAACATTCTCTTCATATTCTCTCCGTTGATTTTATCAGCCGTTTTATGATTCAGGGTAAATCCTTTCACTTTGGTCGTTTCCTTTCCTCTATTTGTCTTGTAGTAGTAGGATTTTGGGCCGGTCGCTATCCAATCCACGATGTAATTACCTTCACCCAACTCGTCAGTCCACTCGCCCAACATCTCGCCGGTTGAAACTCTATTACGACCGTTATCCGCGTACACGATCGAATCGGTGTCGCAATATAAAACCGATTTATCCAACTTGTTCAACTGATCGTACAACCTCAGACGGGCATTCGCGGTGGTATACAACGCTACAAAAATGTTTGTACTACAATTATTCTCGACGTAATACTCCTTGTACTTGTAGTTTACTTGCAACATTTCGTCGTTCAAAAATCGTACATTTACACTCGTTAGGCGATCGTCTAACAAAATCTCGTAAAACCTGCACGCGTCGCTTACGTACTCTGTAGTTCCCATGTTCAACCTTTGTCCGAATTTTCCCCACAACGAGTTTAGACATAGTTTCGACACCGCTCTCTTACCGGGATTCGGAGCCATATTACACACGTCCAACTGTATTCCCATTTTTGCGGAAATGTCGTCGGCGTACTCTTCGTTGCTCGCGTAACTGTGAGGACTCGTTTCCAATTTGATTTTCATAAAATCTCTCACGTAACCCTTCCACAAATCTTTACTATTCTCAAACTCCCATACCTCGTATATCTCTTTCATCACGTAACCTTTCTCGAGCGCTTTTTTCACCTCTTCCGTCGTCCACGTTCCTACAAACGATCTCTCGCTATCCGAATGCTTACACTTTTCCGTACAACTTTTAGCGCACTCGACGCAAAGAGGAAACACCAATTTCTCGTCCGTACCCAACTTTATTTTCACCGGGAGAACGGGTATGTATAGAGACCTCGGTGGTAAGATTTTACATTTAATCAACCCGTACCAATTGGGATTATACGTAGAGGGTCTAATTAGTTTGGTCGGGTGTCCGATTGGGTAATTGTCGTAATACATCACGGTCGGATACAAACTACACACGTCGATGTAACGAATCTTTTTCTCGGACGTATTTCCAACATTCATCTTCAATTTAAAAGCCTCTGTACGACCTCCAAAAAACGCGTCGCGCGGGTTTAGAGGCGTAACGTAGTCTCTCTTAGCCTTTCTATATTCGATGTATTTCTTCCACTTACATTCCCACATTTCAATCAACTCGTACCCCGCGTTTCGTATAATCTTGCTACGTTCCATTGTTTTCTCGTACAAATCTCCCATACTCTCCTGTTTCACGTTATTGATCGTATCTTCCTTATAACACTCGGGGCAACCGTGCCAGAAACATCCGTGATATTGGTAAACGGTTTTAGTCGTCTCGTCGTAACCGTCTACCTTGGCTCCCGCTATCTTTTCCTCTCCCCCGTTTAGAGCGTACCGAATATTATCGTTTTTCAACGACTCGATCCACGCTAAGGAATCCAACGAGTACTTGTCTTTCGGGTCGTAGTCGAATACGCCTATCGTTTTAGGCTTTAGGTATTTCGACCGGTAAATAGCCATACACACGCTAGCGATCGTCAAATATTGAAACGGGTCGATATTCGCAATCTCGAGAAACTGTTTCCTCAACTCTATACATCCTTTCCTCAGTATATCGACGTCCGAATTACAATATTCTTCCAGTTCCTTTTTCAAATCGAACGTATAACCTTCATTCACCCTGGCAGCGTACCATTCCCTAAACTGGCTTCTATCTTCCGCCTTCATCCGGTCGTAGCAGTAGTACTTCTTATCGGGTATGGGTCCTACATACATCTCGTTCTCTCTCGTATTAAACAAATGTGGGAAATAACCTTTCTTCAACTCGCTCAAATTAAACGTTTTCGGGAACGCGCTCAACGGTGTTTGAACGAAATTATGACTATCTATAACTTTTAGGTTTATACTGGGAACCTCCAACAACATTAATTTCGTTCCGTTATACACCGTGTACGGTTTTATCGTATTTTGCACGCAATACTGTAAAATAAACTGGCTGTCGTACCCCTTGGCGTAATGGGCGATGGCCGTATATCCTTTATGCGTCCTCGATATCAACCACGCGCAAAACTCTTCGTTTGTTCCAAACTTGTACACGTTACCCGAGAAATCGTGGGCGATGACTAAATTGGGAATATGGATACCCGTCTCTTGCTGCGCTTCGTAGTCGAAGAAAATATACTTTTCCGTGTACGTACACTTTTCATTCGCGCATCTCGCGCTACATTCCGCGCCGCAAATACCTCCTTTCTGTTTCTTGGCTCGCATAAAACATTTATGAGTCGCCGTTTCCACTACCTCGAGGCAATTACAACATTTAGAGTATCCGCACTTGTGTTCCCACAATCTACTACATATTTTGCCGCATTTCTTACATCTGAATACTACGCGACATACTTGTTCGTGGTTCTCGAAACATTCCAAATTGTAACAATACCGATTACATTTCACGCAATACTTTTTCTTTCTACTAGTAGGGTCGTGTTCCTCACTCTTGCACAATAAACACACTTTTTTATCCGCGGGCTTACACTTGTGCTTTTCTCTATGGTCGTACGGTTTGTCGCACTTGTCGCAATAATACACCGAACCGTAAAACGCGTTCATCTTTGTAATCAAATCGAAATGATTACCTTGTTTGTACAATACGATCGTTACTTCGCTCTCGTTACTACCTTTATAAATTACCGTGTTCATATTTTCCGCGCATACTACTTTTATTTTAACGTCCAACAAACTTTCGACGTTCTTTATGTCTTCTAACGTAAATCCTTCCTCGTTATACTCGCCTAGTCGCTCGCACAATTTTTCCGCTAACACACTTTGAATCGTTCTACCTATACGTATTTGTTTGATCTGATTCGCGTTATATTCTATTCCCAATACTTTATTCCCGTGATACGTTAACCCCGTAACTATAGCTCTTGGACAACAAAGATTGTCGGTGTTTTTTATTTCAATTATACACCTTTTCGTACGTTTATCCTCTTTCAAATTTACAATTTTCTTACGTCCGGCTCCTTTCGGGATATTTACCACGTATATGTCGAATATACAATCGAGTAAATTCACACTCTCGTCCGAAGTCATTATTTGAGCCAACTTATTCTTCAACTTTTCCACGTGGTCTTTGCAAGCGTAACCGGTGGATACGTTGTGGAAAAATTTCGAATTACTCGCCACAACGTTCATTTTATCCCCCGCGCTAAACGACGTTTTCGTCTTGGCGTACTCGATCATCTCTCTCAGGGCTCCCGTTATTACGTCAACGTCGTTTTTAGGCAAGTTTTTCTTCAACGCTATTTTGTACGTATTCCTCTCCATTTTGAATTTTTTATTCCGACTCGACGCTATATATTTAACGTTAATGTACTTTAGCTTCGTTCTACCACGACTAGTTCCTATTACATCCTCGTCGAACGGAAAAATCTCGCCTACGTTTTGTTCATTCTCGTCGTTCTCGTCGGACAAATACAAATCGTTTTCCAAATCTTCCACACTTACTCGTTCTACCGGTGTACTTTTTTTCGCGTACGTATCCATTTTCAACGGACGCGTTGGTTTCCTCGCGTACATTTCACACTCTTTTTCTCTTTGTTGTTTAATTTCGGCTATTTTAGCCTCGATCTCGTCGCTAATATTCCTGTATTCTCGGTCGTTTTCGGTCGTTGACCTCGATACATCAGCTACTACCTCCTCTTGTTCCTTTACTTGTTTACTAACTCTATCCCACTCTTTGGACAAATATTGCACTAAATTATCCGTTTCCTCTTCCTCGTCATCCGATACTTCCATCTCTTGTAGTACTTGTTCGTACGTCGACGGTTTTTCACGTTCTTTTTCTCTTTGGTCTTTCACTTCCATTAATTTCTCTAGGAAAGAGTCTAAATCGCCGATAGAGTAATACGTATTACTTTCGACTCCCTCGTTATCAAACGCTTCCAAATCATTCAAAACTTGTTCGTAAATTGACAGAGTTTTCGGTGGTTCTACTTTAGTTTCCATCTGGACGTTTAATTTCTCGTTGACTCTATCCCACTCTTTGGTCAAATACTCAACCAACGATTCGTTGGTAGATTCTACCGTCTCCTCTTCATCGTCCGATAGGTCCAAATCTTTAACCAAGTCATCCAGGGTAGCGTACTTTGGTACAGACTCTCTCTTTACAACGTACGTGTCCAACTTTAGAGGCCTCGTTGGTTTTCTCACAATGTTGACGGACGGTTCCTGATGGTTGATTTTCTTCGCCGTTGGTTTTTTCGCGATGGCGGCCGATGACGTTGCGACGACTTTCTTCTTTAAAGTTGGCTTATTTTTACTCTTATTACTACGTACAAATATATCGTCGTCGAACGGAAATAGTTCCTTCAACGGCACGGGATATAACGAACTGGTGTGGCGTCCGATAACGTCCATCAGCTCGCCTTTCCTCATCTTAGAATAGTTCTTTATACCTAATTGCTTACATTTTAATTTTAAATCGGCTACCTTAATATTACACGAAACTCTAAAAACGTCTGAAATATAATTAACGGTCGGCTTATTTTTAATAATACTACTTATTTTATTATTATCGTTATTTATTACTACGTTATTTACGGTACTAGGCGCAGTTGTGCGAGCGATAATCTCGATCAACTCCGCCTTTTTCATCTTAGAATAGCCCTTAATACCTAATTGCTTACATTGTACCTTTAAATCTACGACCTTAATATTACTAGTCGCTATTTTCGTCATCGTAAAAAATATTTAACAAATAATACAAATACGTAAAATTGTAATCGAGTAATGCAAATACAAAGAGCGTAAATGAACACTTTAAAAACACGTCCGAACAGTACACAGCGTCCGACGCAACTAAATTTTATAACAACTTGACTTACTTATATAGTCTTCCAAACAGGAAGTAATTCGAGAAATATTCTAAAAAATTCCGGAAAAACCCACGAAAAAATTCGATAAAAAATACAAAAAATTCCTAGAAAAATACGAAAAAATTCCTAAATAATACTATAAAAATTACGGAAAAACCCAACTAAAATATTCTAATCTACGATAAATATTAATCGATAAAAAACGAGTAATGTAAAAATTTACAAGTTTTCGATAAAGCGTAGAGCGCTAATGAACAAGTTCAAAAACATGTCCGAACAGTACACAGCGTCCGACGCGACTAAATTTTATAACAACTCGACTTACTTATATAGTCTTCCAAACAGGAAGTAATTCGAGAAATATTCTAAAAAATTCCGGAAAAACCCACGAAAAAATTCGATAAAAATACGAAAAAATCCCAGAAAAATACGAAAAATTTCCTAAATAATACTATAAAAATTATGGAAAAACCCAACTAAAATAATATAAAGCTAAATATACGATAAATATTAAACGATAATAAACGATAAAATAATGTTAACAAATTTACGAGTATAATTTTTTCGATAAAGCGTAGAGCGCTAATGAACAAAATCAACAATGCGTGTGATCAGTACACAGCGTTCGACGCAACTAAATTTTATAACAACTCGACTTACTTATATAGTCGTCGGAACGGATGAAAACATGTCCCATTTAGAAACGACCTCTTTCGTTCTTTCATCATGCGGGTGCGCGCGCATTCAATGTCATATAGATCAACACGATGTGATCACAATGAAAAACATGACGTCGTGTTCTATTTTTAGAAATGATGTCATCCATCAACTTACATAACGCTAACGGTTCTTTGTATTAACAACCACAATTATTAATGATAGAATATATTGTAAAAACTTACACGTCTTCTTATACGACTGCGGGTATGAAATAATCATTATAGCGTGAATCTGTCAGTATGCCTCTTTTTAATTACTCACATAATGGCAAGGTCACGTTATAATAATTCTTTCGATATATCCGCTACACAAAATGAGATAATAAAAAATGATAATAATTACCACGAAATACTATACCGCATTAATGATAACTTATCTATCATGATAAAAATACGTACTGACGATAGTCTCATATTACTAACGTATGTACCTACGTAAATACGAAACGCGAAAAATATTCAAATTACGAGAAAAAACACGTCACCCAATTCGCCTCCTTAAAATAAAAAACATACGAAAATAAAAAAACACCTAAAAAACACGTCACCCAATTCGACTATGTCAAAAATAAAAAACATACGAAAAATCGAAAAAATGAAAAAACACGAAAAAACACCTAAAAAACACCTAGCCCAATTCGACTACGTCAAAAATACAAAACGCAAAAAATAAAAAACACGAAAAAAACCTAAAAAACACCTAACCCAATTCGACTACGTCAAAAAAACACCTAGCCCAATTCGACGACGTCAAAATAAAATATACGAAAAATCGAAAAAAATGAAAAATCGAAAAAAAACACCTAGCCCAATTCGCCTCCTTAAAAAAAACCAGTAGGAAGAGCGTAATCTTGAGAACACACCTCGGGTGACCTTCAACATCATCTCAAGGTCAAACACCACAGGTCAAATCTCTTCTCGGGGTCAACTGAGGTCAAAGTGTGCTCAAGTGACGCCCTTACTACTTATATATAATATATTATATATATTATATATTATATATATTATATATTATATATATTATATATTATATATATTATATATTATATATATTGTATATTACATATATTATATATTTATATGTGTGTGTATGTGTAGTGCTAAGGAGGTAGTAAAAGTAAGAGAGAGAAAAATCGTGCTTAGATTTACGAAAACTGAATTGATTTCGTTTAAATTTTTACTTTTTAAATTGATCAATATCGACAAAAATCATTGCAAATGCAAAACTAATTGTTTTCTTATACGATTAATTTTTTCATATTAAAGTTATAAACGTGCAAACGGATGTAATTCTATTCGGCGAAGGATATTAATTATTTGAAACTGTGTTATAAATGAGAGCATCGAATTAAAAAATATAAAAAAATAAAAGAAAATAAAATGGTCAAATTCTTTTATAATTCTTAACTATATTACGCGATAAAAATAAAACGTGAAAATTACTTTATTTTTCGTGCCGCTATTTTATATATATATATATATATATATATATATATATATATATATATATATATATAAAAATTGAATAATAAAAGGAATCGAACACTTAACGTTAATTAAATATTTCCATTAATCGGTCATCATAATTGTCTTCGATCGAATCCGGATAATCGATATTTGTTATCGAAGGCCAATTATTGTCGTCTTCTAAATAAACGGAGTCGAAATCGAAGAAATTATTGTTTACCGTTGTAGTGTAATGCTGGGTATTGCCTATATAAATAACGAAATTGTTTCGTTATTATTATGAAAATTAATTATCATTACTATGGTAATTATTATTATTATTACTTGAAAAGTTTGGAGTGTAGTGATTTTTGTTTTTAAGGTATAAACTAACAAAAAAACGTGTTAAAATCGTTAAAAAATTTTCTTTATGAAAAATCGCAAAGCTTTTCGCCTGTTAGGCCATTATCAACTGAATACGGAAAATGTGAATTATATAAAAATACAAAATGTAAAAAATATTGCTTACATACGTATACAAAAATTATCTAAAACCGTATTTTAGACTAATGTGGTAGTGAACGCGGTAGGTAAACAACGTAATCAGCAAACGGCAATATAAAATTTATTCAGGAGCGTACAACAGCGAATAAAATAAAAATAAATAAAAACAGCCGACAATATAAAATTTACACGTATAAACAATAATTAGAATTGCTATTGCATTATTGCTGGTGTACAAATTTTTATGATGTTTTTATCGATTTATTTATTATTCGTTATTGTGTATAAATTTTACATCGCTCATTAGTTGTTTACCACATTCACTATCAGATTACTTTTAAAATGCCGTTTGATCATTTTGATGATATTTTTTCGTAAATAACGTATCTTAACTAATATTTCTCACATTTTTTACCTTTATAAATTTGTGTATACATTTTTATCATTTATATTTTTTATGTTCATTTGTAAATGGCTTAACAGTCGAAAAGTTTTTTGTGATTTTCCATTGAAAAAATTTCAGTGATGTTAATTCCTTTTTTGTTTATTATTATTCTCGTTTTTTTTTTTTTTTTGGTTTTTTTATTTCTTTATCTATTTTTTTATTCGTTTTTATTTTATATTTATTCTTTTCATCGTCACTTTTTGAAATGTACCGGTGTGTAATGTTAAACTGTAACCACAATTTGATTTTCATTATTATTAGTCTATAAATTATTATTTAAAAAAAAAAACGAAATTATTAATACGGATTATTATTATTATAGGTTTTATTAATTGTTATTATTTTTTCAACGTTATCGCTACTTCAATAAGATTATAATGAAATAATCTTAAAACGAAATGTAATTAATAATTATTTAATTTTCATCATTGCCGCTATAAGTAAATTACGAAAATGAAAGGATTTAAAATGTATTATTTACATTTTTTTTTTTTTTTACTTTTCTCAAAAATGTCGTTTATTACTAATTTTTACAATTTAAAGGTTCGTACTATACACGATAGTACAGAATGCTTCGTTTCAAACATGCAACAAACGAGAACGGCGATTGTCCTTCGAGATATCGTATAGAGACGAGACTGTAAGTATTACGAAAATTAGGTACAAAAACAGAGAACAGCTTTATCGGTTGATCGAATCCGGGATAGATTGTAATGTGAAATTAAATGTACGAACGTATTAATATTTCATATACGGGGCAGTATGTAAAGACGCCGACGGATAGGTTGTAACTGGCGATGGCCGACTGACGGTCGTCGTACACGAGGAAGATCCGTCGATCTAACAGAATGATATTCTGAAACGGACAGAGATTAATTAGATTCGAGCCGCGAGAAATATATAGTAGACATTGCAAATGTTTATGGAATGATTGGAAACTTATTAATTAAATAGCGATAACAATAATTAACGCGGATTGCAGAAGTTGCGCGAATTTTTCAACCCGAATGTACGTAGGCTAACTAAATATCGTACACGAACAATATCCTAAATTATTTAAATGGTCGTCAAATATTCTAAGCTGACCACTACGAGTACGTGCCTGACGAAATATACTACAATCGCTATTACTTCACCTCGTTTATATGTATATACATATGATTTCTTCCCTTAAAAAAAAAAACCAGCCAACCACAAAGTTACGAATATAATTCACTAGTTAATTAAACGTGTTAAGTTGTTTAATTTTTTTTTATCAGTACTATTTTATTTATTATAATTAAGTTAACGTTAATAACCTGGAGATGGTGTAGTCGCTGTAGTCAATGACAAGCTGAAGTTTAGTCAAATTTCATTTATAATCATAACTTCGTTGTTTATATTACATATTATGTTTTATATATATATATATATATATATATATATATATATATATATATATGTATTTATTTATTTATTTATTTATTTAGGTGTATGCGTATATATAATATATGTTCGTGTGTATGTATATGTAAAATGTATTTATTTATATTATAATATCTATATTAATATATTTTATATAAAATATATATATATATGTGTACGCGCGTGTGTGATGCGAAATAAAAGAACAAACTGGAATAAGATCGTTATCTCGTAGGCGATGATCGACGTTTGTATAAATTAATCTTCCAGTCGTAAACACGTATCGTAATAATCTAAAAAGAGAAAAAAAAAATGAAAAAAGAAACAAGTAAAAGAAATAAATTTTTATTTTGCAAAATTAATTATTTTTTTGATTCGCTCCGCTATGTAGAAACTTCGATATTACAACGTTTACGCTTTATGAACGTATCGAGCATATTTTCATTTGTACTATGGAAAAAATCTGTTGATTTAATAAACGGTGATCGGTCGAATAAAAATGACGACCTAAATGATCTATAAATAAATTAAGAATATATCGTGTAGGTGATGAAGTAACAGGGTAAGCGATTGGGGTTAAGCTACGAGGACAACAGCCAGCCTAGACTTACTCAAATTTATTAGCGATTAGTCTACTTAACAACGCAGATATGTCCTTAGGTTAAAACGCAGTCGACCGTTTGATTTAAGTTCAATTACAGCGGGGTCCATCGCTGGATGCTAACCAACCCTTACAAGAATTATAGTGAATGGCCATTAGGCTAGTTGCAATTTTAAAAATGTATAGAAAAAAATTATCACGTATATAAAATAAAACGTGTAAACAGCGATATATATTTTTTTTCGTGTTGATTATAATAGATTACAAATTATCATCAGGAGGACCTTGAACTTCAACCTTTCAGAACAAACAGATCATCGCATAATACCGTCGCTACCACCGAACAAAAGAACAAATTTAAAGATTGACGTATCATTGTACACAATAAAAATATGATGTCGAAACGAAGTGCCTATAGACTAATGAGATCATTCGATTCGTATGAAAAATTCTATACGGATGCATCAAAGACAACGCTACGGGTTGTTCCGTCATACATCGCGATATCACCGTAAGATACGTTTAACCGAATTCTCAGAAATAATAAACGCGTCGTTTTGCAAAATCAACAGTTAGAAGATAGAAATGGCTCATTATATCCGATTTATAGATAGCGAAATAGATGCGTGAATTAACACGAGCGAAATTAACAAACAAGAAAAAAATGAATTGGAGGCGTTGCGCAAGAAACTATGACGGTACACATCAAGCAGATGTAGCAGCGGTTGCTCGGTTAATAGTCGTCGTACGTAGTATAAGAAGGCCTATTCGGCAAACAATATTGCGAAATGAACGGGAAATCATTCGAACCGGAGTCGATAGGTATACAAACTCTTACTCTTGGAGATGTTTGGAGAGTTTCTACATTTAGTACTCGGTTGGGAATGATATATATCGTGTGTGTGTGTGTGTAGGTCTATCGATTAACAATAGTAAAATAAAGATCGTGGTAATAAACAAAAATAGAATGCCGAGAAATCTATATAGACACTACCGAGTGTAAAATTTATAAGGGATTTTATATACCTCGGATGATCACTGATTACCGATGATGACGGAGAATCATATTAGCAAAATCATCTCGATTGCATAAGATCCGGAAAGAGCGATCTCTTAATATGAAAATAAAATTCAGACTAGTGAACACTTTTATATTCTGGTTATTCCTATATGGCAGCAGAGACGTGGACTTTACGAGAAATGTATAAACGAAAAGTCGATCCGTTCGAAATGTAGACCTGGCCGAGAATGCTAATAATTCCGTCGACGACAAATTATTCGATTACAGATCAAAAGTAACGGCTATTCGATATTTGCCAAGAAAACATCTTAAAATACTACGGACACGTTATGAGGAAAGAAAATGACAGTTTAGAAAAATATATTTTAACTGCACCAGTAAGTGGAACACAACACTACGAGGAAGAGCACCCTGAAACATGTTAATGAAAACCAGTCCAAATAGAAGTCGCTGCAGACAGCTGATACACGATGCAATACACAATTGGCAGTTATTGCTTGAATGAGTATATAATTATTATATATATATATATATATATATATATATATATGTATATATATATGTATATATATATATAGCTTACTGAAAAAAACGTATACATTCATATAATATAATAAACTGAGTTTTTGTACATACTTAAAAAAACAAATTAAAGTTGAATTCGCGACAGAGACTAATCGATTTATTGATCGGTTATTCTGTAATCCACTTTTAATTACGCCATTTTGAATAGTCTTAATATTCATCGCACGCATGGATACGAGTTTTGTATACGTTATAGGTAGTAGTAACGGTTCTGTTATAAAACTAAGCAAGAAATTTTCATTAACACTGCAATTTCGTCGACATGCTCATAACATGACGACTCCAATTACGTTTTTCGTTTTATTATTACTTATCATAATTATTTATTATTAATTATTTATTATTAATTATATGATTATTATGATTACTATAATTATAAGTATGTGTACCCTTAGTATAGTAATCCGTTAGTTCTTTCGTTAGAAGCCAACTTTTGGCTCCATAATTCAGTACTGGTATAATGCGCCGATTAAATTTACCAGACTAATTGTACTTTGCGGAATCTTCTTCGCGTTCTTCCAAACACTGTTCATCCGCTTTGTAATCCTTAACTGTCTGCGTATGGCTATTTTTCTCCGTTCTAAATTTCTTCCCTGAGTATACAAAGGTATTTATACCGTTTGTACAAGATCTTGTTCTGAACTTATAGTACTGTCATTTTCTTCGTCTTCTTCATATTTCACAACCTTCGTTTCTCCTGGATTTAGTGTCGAACCAATTTCTTCGCACCATTTCCAAACAGAAACAGCGATATACCGAGATTCGAGGACATTATAGCCGGGATAGTAGGAGACAACCGTAAGTGAGGGATGTCTCAACACTGACAGACGGAAGATGGACGAAGGAAATTTTGAACACGCGGCTATACACCGGGAAGACTCCCCAAGAAGATAAGTCAATACGCGAGGTTCAGAATAGAGAACGGTGTAAAAATTTGGCTGATGCCTACGTGAAATATTGATGTCAGAAGGCTCAAGAAGAAGAAATATATATTTATGCGTGTGGTAGTGTGTGTGTGTGTGTGTGTGTATAAATGCGATTTATAGAGTTATCATAATTCAAAGCTAATCTGGGTAAATGTGAAATGCTTACCGAGGTCTAATCATTCGATACATTTTTCTGTTTGCATCTATTATTATTATTATTATTATTATTTTCTTGAAAAGACAACGCGTTTAATAGTCAGAATAATTTCTGTTTAAAAGAAAATCGAAATATTTTATTAATTGCCGGGTTTATAGATTTCGGTATTGATATATACCGCCGTTTGTTAAATTACAATTAATATTCAGATATATATATATCATAATCGTTGGGCTCCCTGAACATCGTGATATTATGATTAATTTTAATTGTTCCCTGTAACTGATCGCCATCTATCTCTGTCCTGGGCGCATCTAACCATTTACTGTAGTGAACTGGCGTCAGTTATCATTTTGACATTGTCCACATATCGCGTTACTGGTCTTCCTCCTCTTCGCCTGCAACCTTCAACCGTGCTTAATATTAATTTTTCTAGCATTGTTCCGTCGCATGACATGGCCAAAGAAAGTGGATATGCGTTTTTTTAACGATGTCTCGTAATCCAGCATCCGGATTAACTTCTTTCAGTATTGACGCGTTTGTCCTCTTCTATATGAAAAGTATTAAACGCTCGTCACGACGGTTTATAATTATAAAATGATGGAATATTTTATAAAATTAAAAATTATCCTTGCTAATTGCGATATTCGAACATACGTTATTTCATTTTTCAGGGAAAAAAATTTAATGAAATAATTATTACAAAGTATCCGCACGAAGTAAAAATATAAAATTAACGGTGTACTTGATAATGTACGAAGGACACAATTCATTTTGAGCGCTTCCATTATTACTTCGTCGACCAACAAAACTAGAAAGTAATATTACGCAGTAAATTTAGTTATTACCGTTGTTATTAAAATAATAATAATAATAATAATAATAAATTACTTCTAACGAAACAGCGTTATACGAATGAAACAGAAGTATCTTTTTTCCGAATTGGACACACTGATTATAGACTTCAAACGATTACTTTGGTCAAATAATAATTATAACCTTTTTTACTGTTAGTTTAAAGGTCGTGAAATGGTTGCTAGAATAGAAATTAAAATATACATATATATATATATATACATCCGTACATATAAATGCTTATTAAATTTCGACTGAAGTATTTATTGGTAGTTTCTACAAACGAGTTCGAAGTAAATATTTCTTTCTATATTAAATTAAGCGCTGATTGAGTTTTTTTTATATAGGTACTAAGGTTGCACGTTTAAATTTAATTTAATGATTACTTATCAGTGTACAATATGATTATTTAATCTTTGTATATTATATACATAATGTATTTATATATATATATATATATATATATATATATATATATATTTTTTTTTTTTTTCTCGTTTCGTTTTCCGATCCGGATGTCGTGACCTTATTTGGTGCAAGTTACGAAACGTCGCCATTTATATCGATTCTGCGCTAGATTCATGATTTGCTGTGTGTCTACTTTACATAACCTTGTGATTTAATCAATATAACGGCTCATCGGTCTACCTTGACTCCTTTTTCCATTAAGCTTTCATTGCAGAATTGTTTTCTCCAGCCCATTTGCTCGTATTACATGACCAAGGAAGCCTAGCATGCGTCTTTCAATGGATGGTACTAATTGTTCAGTGGGTTCGATTTTCAGTTCTTTTAAAACAGAATCATTTGTTCTGTGGGCTGTCCATGGAATCCTCAACATTTTTCGGTATCCCTTCATTTCGAAAGCTTCAAGCTTCTTCCTCATCGATTTATTAATCAGGTTTCTGAGCCGTATGGTTTTAAGGAGTAACAGTTTTGTTATTTTAGAGATCTTATGGTTTTTCCATATACAGTTTAGTTACCCAATCCCGACATTTGCAAGAGCTAACCGTCTCCTTATTTCTTCTTTTTTGATATGCACGCACCTAAATAAATTAATTTATCTTTAATTTCAATATCTAGCAACAGAGTCGGTGGTTGTTGGATTATCTTTTCCTTATCGATGATAAGCATTGAACATTTATGTTTATTCAGTATTAAGCCAGCCTCTTTGCCGACCACATCTATTCTTGATAGTAATTCAAACATTTCTTGTTCTGTGCTGGCCAGTAATACAGTGTCGTCTGCAATATATATATATATATATATATATATATATATATATATATATATATATATAGATGCTTATTAAATTTCTACAAACGTGTTTATTGGTAGTTTCTACAGACGGGCTCGGAGTTAAAATTTCTTTCCATATTAAATTAAGTACTGATTGAGTTTAAAAGTTTTGTATATAGGTCCTAAGGTTGCACGTCAAAATTTAATTTAATGATTACTTATCGGTGTACAAATGATTCTTTAATCTTTGTATTTATGTATTATTTAATGTATACTCAAAGTTTTACTTTTGCTTGCGCATTTCTTTCTCACACTTAAACACACGCACTGTATATAAGATATGAATAATATTTACTCTTCAATGCGTTGTTCTAATTAAAATTTACTGCAACGCGTATTAGTTTTGCTGTATCACATTTTTGAATTTAAAAATCAATATTTAGTAATGTATTATTTGATTAAAAGAATTTTTCGAAATACTAATTTAGGATAGATGTAAAATAATAGAAAATCATTATCCCCGTTAAGCGTTAAAATATTTACGAAGAAAGTTAAATAATAAAAAAATTATATATATATATATATTTATTTACGTATATGTAAAATAACGTATTTTTGGAATATGTTCCAAAATTAGTCAGAGTTTGAAATATTTCAAAGTTTTGTAATTCAGTAGTTACAGATCTCTGAAATGGATGTAGAAAACTGGAGTATATTACGCGCGCATCATGTAGGTTTAATAATTTTGTTTTAGATTCGAGAAATGTAATCGATATTGGGATTCTGTAAAATAAATTACACTTTAAAAATTACTTTTTTTTTTTTCGGAACTTTTAAAGAAATTATCGAAGTACGTCGTTACACACATACGTACATGTTTTTATACACTTCAAACATATATATACATATACATATATATATATATATATATATATATATATATATATATATATATATATATAAATATACAGGTATTTTTATTAAGAAGACAATTTTCTATTTCTAAGAACTACGAAATAGACTTGTTACAATTTAATCCATTTTTTATTTTTTTTAGATTAGTGTGCCAAATTCGACGATCCAAGTTATAGATAATTTTTAATTATATCGAAGTTCCTAATTCGAGCGGACAACAGGATATAATATCCAAATTGAAAAGGTAAGTCGTTAAAATATTTTATCAACGTTTAGTAAACTATAGCGCACGAACACATACACATATATACGTAAAATCATACGAATAAATAATGTGTGTTAGAAGTATTCAAAGAATGTTCGACAATTTACGTTTTAGTAAAAGTATGCACACAGAGGAACTGCAGTGGTTTCACGCAGGTTTTGGTTGTAGTTTTTCCTGCAGTCTATTTTAAGCTTCGTTTCTTTTATTTATATTATTATTCATATATACACGGGGGAAGAGTTTTGTTTTATTTCAGTATAGATGATAAATTGTTGTTTCTTATTTTAAATGTATACACTTTTTATTTATTTATTTATTTATTTATTTATTATTAAAAGCACTACGAGATAAATAAATTCTGTAAAGAACACATACAGGCTAAGCTCTGTGTGCATAAAATCGACATTAATTCCTATTAATATTATCTGTTCTGTTTACTGTCCATCGAAACGTAACATAAAACAACGACACTTTAACGATTACTTCCGTTCGCTTGGACAAAAATTTATTCCCGTGGAGGCGATTATAACTCATAAACACACAGCTCGGGGATCGAGACTAATTACCGCGACAGGAAAGCAGTTACTACATTATATCCGATCAAATAGTTACGAAAGTGTATCGGCAGGAGATCCTACATATTGGCCGAATGACCCGAACTGAATTCCGGATTTACTCGGTTTTTTCATCCGCCGTGGAATAAATAATGACTACGTCGTTGTTGAATCCTCGTTATACAGCTCTGGTGATCACTCACCAGTAATACTAAATGTGAGGGCCTCAACTATCCGTACGGACTCGAAGGTAGTTTTCTGTAACAGATACGCTGATTGGCGCGAATTCCGAAATTCGTTAGATTGTAAGATAAACTTAAATATTCCGTTAAAAACAGAGCGGGATATCGAAATTGCAACAGAAAATTTTTACGAAAACATTCAAGACTCGGCATTTTTCGCATCACCGCGGAAAAAGGAGCATTCTAACAAAACTATAAGTCAATCGAAAATAAATCGAAAATAAATCGAAAAAAAAAAAATAAAGCTAAGGCGTAAGTGGCGTAACGCTAGAAATCCATTGAATAGGAGTACGCTCAATCAATAAACCTCTTAGTAATAAAATAATCGAAATAAAAAATTCCTCTTTTCGATATTACACGACAAACCTATCTCCTTTTACATGTTCAGACTATTCATTATGGAAGGCAGTAAAGCAAATAAAATTTACAAAGTACAAAACTTTCCTATAAAGAAAACCTCCGAATGGTTAAGGAGTAACCAAGAAAAGGTTGACGCTTTTGAGGAACACTTTTGAGATATTTTCCAACCACACGAAAAGGAAATAAACAAGTTCCTTCTAAGCCTATATTATGATGTTACCACCTATTCGATTTTTCTCCCCTACGGAAATCAAATACCATATAAAAAAAGTTAAATATAAAGAAAGCCTCCGAGAGTATATTACAGTAGGTGTGATTAAAAAATTTCCCCGAAAACCTGTATCACTACTTACATATCTGTACAATGCAATCCTCCGGACATCGTACTTCCCCGTGCAATGGAAATTTGTTGTAGTAAAAGTGATTCGTATAAATCTAGGAAACCAATTAAGGAAATGACATCTTATAGATCTATTAGCTTACTCCCGATACCATCTAAATTTTTCGAAACCATTACTATTGAACAGATTAAAGCTTTTACTTGTTCAATATTCAATACTTCCAGATTTACAGTTCGGATTCCGAAATAAACATAATACTATAGAGCAGATTCATAGAGTAGCCGATGTCATAAATACATGTTTTGAGGGGGAAAAAATATTGTTCTTCCGCGTTTTTGGACAGCGAAAAGACTTCCGATAGAGTCCGGGATAAAAAGATTTTCTAATACAAATTAAAACTTAAGCTGCCTTATCAGTACTACCTAATAATAATATCTTACCTCGCAGAGAAATATTTTCAAGTAAATTTTAACGGTTCACTGTCATCCATATTTTCGATCAAGGCAGTAGTTGTCCTGGCTCCTACGTTATATCAAATTTACACCAGGCACCTTTTTCCCGGCAAATGATAAAACTTCAACCGTCTTATTCTCCGATGATACTGCAATTTTAGCAATTTAGCAATACACAGTGACGTCGGTACAGCAGCCTGTTACGTTCGAGAACACTTAAACCATCTTGAAAATTGGTTTAAACAGTGCAGAATAAAAGTTAACGAAAATAAGTGCTTCAATATATTATTTACATTGAAAAAAAGAAGCCAATTCCAACAGCAAGTAGTGTGAAATACCTTAGTCTACATCTCGATCGGAGATTAACTTGGAATAAACACATAACTTTCAAACCTACACAGATCAGATAACTGAAATATATGGACTGGAGGGTTGGAAGAAATTCAGTTCTTTCACGAGATAATAAAGTTCCGCTTTATAAATCAATAATAACGCCAATTTGGACGCATGCCTTTGAACTATGGGGTACTGCATCTAACTCCGATATAGTTCTTATGGAAAGGACACAAGCAAAAATCTTACGTAGAATTATTAACGCATCCGGGTTTATACGAAATGACGACATCTCGAAGGACTCGAAGATAAGTTCTGTTAAAGAAGAGATCCGCAGCTCGAGCGCAAAATATAAGACTCAACTAACACTTAAGTATATTTGAAAGGAACCCGCTGACAGACTGTGTCGAATTCAATCGAATACACAGATTGAATCTTGTCCAGCTTCAACACTCACAAATTATATAATTGTAAATAATTAACGTAAACTTTAATAAATAGGATCTGCATCCATTGGGAGGCTATCCTCCTTCCGAGTTTTGATAAAATCATGTTTTCACTGCTGCTTATTGTTAAATACAGATTGCACGCGTTTAAAGAGAGAAAAAAAAAAAGGTAAACAAGTGCTTAAAGTTTTTTTTTTTAATAATCATGAACCGAATCAGGGGAAACACACGCGTTGTAGTCTATTTGTGAATTGGCTTTTTTTTTTGTTACGTTTGTAATACTAGGCGATCTTCATCCGATCGGAAATACTTGTAGGAACTAGTTCATCTTATTATTATTCTTTATCGAGATATTTACTGAACTAGGTCATTCAAAATATTAATAGACAGCAATAATTCTTGAAAACGAATAAACAACCTACAAATAGGTATAATTTCGTGATCTTCTTGCAAAATTTACATGGAGTTTGATTCTACGTTAGTATGTAAATATATTTATATATACACATATATATTAATATGCAAATATAAAATATTATTCATCTTTCTACGCTCGATATTCGTAACACATACACACACGCACACATATATAATGTATATATACATATACATCTCGTACTGTTTATTTATTTTACAACCGACTTTATGCATAGAGAAATGTCTGATATATTTATATATATACATATATGCACGTATATATAAATGTAATTCTACACAATGATTTAAGTTTTTAATTTTTCGGCACAATCATTTAATAATTTTTTATCGCTTTATTATTATTAACTAATTCATTATTATGGTAATATTATATTATTATTTCAGTTTTTATGATATACCTAATTACAAAGGATATAATTATATTTAAATGTTAAAAAAAAAAATGAAAAAACTAAAATGTTAGGATAAGAAAAGTAAAAATCCAAAACATGATACGCACCTTCGTTCGCTATTATATCAAATACGGAATCGTCTACTTCGTAAGCGTTGTTCGTTTCAACAATATCGATTTCTTTTAACCTGTAAAAAAGGAATTATCTTAATTGGAATTATTTCGATCAAATATCGTTATTTTATCGATATTTATATTTTAGGTTTTAATACGATATATCAGTTCCATTGAAACAAAAATACACAATTAAATGCCTTATATAAGTTTATATGTACCAACAAGATGATAGGAAAAAATAATTCAATGTTTTTTGATTAGAAATCACCGTTACCGTTGCAGATTTCGTTGTATCACTTACTGAGATAATTGCATTGTTACATTTTATTTTCATATTACTGATTGCTCTTATTTATTTTTTATATATATATATATGTGTGTGTGTGTGTGGAAATGGGTCGGACATTTGGCAATATAAGAGGATGAAAGATGAACTAAACGGATATTACAGTGGTGGCTAATTGGCAGCCAACGTTCGCGAGGGAGGCCTATGGCTGGGTGGAGAGATGATATTGTTAAATGGGCAAGAATCAGTTGGATCCGAGTCGCACAAGATAGGAGTCGTTGTAAGAGTTTGGATTAATTTAAAAGTATCTAAAAACAGGTCGTCATAAGTTCTGCGAAATCTTTACTTCAAGTTATCAGGAGCCGCTTTTTATTCTTTATGAAATGGCCGGAATTTAATATATTTCGATGATAACCATCACTGGAATACCTCTAACTAGGATATTGGTGTATTACAATTATTAATAATAATAATATTAGTAAATAAATGATGACTAGAATACGTAGATACCATTTGACGGTAGTTATTGACGTAATATATTCTATATTTTTTGTCCACGGATTCTGAAAATGTTTCCATTCACTTTCTAAAAATACGAAAGATCCGTTCTTCGTTCGGAATTTGTATACCTATCGGAATTGAGATATCAAAATAAACAATCAGATTCACGCCTAATTTTATGTGCACTTCAATAGTTACATTATATACATACATGTATATGTATGACGTCACGCTATATCAATAAATAAAAAAAACATTTCTGCATCAGCAAGTGCTTCGCGAAAACCTCTACACTGCAGAAACAGTCTCGAACTTTACGACGAAAACATTTATCTACACTAGTTTCAAAATAATAATAATAATGAAATTAAAATAGGGCTATAAGAGCTATATAGTCCAGCAGAATACCTGGATATTAACTTCTTCGATCATACTTCTATTTCTCGTGCAACAGTAATAATTAAATACCTATAAAACATATATTTAACTATAAAGAGTAATATTAAAGGCTAGTAGCTGCCTGTTGATCGCCTGAGCATGTTTGGAGTTTGTGTTGAACACGAGGTGAAGCGCTGAAAAGGCCACCGGCCACAATCGGATTCTATAATTAATAGTATTGAGAAATGTTTGCTGTTACCCGCGCTCAACATGAATAACCTACAGTCGATAACAGAAAGATACAGAGAAATAGCTTCGAAGATTAGTATTAGACAGAGGCCACTTAAAACCAAAAAAAAAAAAAAAAAAAAAAAAAACCGAATTCAACAGTAAAAATTGAAATTGTAATGAAAATAAAAAAAAAATTAAACATACGCTATTACGATGTACAACTGACACTATCATCTTTTGTCCAACATTTATGTTTTTGTATATAAGATATTGTTTACATCCTATTAGCTTAAATATTTATAATTTAAATATCGGAAGGTTTATGATCAGTATGCAGGTTTTGTTGGTGGTTTTTTTTTCTAATTTTTATTATTTTAGTCAGATGATATTACGCCTAATTTGCGGTGTATATACGTAGTAAGAACTGTGTTCAGAATGCGTTATATTCATCTCGTTATTTTTGTAACATCAATTTGTTTTTTAAATACACTTTTTTCATATATCTATCTGTGTTTATCTAATAAAAATATAGAATATTTATAGTAGAAATAAATTAGCCTACAAATTTTATCGAACGAAAAATATTAAAAACTACGGTACGAACAGAATTAGAACAAATCAAAGGGGGAAATAATTTTAAAATTATTTGTAAAAACAGTCAAAAAATAAACATTTTACAAATTCTGACTGATTTTAAAACGCGGCCATTATTGAAATCCTCTAAACACCTTAAGTAGGCACGAGAATAATAGAGAATATAACTTACGTATGAATATAGCAGAAATTATAAGGAAATATTCCGAAGAAGAGCGTTCAACAATTATATAACGCTAACAAATATAAAGTATCGTAACATAGATGATATATTGAAGTGGAAAAAGTTGTTACGAACATACATATATATATATATATATATATATATATATATATATATGTATATGAACAAAACTAAATACCGAAAAGAGAACTTAATAAACAAAGTACAAGCGGTAAACTTTATACACAATTCCGATCTTAATATACAACATTCCGATAATAACGTAGTCAATGACATAGATAAATTAGAAATTAAAACGAGAAAACTAATGACGAAACATTAAAAACACCCCTGAAAATGAGTAGAATAGAATTACAACGAGATGAGAGTCTGTAGACATAATACTTCTTTACGAACTGATCGAGTTCAAAAATTTATTCTACAAGAAAAAAAAAGTTCGACGTTGTACATATTGATGAAAAAGATGGATAATCACTTGACACTACAAGTGTGATACAAACAAAAGATCAACGATTGATACAGTTGAGAAAAAACACCAAAGGTAAACCGAAAGTCAGCTAAATAGAAAAAAATAGAAAGACCCCTAGGCCTAATGCAGAGGCCCCATCTCGTTGAGAAACTTTCTTTTGCATAGCCGCGAAATTTAAATAAAATTGAAAACATTCAAAAGCTATATACCCCGAAAAACGTTAAATCTACATAACCTAACTTGTAATAATCCTAAAATCGTTAAAACCTGCACGTAACCCAACTCGTCTCATTAATCCAAAAACTATAAACTCAAAAATCGTAAAGCCCAAGACATTAAACCCACGTAGCCCGACGAGATGAAAATGTAAACTTAAAAATACCCATAGAACCTAAATCGCGAAAGGGTTGTCTGATTTAAAAAAAAAAAAAATTATTTTAGCTTTTTCGCTAAGTGTGGAAATATTATAAACTAATTATCTCGAATACTTTACTTATTTTATATTAAAAGAAATGTTAAAAATAAGTGTGAATGATTACACGATTTATTTTTAATTTTTAATGTGTTAAATAATTAAGAAGAAAAAGTTTTACGGTTTTAATTCATGGTGTTTAGATTAATGACGAGTCGAGTTATTATGCGGGTTTTCGGAGGTTTGTCCATTGTAGAGAATAAGTAAGCCTGACAGTATATTAATTGTGAAGAAATACATACGGAGACTGATAGAGAATGTTCTGAACGAACAAAACGTAACAGCGTTAAAGAATGAATGGCGTATAAAAATCTATCCTATGCCGAAACGACTATATAGATGTCAAAAACTAGAATTGAACCTTATTTCTCAACGAAAGCATCTGATACATTTTTCCCTCGGGGAAATACAAACGAGACCTATTCAAAATTCAACGAAAACAATGTTGCAGCGTACGAGTGGGACTGTCGATTTCGAAACCGGTTATAAGCAACGTACACCGCGTCAGAGTAAATGGCGCGTATATTTCGTCGTTAATATTAATTAAAATAATAAACGTAAATACTTCAACATATTAATTAGTTCAACTGAAATACCAGACTTAAACGAAAAATAAATAAAAACGCACATATTTACTAAAGGAACAAAAATCGTTTTTATAAAAAAGAAAAAACAAAAACGATACAATAAGTAATGGAAGAAAAAATAAACCCGATAAAAACAATCGCAGATAAATTCCAAGATAGATAAAACAATAGAAAAGTGTTATAATAACCTGTAAATTTATAATATAGATAAAATAAAATTCGTTAGCATTAATAATAAATATAAACCGTGACAATATAAAAAATCGGCATCCAAAAAAAAAAAAAAAAAAAAATATTAAATATATTTACATAGATTAATAAAAACACATTTAAACGTCACAAGGATCAACTAATAAAAAGAATAGTAACACGAATACTGTTATACAGTCGAAGCCGCTTAGAAGGTACACATCGGGCGGAAGTCATTTGTCCCGTATAACCGGCTGTCCCTTTAAAAAGAATTTTTTAAAAATCTCTTATCGAAGCCAGTGGGTGTTAGAATATATACAATTTAGTAAACAATTAACATACTTATAACCTTATTAATGGGTAATATTTATTTATATGGAAATTAAGAGAAAAATACAGAAGCCATACATAAGGTAAAAGAACCTGACCTGATATTTGTAAAAATTGTTCATCTACTGTAAAAATGCGCTATAGTTGTTTGGTGTAAATTCTTCATCTGCTGCGTTTGAACAAAATCTGCACAGTTATCTAATGATGCCGTAGGAGCACCTTCATTATTTTGTTGCATAAAATACCGCCGGAGCTTTTCAAAATACATTTTTTTTGCCTCTGCAGTAGATACAGGAGGTAAGGAAATGTCATCCGTGTCATCATCACTTTCTGATTCTTGTATTTGTTTCTTCATATTTTCCATAATTTCGTTATCCAAATCTTCAATATTATTGTCACAGCATGGCAGATTGTGGCGTCAATATCTGAAAATTGTTCATAGTTGGTCACACGTAGTAATTCATTCGGTGTTTCATTACTTTCCGTTTCAACAATTTCATAATCGGGCTCCTTGAAACCACAATGAGCAAAGCAGTTCTTCTGAATTGTCATAAAAGTGACTTTTCTCCA
The DNA here is from genome assembly GCA_032883995.1 of Coronaproctus castanopsis. Taxonomy (NCBI): domain Eukaryota; kingdom Metazoa; phylum Arthropoda; class Insecta; order Hemiptera; family Monophlebidae; genus Coronaproctus; species Coronaproctus castanopsis. The sequence goes on from CM065054.1 coordinate 39,904,403, forward strand.
GCAGCTATCAGCAACAAATTGTGTATAGCCTGCAGTATTGTTATTGTGGAACTGATATATTTTGCCATTGTAGAAACTGTTACCAGGTCGTCTTCAATAGCTTCTAAGATATGCTGCATCAACATCTTCCTATATTGCCCTTTTAAATTTTTTATAACACCCATATCATGAATTAGTGAAGTAGTGTTTGGAGGTAAGAATTTGAATATTCTTCAGTTTAACAATAATGTGGTGCGAAGTTTCAATAAGGAGTAAAATTTTTCTAGAATCCCTCTGTAATTCTATATCCCAGTCTTCTAACCATTTTGAAAAAATAGCAGCAGTCATCCGTGCATTTTTGTTTGCGTAATTATTGGCAGATTACTTGCATTGAGATTTTTAAAGCACCGTTTTAGTTTAACCAATAACTAAAAGTTTTTTTTTGTCACTACCAGTTGCATTGCAACAACATAGCACAGTGATACGATCCATAGCTTTTTTCGAACCAATAAGTTGTTCGTGTTTGTACACTAATGACCCATCTGGAGTGGCTCGATAAAATAAACCAGTTTCATCCGCATTATAAATATCATTCAGGCTGTAACTTTGAAGGAATTTGGAAATTTTCCTTGAACTCCATTGTTCAGCTCCTGTTAAATCAGCGCTTTTCTCCATGAGTTTTTTTGAATTCGATATCGTGTCTCCCTTTCGAGCAAGCCAACCATCTGTTCTTCATAACCCATTTTTTTCGCAAATTCTTCAGATTTTAATTTCAACATTGGCCCACTGACATGAACACCTCGTTGTGTTACTGTGCTAAACCATAAATTAAAAGCTTCATCAACCTCTGGGTTTTTACCTTCTCTTTTCCGTTTCCTTTCCACCGCCTGACTGCCCTTTTCAGTGCTACTCCATTTTTTTACGTAAGTTCTGTTCATCTGTTTTTAAACGGGAGATGGTGTTTTTGGAGAATGATTTTTGCTAACTCCCGAATAGGCATATTGGGAGGTTGAATTTCGATTTTGTCTAAAATAGAAATTTTTTCCTTTAATGATAAACATTTACGCGACATTTTATTCATACAAAAAATTCACCAGAACTAAAAAAAGAAAAGAAAATTTTCGTAGAAAGTCTATTAATCGTTGTACCACTAAAGCGAACTAACCTTCATTTCATACGTTTGTTTCGGTGTTTTGCTGATTGTCCCTTATAAACGGCTGTCCCTTTTATCCGGCGTCCCTTAAAAGCGGCTTTGACTGTATATAGAGGGTGGGTGACCCAGAGAAGGACGGTTTTGTTGTTGTTTGAATTACTCGAAAACTACTCGACTAAAATTTTCGAATGAAATTTTATTTAAAAATAGAAAAACGAGACATTAGCTAATAATCATTTGTGGAACACAATGTCGTTCAGATGACCGTCATTTGCAACAATACATTCATTCAGTCTTCACGAAATTTTCAAAGACTTTTTCCTGCATATGTCGCTGAATTTTCGAAATTTCATCAGAAATCCGAGTTTTCAGGTCTTCCAAATCTCGTGGACGTGTTTCGTAAACGAGGCTCTTAAGGTGTCCCCACAAAAAAATCTTTATCTAATATCTACTTTCGTCTGTATAACTTAAAAATCATCCGTGTTCGGATTTACATTTTCGAAATAGATAGATTCTTTGATTTAGTGACACTTCAGCTTTATTTCTACTTGCTATCAATGCGTTTTCGACATTGGTTCGTGGATAGCTTGTTTTAGTGAATATGTTACATAGAATCGGTGCCAATACACTTCCCTGTGGTAAACCATTTCGTTGCCATTTCCATCGACTGTTTTTTCCGTGGAAAGATACATAGAACTTCCTATCATTTAATAGACTTCGAAGTATAACTATCAAGGTATAATCTTTTGTCATATAAATAATTTTATATCATTGTTTTCTCGAATTTCGATTGTATACTATTCAAATATTTATATCTCAGCGTTCGCATTTTAATTGACGTTTGTTATATAGATCATATATTATAAATAAATACATAAAAATATGAATACACATGTTTTCACATTTTCACGCATTTGCACTTTTTTTTAAAACTATAACTTCACACGAAGGTGTATATTTGTGCATATATTACCATATACTAAAAAAAAAAGTATTATACACACAGATACCAATTGGGAAAAATCTCAATCTTTAAATAATATTGTTAGTTTTACTTAATAATGTAATCTCTTTAATAATAATAATGATAATGATGACGATAATTAAATTTTTATAGTCTTAAAATACTCACGTTTGTGTGTATCGCGTCCGGAGTTTGCAATACGGCCCTATGCGATTCTGAAATATTATCGACGTCATCGGCGTGAATATATTCGTAAATGTTTCTACCGAGAAGTTCTTGAGGTAAAAATCCCAATATCAAAGTAGCTCTGGAGATCGAGAAAGAAAGAAATAAAAATAATACCGTAACATCGAGATATGCCAAACGAAAGATCAAAATATATTGTCCAAAAAATGGAAAAAAAATTATATATATATATATATTTTAAAATTTAATCATTGACGGAGGTAATTTTAAGTGAGAATACAACTTTAAAAATAATCTAATTCTAATTTAATTGCTTATTTCGATTCACTGCTGGATGTACACTATCTTCCAATTCCTACATGCAGTCCCATTCGTTAGCCTCCTTTATTTTACGTGTATCGTCTTACTACCTAACGCAAGGACTACCAATACTTCCGAGCCCTTCACTAGGGGGTCCACTCCATATATCTACTCGGTCAATTTGTTGAGCTACGTGCCCTGCTCAGTTCCACTTCGGCTGCCTTACTCAGTTCTCCATGACGAAACGTAAAAATAATAAGCTGTGTTAAATCAACATTTCGAACGCTTGAATAAGATTCAGTGTAATTACTTTCCCCAGTCCACGCTTTGGCACTGTATGTAAATTAATTCGAAGTCCGTTTTAATTTGATCGCTCGAGGAAAAAACTCGTCTAATCTCTATGCTTGGTATTTTATTTAGTACGATTAGTTTGCTATTTGTAGGGCAGTGTTTTTACGTAAATTAAAATTAAAGATGGCCATCTTTATATTACACTGTCACTAATTTCATCTACACTAATATTTGCGCATATATAATATATTTCAATATAACACGAATATATGTAATTGGTGTTTTACGAAATTTAAATAATTTATTCTAGTAAAATATAAGTAACAATCGTCGTTTTCAAAATCCGACTAATTTTCAATCGGTTCTAACAAAACCTACTAATATCGATATTTCCTCCTACATTCCATATCATTAAATTATTTAAATCTAATTATAATTACTTACTGTTAAGTAAACTTCGGTAAACACAGTAAAAAATAATAAAAAAAAAAAGCAAAAGAATAATTCAGTCGAAACGTGATTACTTCATTCAACCGAAACAAAATAACCGAATAATAGAACACACTAACAGATATTAGTCGAAATACAACTAAATTCAATCGGATTTACGTTATCCGATTAGAAAGTAATCGATTTTTCATTCTAAAGCATATCGCACATTTCTTAGCATGTGATGTACAAATTAAATAAAACATTAGATTTATTTGAATAACATATTTACAGGATTTATAAATATATGTAAATATCATATATAAAAAAAGAAGAATCTATTGCATAAATTAATAAACAAATTGAATATATATATATATATATATATATATATATATATATATATTCAAAACACGCCTGATTTATTCGGTTATTTTGGAAAACCGAATTAGTCGGTTTTTAAAAAAAAACGTATTATTCGTTAGTCAAAAGTCGGTTATGCACACCTCTGATATATATATATATATATATATATATATATATATATATATGTATGTATATATATGTATGTATATATATGTATGTATATATATATATATATATAGCTGGTTGCTCACACTAGATCAACATGGAGATCAATAACATATGCGGCAGTTTCTTCCGCCTGTAGAGGAACAAAGGAAGAAGAAGAAAGATATATATTAAAGCCCAAACTTTGTTGTCTACTTGACCACTGTTTTGTTATTGTGGATGTGTTACTTTCTTCTTCCGTTTACCGAGATATTATCGATTGAATATTTGAAGGAGTATTTTTATCACTTATACTTTTAATTAGGTAATTCGTTTCTATGTATAGAGAATTATAAACGTTTAACCCCTTCAGTCGCTATGTCCATTATATGGTACATGAAATTTTAATGCTAATAAAATTTATTTATTTTCTGGTTGACGTGAAATGTTTCGATTTTTGAAAAATATTTATTTAAACACAGTGAAAATTATCTAGAGTCACCTAAGTAGCTGCACTGTATAATAAACAATCTGTATTAAATTTCTAATTTTGTGTCAAAATTTCATTTGTGACCGAAAGGGCTGTACGTCAAATGATTTTATACGCGAATATTCTTCATATACGTCTCTATTATTATTTATTATTCTTATATTTACCTATTTTTAGTTTTATCGGAATTTTTAATATAGTCCACCGGGGGAGGTAATCTTACGCTTCATCAAATCATAATTTAATTGAAAACAAAAAATTCTCTGTATAACACCTCGTTTTATTTATTCGCGTATTCATTAATTTTGTAATCGATCCAGTATTATTTCAAAAATTATTTTTCCCATCCATCACGACTACTGTTAACGTCTTAACTGTTACCCACGACTTCGCCTGTGTAATTATTTTTTTTAATACAATATCGCTGTCTCTTTCTTTCACTACGCGAATGCAAAACTCTAAAACGGACCAATAATGCCATGTTTTTTTTTTTTTTAGTTAAATCGAGACAGACAGACAAAAATTTTAACAGCTCAATGCAGGTCGACCCCCTTTTCGTAAACCTTGAATGACGTCACAGAAGGTTCATAATCAATGCCGTATCTTTCCAAATCGGAGGTAATCTTTTTGTCGCACTACGCGCTAATATTAATCTTACTTTTTAAAGCAAGCAAACAAATCTCGCTATATCTTCGAAGGATATTGTGTCTAATAGTATCGCGAGAGGATTTCAGAGAGAAAAAATTTTAAATTATTTAATATATTAAACTAATTAACTCGTTATAATTAACGCACACACATATATATATATTATATATATATATATATATATATATATATATATATATATATATATATATATATGTATATTTCCTCTTTCTACTTCCGGAGATGATAACAAAATATTACATTCAGAGCTGGACCATAAGTTGAAGCAGTCCTTCTTCTACAGAATGAGTGTGAACTGTGAAGACATGTCCCATTATAAAATAATCATGATAATGAAAATAGTAATAACGAAATTAAAATTTTTCGAAGAAAAAATATAATAACATTACCTTTGTTCCGCGAAGAGAAATTTACCCTCTACCGAAAGTCTGGATATGAAAGAAATTCCTTTATTCGGTTGATTCGATTGACGTTGATCGATCTCGTTAATTACGCGACCTACCGCTATCAGACAGACGTGTTCGTGAACTAAATCAGTCGGGCGATTTATTTTCGCTTTAGTTAGCGCATTGTGTTCTATCGACTTCAAAAAACCGACGCAATGTATTACGCTGTATAATTTATCTAAATGATAAACGATAATTTAGTAGTTTAGTAATTTAGTAATTTATTTGTATGTATTATGAAAAAGAAATCTCTCCGATAACACAACGATAATAATTACAACGTAACCGCTGGCCGAGATAGTCTGGAGCGTAAACCTGGACGCTATGTTCGTAAAGCATAAACAAATATTGGAATTATTCCAAACTCGGCGCTAGCCGCACCTTGTTTTAAAAAGTCTCATAGACGGACGAGGTGGTAATAAACTTTTGATCGAGTCCAAGAATGACGTTCTATTCTAGAAAAAAGGAGGTTCGATTTAAATCGGTCACGTACGGAAGGAGTAGCAGTAAAGACTTACAACTCAAGAAAATGGCTACAGAACGATCGAAGATAACGATAGAGTACTATTAAACTGAATAACCGAGAACAAGTTATTTATTTACAAATATAAGATTCGTGCAGTAAAGTTATCGGTATATCTCGCTTACAATACTAAACAAATCATATTTATTCCGAAATTACGCGTTAATATAGCCTGTTACATCATCAAAATTCCACTCAAATTTAATTATACATGGAATATTTTAGAAAAAAATAACTCATACACGTAAGAATAATAATTATGTTTTACGCTATACAACAAACTCGACGCTAATTTCATTAAAAATATATATTTATACGCTCAACAGAGGAAATTAAACGGAGAATAAAGATAGTAAAAATGGCGCTATTACAATTAAGGAAAATATGGAAGAGCCATGAGATAACAATACACACAAAAATGCGTCTTATGAACTCGCTGGTGTTCTCTGTATTCCTATATGCATCAGAATGCTGAACAATGAAAAAGAGCGATACACAACGCATTAATGCGTTTGAAATGTACTGCTGGAGGCGAATGCTAAGGATACCATGGACTGCGAAAAAAAATAATTTGTCAATACTTCAAGAAATTAAGGTGGATCAGAGATTACAAACCGTGG